>OY982569.1:13337651-13514195 GCA_963859945.1 Euplagia quadripunctaria
GAGTAGTCTCTCAGCAGTCTCAACTAGTTGCCGTTCAATTATATTGATCTACTTGAACACTGTCTAGAGGGCAACTATTTCCTTTTCCAAGGTCAACATTACCTTCAGATTGATGGTGTCGCAATGGGTAGTCCTATAGCCCCTGTACTTGCCAACATCTGGATGGAACATTTTGAAGAGAAGGCGCTGAGTCTCG
The DNA here is from genome assembly GCA_963859945.1 of Euplagia quadripunctaria. Taxonomy (NCBI): domain Eukaryota; kingdom Metazoa; phylum Arthropoda; class Insecta; order Lepidoptera; family Erebidae; genus Euplagia; species Euplagia quadripunctaria. The sequence continues at coordinate 13,337,848 of OY982569.1, forward strand.
GCCCGAAGACTGTTAGGCTTTGGAAGCGATTCGTAGATGACATCTTTAGTATCGTCAAAGGAAATAAACAAGAAGTAGATCACTATTTACAACATCTCAACTCTATTCACCCCAAGATAAGGTTCACATATGAAGTGGAGGTGGATAGGTCGTTGTCATTTTTAGATGTCAAAGTAACCGCGAGATCAGATGGGTCCTTGTCGCACTGTGTGTACCGCAAGCCTACTCATACCGATAGATACCTACACGCCACGTCTCATCATCATCCCTGACACCTGCAATCTGTTATGACTTCACTAAAGAACAGAGCATACGATCATTGTGACCCTGAACATTTGGAGCGAGAGCTGGATCATGTTCAGGAGGTACTCAAAAGTAACGGATATCAGGTGAATGGAACACGGAAGCGACCGACAATGAGACGCAAGCATCCGGAGGTGAACAGACAACCAGCCTACATGCCATATGTCAAAGGAGTAACGGATAAGATCGGCTCCGTGTTAAAGAAATACTCCATTCCGACAGTGTACACACCAGGCATAAAAGTTCAAAACATCGTGGGCACACCAAAGGATGTCTTGCCTTTACAAACTCCAGGTGTCTACAAAATAGACTGCAGCTGCGGTAGTTCCTACATAGGCCAAACAAAGCGGACTATTGCTGAAAGGGTCAAAGAACACATCGCTGCTGTGAAGAACCGACAGATTAGCAAATCAGCGATTGCAGAACATGCACTCGAAGCGGGCACCAATCACTGGATTGAGTTTCACCGTACGCAAGTCCTCTCCACGGAACGTCACTTTTACTCAAGAGTTGTACGTGAAGCGATTGAAATTAAAAAACACAAAACTTTCAATCGGGAAGATGGTTTCAAATTATCAACAGCGTGGAATCCAGTGATAAAAAACATGCCACCTCGCTTTTATGCGCAGTCGGGTGAACACCAGAATAGGGGCACATCGGTTTGCTTAGAGAATAGGGACACTGTTAGTATAGTATGTGACGGTACATGGCGAAATCAAAATATTAAAAATATCGAAAATGTGCGGGTGGATGAAGAACCTTCTACCTCACGATCTCGACGACGGAGGGCGTGCACCGCTGAGCCAGTCAGCCTGTGACCACGGCCAGTGCAACCTGGTCGAAACGTCAGGCAATTCAGAGGTATGTAATACCTTTTCGTGATCGCGTTAATTCCCGTATAAGTACATAATTATATCATGGAACGCGAAAGTTTAAAAGTTACAATAGAGGAATATCTAAATTGTTAATTTTTTTTTATAAAATAGGTATTTCAGGCATCTGTTTAATTATTGTATGCAAATGTGTCTAAATCTTGCATTTTTTATTTGAACAACCTATTTTTACGTTTGATTTAGTAACCACGCAGGTGGAATTTATTTTCGGGAAAATATTATTTTTGGGAAATTTTCATGTAGCTTCTTTTTGCAAAAATGGTGGCCTTGAGTGATACCTAGTGCCTAGAAAAAAGTTGGATGGCGATGACAAATTCACGTTGTATAAATCAGTTGAAAATTCCTAAACTTTTATTCTATTCGACTGTTAAACATCTGGAAAAAAATGGTAACAGTCGCCACACCGCGCAGGAGTGTCAGGTTGCTTCACCACTTGAACCTGTTGTTGTGATTCCCGAAATAAACACGTGGATAAAACGGTACGTCCGGTATTCCCAAAAAAAAAACAAAAACGTTGCGTTAGCTGAAGGGAAATCTCTATATTACATTTTCATTAAAAATAAGAGTAATGTACAATTATTTACAATCTCTTTCTGGATTTTAATAGCCAACTATTAAAATCCTGCTGATCAACAGACGAGGCTCTGGCAAACCGATAAATGGCGGTATAACCATTTCGTCGGTCGGTGATGGGCAGCAGCATCATTGGCGCGAAGCTACGTTCTGCGAATGCCAACACGTCTGCCCAGCGTGGCGATTATGGGCAAAACCTGTTTATGGACACCACAAATAGAAAACGGCCCCCAGTTTCCGGTAGCCCCACTATTCCTGGCCAAGGTGGCGGCCATGGTAACGGCGGGGTGGGAGTGCTAAGAATCCCCGGGCTACGGTAGGCCACCCAAAATCAAAACCACTGACCCTGGCTTCGTACAACGGATGATTGATGAGGACTGACGACACGATGGGAGCACTCAAGGTCGAATTGTCAAAGATTAGGTGGGATATTCTGGGGTTATGTGAAGTCCGAAGACAGGGAGAGGACACCGTGACTTTGGAGTCTGGCCACCTATTCTATTTTCGAGAGCGCAACCAGCTGTCTCAAGGCGGAGTGGGGTTTCTTGTTAACAAGGCCCTGGCTGACAACGTTGTGGAAATGTCGAGTGTATCATCACGGGTTGCGTACCTCATACTAAAACTGACAGTTCAAAGTCGTAGAGGTCTACGCACCCTGCTGCCGATACTCAGATGAAGAATATGAAGATACTCTAGATCACGTATCTTCAGCTCACCACAACACCACTAGGGCTCACTACAGCGTTGTCATGGGGGACTTCAACGCTAAAGTGGGAGTACAGGCTTGCAGTGAATAAAAAATTGGTCCACATGTGTGTGGAAAAAGAAATGATAGGGGTCACATCCTGGTCAACTTCATGGAAAAAGAGGGGCTCTTCTTGATGAATTCATTCTTTAAGAAGAAGCCCAACCGCAAGTGGACTTGGAAAAGCCTAGATCAGGTGACCAAAAATGAGATTAAGTTCATCATGACAGACAAGAGGCACATATTCAGAGATGTCTCAGTGCTTAACAGGTTTTACACCGGCAGCGACCACAGACTCGTGAGAGGCTCTCTGAATATCAATGTAAGCTTGAAAGATGTCGCTTGATGAACTCTACGCTCCGACCTAACCTGCTCCAAACTATAGTGGGATCCGAACTTTTCCAGCTAAAACTGGAAAATAGATTCGCTGCTTTTGAAACCTCAAGTGACGTGGATGAGAAACTCCAAAGTTTTGCGAGAATCTTGAGAGAAGAAGGTGCTAAGGTTTGCCAGGTACAGCGTCCAGGTACGAAGTCTAAACTCTCCGACGAGACTCTCCGGCTTATGGATTTAAGAAGAGATGAACAGAATACGCCAGCCTTCAAGTTGCGGGAGCTAAATCAGAAGGTATCTAAGTCAGTACGGCGTGATCTCGGACGTTCAAGCACACGCCGAATTGAAGAGGCTATTGAGCGAAATAGGGGGTCCAAAGGCTTTGCCAATGAACTCATTAGAGTCCATTTGACAAAGCTCAAAAACGCAAATGGCAACAGTATCGTCTCTAAGCCGGAGGTACTCGCGGAGATTGAAAACTTCTACGGCCGATTATACGCTTCGCACGCACCAAGAACCGAACTCAGCACCGAGGATCCTCGCGCTAAGTTAGCTCGCCACTATACCGATGAGCTGCCAGACGTCAGCTTGAGCGAGATCGAGTTGGCCCTCAAACAGCTTAAAAATGGAAAAGGGTTTGGAATCATAGACCACATACACATAGTGAGGCAGGTTATACAGAAGACCGAAGAGTATAACGAGCCCCTGTGTCTTGCCTCTGTGGACTATGAGAAGGTTTGAGAATTTGACTCAGTTGAAACCTGGGCTGTTCTGGACTTTTTGCAGCGTTGTCAAGTGGACTGTCGGTACATTGACGTGTTGAGATGTATCTATAACGCCGCGACTATGAGTGTTCAAGTACAGAATCAGCAGACCAAGCATATCCCATTACGCAGGGGGGTGAGACAGGGGGATGTAATATCCCCGAAACTGTTCACGAGTGTCCTGCAGGATATGTTTAAGACGCTAAACTGGGAAAGTAAGGGCATCAACGTCAATGGTGAATACATCTCGCACCTAAGGACTTACAAGGGATGTTGTCCGGAATGAACATAGATAAGACGAAAATTATGCTCAATAGTCATATTAACCCGGGGCCGATAGTAGTAAATGGCGTTCATCTCGAACTTGTTCAAGAGTACGTGTACCTTGGGCAAACCTTGCAACTGGGTAAGAACAACTTCGAGAGGGAAATCAATAGGAGAATTCAGCTGGGATGGGCAGCATTTGGTAAGCTTCGTCAAGTCTTCACGTCGTCCATACCACAGTGCCTTAAGACAAAAGTCTTTAATCAGTGTGTCCTACCTGTAATGACTTAGGGTGCCAAGACGTGGACACTCACGGTGAAGTTGGCCCACAAGCTCAAGGTCACTGAGCGAGCTATGGAGAGAGCTATGCTTGGTGTGACTCTGTGGGACAAAATTCGTAACGAATTTATCCGACACAGAACCAAGGTAACTGACATAGCTCAAAGAATTAGCAAGCTGAAGTGGCAGTGGGCTGGCCACATTGCCCGCAAAACTGATAACCGCTGGGGTAGACGAGTTCTGGAGTGGAAACCACGTCAAGGGAAACGTAGTGTAGGATGCCCTGCGGCCAGGTGGAGTGACGATCTGCGTAAAACGGCGGGGAAAAACTTGATGAGGAGAGCTGACGATCGAGCTCAGTGGCATTCATTAGGAGAGGCCTATGTTCAGCAGTGGATAATGAAAGGCTGATGATGATATTAAAATCTAGAAATCTAGCTTAATCACTTCTAAAGAAGGATTTCAAATTAAATTTTTAGTGTAGATAACAGGTAGTAAATACACCCACTTAGCTAATATAATGAAAACCGAAACAAGTAGCGGTATTTAATTAAAGAAGTCGTTTGGCGGTTGGATTCGTTTACCTCGGCATTTGATAACTAATTATAACATGAACGAAACCATTCCATCATCGTATAAGGGTTGAAGTACATTATAACAGCTGTATAAACTGAAAGTAGCACAAACAAGTTCTTGATGTTACAAATACATATAAACGTATAAGGATTAACATGCCATGTCTAATAATAATAACTAGAGATCCCGTGGTGGTCGAATTTCGACCATGGTTTATTTCATTGGCCAATATTACTTGACCTGTCATTGTATAGACTTTTGTAATATGACAGGTCAAAATATATACTGGACACTCATAGCTGTATGTACCCGTTTTTACATTTTTTTTTAACTTTGTAGCAAATATTGTTCAAAAATTTTAGCATTCGTCACTACTTCTCTGTATAAACTATAAGTGTGCGAAATTTCATACTCCTCCGTCCGCCCAATTTTCGTAAAAAGGGATCCAAAGTTTTTGTTTCACGTATTAATATATAGATAATGCTCATAAATCACTTTTAATTTTAGTAAAAAATTAATTATGTCGTCACAATTTATGAAAAAAACCTATGTCCGTTTTGATGTAAGTACGCAAAAAACTTGTCTTTTTTATCTTTTTACAATAGGGTAGATGACTGTCAAGTCAAATCAGTATCTTTTTAGTAAACGTCAAAACAGAAGCTACCGTACATTTTTGTATGAAACATCGTGACGTCACGCCTTAGTATTGTCAAATCATTTACTTTTAATGTTAATTTGACAATTATAATCTAAATTAAAAACGTTAAAATGAAACTGGACGACAATTTTCACAGTATTTTAAGTTTTTTTATTGCGACACTTGACGAAATAATTTATTTTGAGCATCTAGCATCTACCCAATTGCATCAATTAATATTTGCTTTTCTGAATTTACTTTTACTTACGCGGTCGTAGATAACGATTTATTTTTAGTTACGCTATTCTTCGGTCAGTAAATTGCCCTAAGGGATACTTATAGCATTTTTGCAGTTGGTTAACTACTGCAGTAGGCTATTTACAGCATTTTTCAAGTAGTGAAAATTATAGTTTTATTACCCAAAAAATGTTTAATCGCATAAATTACAAAAAATACAATCTATTACAACGGTTTTTATTTTCTTATAAATTGACAGACTATTGCAAGATGCATTTTAAAGGCAAAAATTTTTTTTTTTTTAGATGTACTAAGGACCAAATTTTTTATAGAACGTTTTTACTTATCAGCATCACTAACCATCACGCCAGCGCACACGGATAAAGTGGTTCGGGGGCGCTTTCCTTCTGACTTGCTTAACGTTAAAGGCAATCTTTAAGGCTAGCTGAGAGTTTTAGCCTAATGCTATATAGCCTATACTATTTTTCATGAATCTGGCATCATATGCAAAAAAAAATATTGAATGCGACTGGTGGTTCCAGAGATTAGCGCGTTTAAACAAAAAACTCTTCAGCTTTATTATATTATTAAAGTATAGATTAGTATATTATATAGATATACATAAATAGAGTAGCCTCACCTCAGTGTTATAAAACAAAACATTTATATAAAACACTATAAAAAATAAAGGATCTCTGTAAAAAACAATGAAATAGGTCTACCCTGACATCGAGCCAGACAAAAATACTATACACTCAAAACAGTGCTGTTTTTCGTTAGAACTGTTTCCATTTATATATAAAATATTTTGCTGGAGGCTGAAGCAAAGCAAGTATACACAGCATATTTTTAAAATCATGGATTTACTGCTTTACATGTATTACATTATTCATAAAATTTGGTTTTCAAACAAGCGAGTTGCTGGATCAGAGGTGCAAAAATATTTTATCATATTATAAACTAGGTTCCGAAGAACGTTCCATGTTATATCTCGTGAAACAAGAAAATCTTTGATTTCTGATTCTACTCCACCTAAATATCAGTAACAAATAGCACTAATAGTAATCAAGTTCATGCGCCAACAGCAAAATCTAGTTTGTTACTGAAGTTTCAACTGTCTGCCTTTAGAGCCTTTAATATCTGTCTTTATTGTATATAGCTGGTGACCGTGATTTCATAAATAAATAATAAAATATCTGTAAAGAGGTTCTACTGCTTGACGTCTATCTGCCCTAATTATATTATTTTTTTATCATTATTGATATTGCGTCGTGGGATTGGGTCTAATGCGGCTTTGAAGCTTCTTACGTACTGATTTACCTAACGCAAAATATTCTGAAGTCGAGATATAAGGTTGATGTTCAGTTTCCAGCCTGTTTATTGTAATGTAATACAAAATAAATCTGAAGAAATTATGGCTTATTTTGGGGAAGCAAAGATCCAATAAGATGATAAATTTGGCCTTGCACCTTAAAAGTTGACATAAATACCATCAAAGTATCTCGTCTCTCTCTGTAATTTGTTTTGCTCCAAAGGATGCCATTTGGAATCAGTATTGTATAAACGAATACTGTATAAAAAATATTTCTCAAACTGTCGATGGTCACCATTTACTAAAGCTTTAATAAAGTGAACCATAAGAGAGGAGAATATTAAGTTCTTCCTTCCCTTTCGAGTCTTCTGACGAACTTAATGGTATTCTATTGACAGTATGTCTATATATATATTTTATATATTGTCTATATATTTTACCGTGACCGAAGTTGGCCTGCAGTTTTTTTAGTAAATACGAAAGTATTTCAACTTATTCTCGTCGTCGTAAGCGTTTGTCGTCCAAACCCTCTAAAAGTGTGAACGGATCGCTCACGCTTTTAGAAGCAGCTTAGGAGCTGTCCTATAAAATTTAAATAATTTAAAGCAAAGATTTTTTTAAATATTACAATGTAAAATAATATTTTAAAATCACATTCAGCGCGGTAGACCGCGACGCGGCTTGATTTATTAAGGCTTGGCCGCGCCAGACCAGCGTGCTCTCAAAAAGCTGAACCTGTTTAATAGGCTCGGTCATATTGATTGAGCTCAACTCACATTGATAATATCTATATCTTCGAATCTATAAATTTTTTGATTGTGTTTATATAAACTTTCAATCATGTTTTACGGTTATACTTAACCAAACACCAGCCAAAATCAGCCAAAACAACTGAACGGCGTTTATAAAAATGTTTGACGATTTTTTTATATTGGCATATCTTTTTTATATATGAACGGACTGAAATAAAACAAACACCTAATATTACCCCAAGTTTACTACACATAACTGGAAACCGCATCTACATCAGTTGAATCGTTTCTGGGGATGACCCGCGCAAACGCATAGACAAAATAAAAAAAAAGTGCTGGTTTGCTTGTTATTTATCATCTTAATAATTTTTTAATCATTATAATTAATGTACAAACATGACAGGTCTATTTTATTATTATATGTATAGATAACTCGGCTTCTAGGCAGCGTATCAAGATAAAACATATTATACCAAATTTTAAGTTAGACCTCCAGCAACTGTCAAAACCGCATCCAAATTCGTGCAGTACATTTTGCGTGTTGCACATACAAATATACAGACATACAAATAAAAAAATACAAAAGTTTTGGCTTCTATTGCTCTTATTAACACCACTCATATTATTTTTTCTTAATTATCTCCAATGTTCAGACATAGGCCTGTTACAATTTTATGATATGTATAGCTGTTCTTGTTGATACGAGTACGTCACGTTGATGTATGAGAGCGGAATATAGCCACATTCACTAAATGTAGCGGCTGCTCGAATGCTGCCTGAACATCCTAATTATAAAAAACATTTTCTGCGGAGTAAAGTCGGCGGGATAATGCTTCTTTAATGTAAATTGAAAATAAAATGTCACGTTTACATCACATGAGCTCAAACGAAGACACTTTAGTGTAATTTCGTATTAGCTTTCTAAAACTTAGTGGAAAGGAATATAAAATAACCTTGATAGACACGACTGGAATAGAACTGATTTTTGCTCTTTGCCCACAAAGAATTAACATCAACTTAATCATGTTAGTTTTTTTGGTTGTGAGATTAAATATTGTAACTTTTTCAAGCCCATGGCGAGTTAATTATTGTAATTTTTTATAATGGCTAATAATATCTTGGGATACAACGGGATGTTACTTAAAATATTATTTCTATCGACCTTATCTTGATACCTCTAGCTCTCGTATATTTAAAAGTAATGAATTCATCAAATTTAAATTTTTCAGATAAGTCTTTAAGTCATTTCCGAAATTTTAATTCATTCAGGGCTGAAGTAGAAAAGTTGATCCATTTTTCATGCAGGATGGTGCTATTTCAACCTTCCTATCTCCATCTATGATCATATAAACATATATTATGATCATATATGTATAAATCTATGATCATAAGTAAAAATATATATGTAAGTTATTTTTATTATATATTTATAAGTGTGATTTTCCCAAACATATATCTCCACTCACACACACTTATTAATTAGATACCTTTATCAGATAAGAAAGTTCATTTCATTTTGATGCTTAGAGCATAAGTCTAAAAATATAAAATAATATAATACATAAGTTAAAAAATATATTAAAATATATTCCGTTCGTAAAAAGCAATTGACTTTCCCGGGTACGATACGCATTAAAGGTATTTACAATAGAAACAGAATTACAAGTTCCATCAGCGTAGCGATTACTATCAGTTGAGTGTTTGTTCTAGCTTTTCAAAGGTCAGTTGTTTTAATGTGAAAAATTCTAAACTGTGGTTGCAGTTTATTTCTAGTGATTTTATCAGTTTATTAAATAACGAGAGTCTTTGTTTTCCTAGAAATATTATAAAAGCGGCGTTTTATGTATAAGTGGTATTTCCGTGCTTATTTGAATCAGTATCTTGTTATCTTTTATTTTTATTCTTAGTGGTTGCTATTCGTGTAGTTATAAGCATACAAGTTTTTCCAAATATTCATATGCATGTTTGCTATCGTGTCAGTGGCAGTTTTCTGAATGTAAGTGAGTCTCGTAAATTTTGATAGACGGGCACCTCTTTTTTCAGAACTTTTTGCTCTTTTGAATAAAAAAATAAAATGTAAAATTAATGTATTTTAAAAAATAAGTTTCCTATTTTTTATTATAACACACAAATTTTCTGACATCACTAAATCGATCGAGTAGTTCATTCGATTCAGCAGTGTTTCTTGAACGACAAAGCCGACTTGAAGCAAATTTTAATACTACACACGTTCGGCTTTATACCGGCATAAGTCGGCAGTTGATTTATATCACCGGAATGGGCTTAATATGCAACTTCTCGCCACTAACAGCCGGCTGTCGAGGATGCTACTCCGACTGAACAAGCATCAGCTGGAAACGGCGACTGGAGTTATCACTGGACATGGCTCGTTTAACAAACATCTTTTTGTTATTTGTGCTATGGATAGCGCACTCTGCAACTGCTACTGGGATTCTTTGGGGAGTTAGAGGGCTCGAATAGCTGTTATTCCTACCAACGCACAGACTTCGTTCGCGTTTAAGTTTTGGTGAAATCTATCCCACGAGAACCGTACATTGAGCCTATGTGCTATTCCAGACTAAAATCTATCTCTGTGACAAATTTCATCCAGATCCTTTCAGCCGTTTTTGAGTGAAAGAGTAACAAACATCCAACCATCCATCCATCTTCCCAAAACTGTCGCCTTCATAATATAAGAAAGATTTCCCCACCCGGCTTTCTATATTATGTGTCTTTACTAATTATTTATTTTAAAATTTTAAACATTTGGTATATAGGCGGACTTAACGTATAAGAGATTCTCTACCAGTCAACCTTTGGGTGATGCAGAGAAAATTTAATTGTGTTCGTTTCTGCAAAGCTTTATTTAGTAGTAAATCCCACTAAACCTGGTAAACAAACCGCTATCGAAAACACATATGTTTGGCGAATTGGTAATCTGAGGGGACAATAAAACATGTTATTGGCTACTGGCTTAGATCATTTTGTTTCATGATGCCGAATACGAAACTTATCACTTCGTTTTTCAACTGTCACAAAGAAAAAGCATTTGAGTAGTTATTAATAGTTTATAAATAACTATGTAAATAAATCTTTGTTGTCTATTTTAACCTAGTTCTAATTAACCGACTTCAAAAAAGGAGGAGGTTTTATGTTCCACTATATATATATATATATATTTTTATGTGTGTTTACAGATTACTCAAAGACGCCTGGACCGATTTGAAAAATTCTTCTATTGTTAGAAAGGGCAGGTGGTCCCATGGTCATCAGGTCAGGATCTGATGATGGAATCCCGGAGAAATCGAGGGAACTTTGGTTCATTAAAATATTTTCGAGTTTTTAAACTACACCTATTTTGTTTAAAGCAACAGCCAGTTCGAGTTAAAGGTCCCTGAACAGTTCGAGTTAATTCGTCACTGACACTCCTCAAGCCATCCGTATAAGCAATAGCCCTTACCTTAAATTGCCTTTCCTTATTACCTATCTTTCCTTTTCAATATACTCCCAATTTTCCCAAGTGGGCCCAAATAATAACTCTTAAACTTTTTTTTTACAAGTTTCAAAAATTCAGAGTGTGGGAGAGCCATGCTTCGTTACGTATGGGCCGGCTCGATAGGAGTTATCCCACGGCCTCACAGAAAACCGGCAGTGAAGCAATGTTTACCGGAGGCAAAATGATATAATTTTCACGCAAGCATAAAAGGTTTATGAAATGCGATTACAAGGTAAACTTCAAATATCTATCTCTGAATACATTAATTACGTATAGCAATAAAAGGCGTATAGTTTAATATAATCTATTTTTCGTCCTATTTTACCCAACTTGTTTCCAAACAATGTTGAAGGAGCGAGCGGCTAGGGCAATTTTGTTGGGATAATTGTTGCTCCTTTGGGAATTTCGCTGTTGTGGTTGTTCGCATTCTTGAGACCTAACATCCGATCGGTCACTCAGAGGTCGTGTTTACTTTCATAGAAAAATACCTTATACAATGAAAATCTTTTAGACAGATAGTAAATTGTTTATTGTACTATTGTAGTTACATATAGTATTTTTACGCTAGGTTTTGTCAGTGCTCTTTCTTTCATGCAATATTTGGTTGGCTGGATTTGATATTAGTATCAGTACGTTGTTACGAAAACAGGCAAGTGAGTTGGTAGAGCATTTTTGTATCGTCAATAATATTTACGTATATTTATATACTAGCTGCACCCCGTGGTTTCACCCTCTTAAGTCCCGATACCGTGGGAATATCGGGATAAAAAGTAGCTTATGTGTTAATCCAGGTGTCCAGCTATCTACATACAAAGTTTCATAGCAATCGGTTTATTAGTTTTTGCGTGAAAGAGTAACAAACATCCATACATCCATATATTCTCACAAACTTTCACGTTTATAATATTAGTAGGATGCTCGTAAATACGCATAAAACTTGTAGTATTGAAATATAATTTCTAAATTTTAAAAATTATTCATGACTCCTCTTTCTTGTGGTCTGGAAACTTTCAGCTATCGCCTGTATCCACCATTTCTGGTGACATGCGAGTGATACCTTCTTCTTTGAACTGGTGATTAGGTGATCTATGGTCAAGCACTGTTAGGCAATTTTCTCAACACAATCAAAAAGAAGAGTTTTCAAAATACAGATCCCAAGTGAATGCTGTACCCTGTATTCCCAATTGTGTGTAGTTTCATCAGAAAAATATTCCCATATACAATATATGGGTATATTTTACTAGTTAAACTTAACTGAAATGTTCTGCTGCTCATGTTTAACAAAATCAAATAGAAGGTATATTTAAGATTAGTTCGAAAGGGGAATGCCCAATCTTGGCCATGAAACGCACAACAATTTGCTTTTGTTAAAAAAAAACATCTTGTTTTATATTTAATAATCGCGGTATTCATTTATCCAAAAAAGATTGCAACATTTTTGCACAAAAATAAAAGTTCCGAAAAGATTAAAATGAAATTAGGTTAATCCGTCATTCATTCGTTTGTGCATAGAATAAAAAGTGTTGCCAATTACTCATTTTATTAAAAAATATTTAATTATTTTTCTCAATCGATTTTTTGTGATGTCATTATTTTATTGCTAATATTATTCGTTTTTTTCGAAAATTATTATGATGTTATAATAATTAAACAAGCGAATTGCTAGTTGATTTACAATTAATTCTTAAGATCATAGCAAAAACGCTACTGTACAATTTAACTGTCATTCTTATCTATTACATAAAAATACATTAAAATATAATGATTAAAACTAAAAGAAAATAGATTTTAAAAGACGTACAGAACTTAAAGGCGCCTCGAAGATTATTATTTTACTAAATTATAATTGAACAAAAAATCGATATCGATAATCGATTTTATGTATTTTAAGTGGCAACATCGAATCTATTAAAACTAAAACAGTTAGGCAAAGAGTACTGATACAAACATTACGTTAGACAGCTAGGCCCCTATCTGTCACTGTCATGTGACAGGCTAATCACAAGTCAACTTCGTTTGCATTTGTATTATTTTGTTTGATTGAAGTTCTTTGTTTTCTTGCGGATTTGTTATCCAAACAACTAATAAGTATTCTAAATGGACTCCGACAAAATTCTTCTTACCCTACCGACCACGGCCTGAACATGGATCCCGCTCTTGATTCTCAAGATAACCCCTGCACGATCTTGGACTCGATAGCCATTGATAATGATGACCCCAGCTTACATACCGGCCAGAGTTCTTCTCAGCTCTCAGTAACTCATTCAAGAAGACATTTACATTTATTGGAAATAGTTGGATCAGGTTACCATACCTCATAAACAAAACCTGATAGTGTATGTACGTATTACAGTAAAATGATTGTTAAAACTGTATTTGTAAAAATAAAAACCATTTTATCACAAAAATCCAGATTTTTTTTAATCCAATTTTTTAACCATTTAATTCTTTAACTTGTATATTATCATTTCCATATGCTTTTATATGTGTGCATTCAGGGCCGAGGTGTCTATAGTCAGTGGGCATTCCCCTTTAATCCTTCCGAGGAGCGGGTGCTGAAGTTTGTATCGAGAGTAAGAACTTTATGCTAAAATTTGAAAAAAAAACAGTCAGTCGTAGGACTGCACGTCAGAAGTGAAAACATAACTTCACAATGTATTTACAAATACATACACGCACACAAACACATATGTAAATATATAAAAAAGTTAAAAAATAAAAAGTAGGTAATAACATATCTAAATGTATACATAGGGTACACTGGGAGTTCTGCGCTCCTGGCCGCTCATAAATGTTTCAATTTCGAATGTTATATTTTTTTAAATATAAGAAACTCGGCTCCGTCTTACGAACTTTCGATCAGGTCACGTGTCCTGACACGAGTTTAACATTTTTTACCCATCCCAAAAAGTGCACAACGCCGCTAAAGAAGTTCTCACTTCAAAAATTAAAGTGTCTGTTTGTAATGTCAAAATAATAGTTACCTACACCTATACCTAATACATAATATCTCGACGTATACCTATGCCTAAAAATCAGTTTTTATAAATGAATTTTCGTCTGTCTGTCTGTTTGTTCCAGCTAATCTCCGGAACGATTGGACCGATTTCCACGGGACTTTATCTGACAGGTGTTATACAGGAGTTACTGAGGCTACTTTTATTTTGGAAAAAGAATTAGGCAAAGTTGAGTATTACACGAAGATTACACTTGTATGATACATACAGCATAGTTTTAAATATTTTTGTAAGTAAAACCATTAAACAACCCGAACTATGCGAACTTTTTTCATTCATATTTCAAATAGACTCATAGTATTGTAGTACCTATACAGGTGATAGCACTCCTACGTGCAATGTATGTTGAAATTCTTTACGTGAAACCGCATACCCCTCCGCGATCGAAATGACGAACGAATACTATACTATATATAGATAACACTTTATTTGTAAACCATAGTTACAGTAGAAGTATCGTACATACATGTGTGAAACAGATAATGTACAAAGGCCGGCCTTATTGCTAGATGCAATCTCTTCGAGGCAACTTGAGAATGGATCAAAATGATTCAGAGAGACAGTGATAGTTGGTGGTGTAATAAAATTGTAACAATATTTTTTTTTCATTTCAATAGAAAATAATATTATCAACTATTTTACTTCCTATAAATTTATGGTAGTACTTAACCATAAACATATATAAATATACATACATAAACCTAAGTATATTATATATTAAGTATACCTAAAAGTATATAATTATGAGTGTCAAGTAGTACCTATAATAATAATGACAAATAATGTTCTTGAACCGTTTTCTTGGAAGTGGTTATTGATTGCGCTCGCCTAATAATAACTAGCAACGCATTCCACAAGCGTACAGCTTATACAGTCAAAGATCGGTCATAAAATTTAGTGGAATGCAATGGCATCTCCAATATCAAATCTTAAGATGACCTTAGACATTTTTCATGGTTGTCATGAAGGAACTTAAGGCGAATTGCGAGCCACTTGAGCTGGTTTCGAAATTCAGATACATGATTATAATAATATTTGCGTAATCCAAATTTCCCATCATAAGGAGTGTTTCTAAATATTGCATAGGATAGGTAAGATTTCGTCAAGGATAATCATATTTCGACTGATACAGTCACTTCCTACTGCATTTGACGAAATTGCTAATATGGTCTTCTGAACATCAGAAGCGGACAGTTGATCGAAGAAGAAAGGAAAATAGTCGGGAGCTGGGGTAGAAGAAATGTATCTAAGAGTATTAGCTTTAATAAGTCTGATGAAGTAGAGAAATGTTTATTAAGAGAATCGATGTCAACATTTTTCAGAATAGAGTCTTGATGTGATTTCCCGACTCCCAATGTTCTCAGACATTTCTAGACCTTTGCTGGATCTCCGTTTTCTACGGATGAATAGATATGTTGGCGTTGTGTGCATTTCTACTATCTACGTAGTTTCAAGTTACTGGCAGTTCTTTGATATAAAATCTATAATGCCACGTGAAAGATAACAGAGCTATGACGAGCAAGTGTAAAAATATTGATTTAAATGTAGAGAGTACTCCAGCTCCTACTGAAAGAGTATAATTATCCTTATACCGTTGAATTTTAATTCCTGTAGATCTTTCAATTAATGACGCTGACCTATGTTTTATCAGATTTGTTTTTTTAAGTAGTCATCATTTGATTTATAAAAATAAACCATATACACTGTGCTAAATGGAATTCCAAACATTTCAAAATAAAAATACATCTTTCATTATCAAGAATTTTATTTTATAAACACTGAATGAACAGTTTTCACAGAAAAATCTTCTATAACAGGAGAAGTCGAGTGGAATTTTATATAGTGTGTGAAATAACAGATTGTTGTGTGCAAGTGTTAAGTTTAATTGTAGTTAGTTCTTGTCAGTTTTATCCGGTGAGCTCAGGTTACCACGCCTTCAGTTAACGGGCACTAACAAGTGGTTGCGTGCAATCGCCTGTGTAGAGGATTGGAGGAAAAACCTCTCCCTTGTTTATTTTTTTTTTATTCTACTTGGAAATGCTAACAATAATTGAATTTTAGAGTACTGACATCGAGTTGCTAAATCAACATTTCTCTTCTTCGTCTAAATATAATCAAACTAGTAAAGTTAATACCTTACGATATCTTTCTTCACTTCCAGATCCCCAGTATCCACTGTTCTTTTTTAATCAATTATCTGCTTGTGATGTTAAGAAGTGTAAAATGGAAATAACTTCCAACGCTTTTGGAAGTGATTGCATTAGACGTAACAAGATCCAACCAATTCTGGAAGAGTTATTACCTACTATATGTCAGATTCTAAATCACTTCCTGTATTGCAGTTTCCGGAAGCTTGGAAAGAGGCACAAATTATCCCCTTACCCAAAAAAAAAACAATCCGTCATCCTTCTCCGAGTACGTCCTATTTCCGTATTGCCCTTTCTTTGAAAAGTCCTAAAACGCCTTGTGCACACTCAATTAAATTAGTTCCTTATTATAAACCAACTTTTAAATCCTTTTCAATCAGGTTTTCATGTAGGTAGGCACATCAGGCTAGGTATGGAGAATGGAAATCTCACAATTCTTTCTTTACCAGACTGTAACAATGCTTTTAATACTGTAGATTTCTACATTCTGTTAGGCATATTGCACTTTATTTACATATGTCCAACAGTAATTGATTGGTTTAAAAAAAGAGCGACCTCACCGATCCTCGGTTTAACCGAAATCTGAAAATATAAACCTTATATACTACTACTTACTCTTATAAATAGGACAATACTTTCAACTGTTGTTTCTAAGTACCTTATTTGTTCCCGTACTGGGTAAGTTGTACAATTTAACTATGTTATGGAGCTGAGTAATGTAAATAAGTGTGCGTCGCTGTAAGTTGTCTTTATTATTTGAATTTGTGAACGTTATATCTTTCGCTTACTTATTGTTTAGTGTACTGTCTGTTCGTTAATTTCATTTAAACTTGTGTGACACATTCAACTCAGTCGTTACACCAACCAATCAAATCGTTCTTAATCTATGGTGTTATTTCATATCTGTTACGTGTCATTTGAATGTCTGAAATATAAAATAACTTGAAAACTATAGTTGTATTTGTTTTTGACATTATGCAACTATTATATTACTTTTTATTTAATAATGGAACACGTAACACTTCGCAAAGTATATAGAACCGGTTCATTAAATGATATCTCTGAAGACATCTCGACACTCTTTGATACCACAATACTGAGCTTACAAAATTTACTACAAACCACCAGTCAAACTGTAATAGATCTACAAGACAAACTTCAGCAAATATCTAATGAGCTACAAAGTGCTCATCAAGAGATTGATAATTTGAATTCTGAAAATTTCAGATTGAAAACGTACCTACAAAACACATCAGATTATTAGATACATATAAAAAAAAAATATTACTGACTCCTTGAACAGGACACCACTTTCGGAACGCAAACAACTAAAAATCATACATAGAAATCTATAGCCTGCAAAAATAAAAAAGCAATCAGTAGAACAAGGATCTGCTTGTAAAACTTTGAAACGGAGAGAATCAACGCCTTCAATAAAAATCAAGCAACCGTCGAATATAACTAAAAGCATGTGTGCAGACGAAAAAACTAGCAGTAAACTAAGAACACAGGGAGAAACAGCTACACAATTAACTAATACAACACGTAACATTATAAGCGATCAAAAGGAAAGCCAGATTAACCTAGCGACAGAAAATATTATAATAAATCCATCGACTGCACAACAAACGGTTTGTACTGAATACTGTCGGAAGAAAGTCATTATTATTGCGGATGACCAGGGACGTCGAGTTCAACGAATGCTCCAAAAGCTTCTTGGTCAACACCTCGTAGTCAGCTGTTTTTGGAAACCGGGAGCGTATCTACAAGAAGTTCTATATGCAGAAAAAACATTAATAAGTAATTTAACTATGAACGATATTGTCATCATCTTGGGAGGTATAAATGATAAGAATCCAGGTATACCACCAGACAGGAAAGTGCGGTATTCGCGGCCTTATACGTGAACCAACCGTTTGTACCGGCTTAACAAACGACTTAAACAAGTTGACGTAATCTACACAGACTACACAAAATGTTTTGATAGAATAGATCATACCGTGTTAATTTCGAAGTTACAATCGATCGGGATAAGAGGAGACCTGTTAAGATGGTTCACATCATATATAACTAATCGCTCGCAAGCTGTTGTGATTAATAATTACATGTCTGGTTGGGTAAAGGTTCCAAGCGGAGTTCCTCAAGGTTCTCTTCTTGGGCCTTTGTTATTCCTTATTTTCGTTAATGACATAGACAAATGCTTCCAACACTCTCAACTTTTATGCTTCGCGGACGACATGAAAATCTTCAGAGCTGTGTCAACCGTTACGGACGTAATTGAACTTCAATCTGATCTTTTACGCCTATCAGATTACTGCACGCTTAACAAGTTGGATCTTAATCACACCAAATGTGCACTAATGACCTTTAGCAGGAAACCCGTTACATTACCTTCTGACTATTATTTAAATGGATACAAATTAAAACGATGCACTAACGTTCGCGACCTCGGAATCACGCACGATTCTAAGTTGCTTTTCGAAGACCATATTAATAACATTATAACTAAGGCATATCAGGCGCTAGGGTTTGTGATGCGTGCATGTGACAGTTTTAAAGAAGCCAAAACCTTTAAGATCCTATACTGTACATACGTGCGCAGTATATTAGAATATGATAGTCAGGTCTGGAATCCGCGATATAATATATACATCTCTCGTATCGAAAATATCCAACGAAAATTCATAAAATTTTTATGTTACAAGCTAAACATTAAATATGAGTCCGACAATTATTTAAATCTTTGCAACAGATTCCATATTCTTCCCTTAACTAATAGCCGCGTAATAGCCGATGTAACTTACCTAATAAAGATAATATCCGGTTCGATCGACTGCCCTGACCTTCTAAATAAAATTAATTTTAATGTGCCGTCTAAAAGTGTAAGACATTACACGCCTATTCATCTTCCCTTAGCATCTACAAATTATCGTCAAAACGCGTTTCTCTGGCGAGCGGGCAAAACGCTAAATGAACAAACCAAAATACACAACTTAGACGTATTCAATTCGAAACCCGATTCAGTGAGGCGGATGCTCAGTCTTGATTTTTTTCAAACACGTAATCAACAATAACAAATTTTCATCCTTATTACCTAGTTAAACAGTGTAACTCACAGTGTTCACGCATTGTCTTATATACAATAGCTAAGCGTGGAGACCTATAATTGGCTGTCTGTTATATATTACGCATCGTTAGCTTGCTATTATCTGCTGTTGGTCTTCCTAAGATTAAATAAATAAATAAATAAATAAATTAACCGAATTCACTACCTATCTTTTTTATTAATTTTTTTATTTTATTAAATCACTATTTAATATTCTTGAATTTTGCTCGTTTTATTTATATCTATAAAATAAAACGTGACATAGTGTGTATATAGGTATGTATTGTTAGAAATGACTGCATATACATATATGTTTAATTATTTTTCTTATTTACTTTTTATCCACATCTAGTCTGATATATGCTATTATATATAAGTATGTTACGATTCTTTAAAAAAAATCTCCTAAATCAGCACTTCACACCAAAACTACCGATGATTTCATCTATTTATTGTCGATTTGTCATTCCCAAAGTTGCCTGGAAGAAATTGCTTTCAGCGATAAGGCCGCCTCTTTGTACATATTCACCTGATGTATTCCTTGTAAAAATATTTTTGTTGGTGTACAATAAAGTTTATTTCTATTCTATTCTATTATACTTTATTTCAAAGTATTGTAAGTAGCGTGGGAGTAGCATGGCAAGTGACTAGATTAACAGAGGTGTTTGTATAAGGTACTCGACTTAGTGTTTTACTTTTTATGTGTTATTATATAACTTTGTAGATATATGTTTGATGAAATACATAAGGAAATTTAACTTACAATAAGATTAGCTGTTTTGAAATTTGTCCCTTCTGAATGATTGAACATAGATGTTTTGGTTCAGTAAAATAGCAATATTCAAGATTTTTCGCAGCCCTTTTTGACAAATAGTTAAGAATAAACTTGAGCTGAGAGCTATGATGCCACAGACATGACTGACCTGTTGGTCTAGTGGTTAGTGACCCTGACCGCTATGCTTATAGGTCGTGGGTTCGATTCCCACCTGAGTCTGGGTGTTCTTTGTGTCCGTTGTTTCTATGTTTGTAAAGTCCCCCGCGACGCAGGAGTAATTCCTAATGCGGGAGTTGTCTTTTCTTAGAGAAAAAGATAAGAGACAGGCACACAGATACTTAAGAGACCCCTCCTTTTTGCGCCGGGGATTAAAAATTAGCATGAATGGTAAGACATAACCATAAGACCTAATACTATAATGAAATATTGGAAGTTCAAACACGTTTTTGGTGTTGAACTTTTTCCACGAATTCCATTTTTATAAACTTACATATGTACAAGTATATATTGTGTCAGAATGAAAAATAGTATTCTATCCAGGTCAAAGCATGCAATCATATCAAAGAAATAAAAAGAATTTATTTGAAATTTTCACTATCACTACTTGATGAATTACTTTCACCGCCATGAATATTAATAATATTTTTTACGATGTCCGTTTCAACCATAGGCCTTATACTTCTGTAATTTTCTTCCACTTTGCTATGTGGTCACAGCAGCTGTTCCTTGTTTTTGTAAAATTTTCTTGCGAAATAAGAATAACATTCAATAATTGAAAACATTACGTACCTTTAATGTTTATTATTAATAAAAAGTAAAATATGTATCCCAAAACATTCTTGTAAAAGTTTTAGGAAGGTAATATTATCGAGACCAACATTATCTAATGCAAATTTTCCTCTTATTATACCATAAAACATTTCGATTGGGTTTAGGTTACAATGAAATTGAGGACAATAGCCAATTTTCATTGTGCATATTATATGATGTATCTACAAGTCATGATGACAACTAAATCTGTAATGTTATTTAGAAAAATATAGTCCAATCCCTTTAGATTTTCTTTTCAATAACTACTTAAAGACACTGCTAACCACTTTTCTCTCCCAACTATAAATAGGTTTTCGGCATTTATAAGTTTTTAATTGTTTTTGTAATATCTGTTAAGGTTATTTTTTTTGGTAAAAAGTCACACATTTCTTGTATATTTAAGTCGAAAATAACGTTTCCTAATAAAAATAATATGTTGTTACACAATCATAAAAATACAAGTTGTATACCTATTGTCACCTATACGATTACGAATCGATTAGGGGCTTAAAACTAAAACAGTTTTTTTACCATCAATTAGGCAAGTAGGATTGGCAATTCATAGCGGAGAAAATAATTATAAATATGATTCCAGAAAGGCTTTAAAAATATTCATATGAGATACCGGTGCTTTCTTTGACTACTCCTTATTTGCGATCGATAACCGACATTATTTCCGGTAAAATAAACGCCATATTATTTTTCCCGAGTGATTTGCTTTGCCCTTGCCACTTGCCACTCGGTCAAAAATGTTGGAAAGAGGCAATAAGCCTTTCCGCTTGGCACCGACTTCAAACAGACCAGTGGGTACCTAGTGCATTTATATTATTACCTATTTTCTTAAAACTGTCACATGTATTGTAGTCTCTTTAATTAAGTTTGTTTTCAATTATATTTTACTTTTCAGTACCCTTTGTTAGTGGTTTTTGAAGCATGTTTCAGTAAAAAAGGAATGTAAAAGCTGAGTTTGGTTATAGGGTTTCAGACATAATCAGACGTTGGATTTTGGGTTTCATTATAACATAAACATAATATATTCAGTCCTTAACTAGATTAAATAAAGGCATACTCATTCTGGTATTGACAGTGGCGCAACTTACTTAAAGTTCTTGTAGCAAAATTGAGTAATAGCAAACGATTTAGGTAGACATCGTTTGTTTACAAAAGCTAACAAATTGTCTTAAGGCATATAATATTAATGAAATAAAGTCTCATGCGATTTGTAGTGGGAGTATAAGCAAATATATCAGTACATATAAAGAGTGATATATATATGTATATAGTTTATTAACTTTTAAATGTTTTGTTCTATATCATTGCCCACTATAACTAAACTGTTGTTGTATAGATCCGTGATCACCAATTAGTTTATTAAGGACGATTTTTAAATAGTGTACTAGTGTGTAATAGTGACAGTCGCGGTCCGTTTCTTCTTTTTTACAGATGATTTCTAAGCCACCCCCCTAAGCCTCCGCCCCCTCTCCATCCGCAGCCTTTACACTGTCATGTGTATTTACTTTAATATTATGTTATGAATATTAATGAAGAGATCAAGCTAAGAAAAACCTGAAGTTCAAGTAACCTATGCAAGGTCGCCACAAAAAAGGCGCACAAAAGGCCCGCGGTCCGGATTCGGAGCGCGGTCGTCCATTTGACTCTGACTCTGGTATAGACTTTCTTTATCATGACAAGTCAATGTCATACCTACTGGATCCCTGTAGTTTTATGTAGCCGTTTTCGATCATATCTCCATCTAAACTTTAAGTATTTCAAATTACACGTTCCTTCGTTCGCGAAAAATGGCTTGCTTTGCCTTTGCTTTGCTTAAAAAGGGTTACAAACAATTCTCTTCACGTATTAATATATAAAATTCTGTTTACATATCTGCAACCATATTTGATATATATGTTAGTAAAAACTCACGAAATATTATGAACTGAATCTACAGTTTACAATTTGACGTGTTATTTCTCGCTAGTTTATAATCTATCAATGTATAATCGCCAAATTGTGAACGAATCTGCTGATTTCATAATCTATCCGGTATTGTATGTCGAAGAGTTTAAAAAACTTAAAAAGATCACAAAGATATTGATTTGGTATCCATTTTTTAAATAAAATTCTTTATGAATGAGCAGTTTCATAAATTCGCATATTTTTCTATCTCTATTATTCTTCATTCAGTATTTTTTATAAGGAGCGTTGTGATTTTTTCAATCCCCTTTTTATTACCCCATAAAACAAGATATAATTTTGTGAGCATAAAGCTCTCAATAACTTGGTCTTATATTTTCATTGATTATGAGATGTGAATGTCGAAAGTCATTTGTAATCCGTTATTCTTCAGTCACTGGAAAATACGAAATAATAATAATAATAATTTACTATCTCCGAGACAAATACATATATATATTCTTTTAATAATGTCCGTAAAAATGCAGACCATAATAAATATTTACAATAAAAGGACGTATACAATATAAAAACAACCATAAATATACGACATGACGTTACAAATGTCATGTCCAAGAAAATATCCAGACTGCTAAATGATTACCAGATCCAGAGCGAAGACAGCATGTTTATCATCCCCGGACTCGTCACTCAGCTCCGCCTCGCGCCCCCCGGAAGTTACCTCAAGAATTCCGACCGTTGCTGATGCGTCGAGCTCAACTTCGAGTGACGAGTTTTTCTCTCCGCCGACGTCGCCAACACCTGTACGTCGACAGGGGAGAGGCCGGCCACCGACGTGCTTGGGACCCCGAGGCCCACCGGCTTCGAATAGGGCCCCCGCTACCGGTGGTAATGTGCGTCGCATGAAGTGGACAACCTCAATAAATGAGAACGTCATGCGAGCATATTTTGTGGCTACAGAGGAAGGAACTAACCTCACTGCGTATCGTGATCGTATGCTGTCTCTGTTTCAGGAACTTGAACCAGCTATTAACGTTTCGGCGCAAAGATTATCGGATCAAGTGCGGGCCATCCAACGATGTCATTTGTTGGATAATTCCGTACTTGAGAGGCTACGCTTGGACTTGCAGAATAGCATTGTTACTTCTCCTCCTTTACAAACAGTGACTCTATTACACTCTGAACTACCACCACCTTGCCCTGCTGATAGAGGAGAGGATAATGGTGCTTCATCTGTAAGTACTCAGTACAATGATCAAATAAGGAATACTTTGGAATGTTCTATTCGGGAATATCGGACTATGAGCTCTGAAAGTAGACCACGTTTACCTCGTTTGCCAATGCATAAACGAAACAAAGCGCTAGTGTGTGCCCTTGACTCCGTGTTAACTATTTATTTAGAAGAAAGTAAAGATCTCAGTGATACGCACTCAATTCTGTATTGTGCGGCTGTTGCAGCATGTCGAGTAGCTGGTGTTAAATTCCCAGGAAATGACACCGCTACTCGGTCAAAGCTTGTTGTCCCAGCGTGGCAATGCAGGATTGAGCGTCGTATTGCTGAGACGAGGGAACTCATTGGCAAGCTTCTCTGTTTCAGATCGGGTAACACACGCCCGAGAGTAATGCGTTATGTGAATCGGGCTTTTTCAGGAACTGGTACCAGTTCCTGTGAATACGCAGCACGAGTCACAGAGCGCATTGACTTTCTGAAACAGAAAGTTTATGCATGGGCAAACCGTATTCGGAGACACAAAAAAAGAGTAGACCGATATACTCAGAATAGTTCATTCCAAAGGGATGGGAGGTGGGTTTATAGAAGGTGGGAGCAGCCTGATTTAGTGAGTGACACACATTTCCCAGAAGTTGAAATTACAAATACATTTTGGCGTAACATCTGGGCAATGCCTGTCACTCACACAGGGGGTGATTGGATGCGAGATATCGAACGTTCGTGTGAGTTGATTGATAACATGGAGCCAATATTAATATCTGACATTGATATTGATCTTTCCAGTTCGTTCGCTGCCGAACTGGAAAGCGGCGGGACCGGACGCACTGCATAACTTTTGGCTAAAGTGACTCCGTAGCTCACATGTATGTTTTGAATTTCAATTTCAATCATGCTTAGAATCAGGTTCGCTTCCGACTTTTATGACCACAGGCATAACTCATCTGCTCTATAAGTCTGGCAGTGCCACAGATCCCAAAAACTACAGACCAACTGTGTCTACCAACAGTTTATAAATTACTCACGTCCATTCTGAGCGTAAAGATAACATCTCATTTATCCAAAAACACCATTATGGCTTAATCTCAGAATGGATGTCGAAGTGGGGCCCGTGGCACTAAAGAGCTCCTTATACTTGACACGATCATTAACCAACAAGTTCGCCGTAACCGAAAGGATTTGGCGACATGTTGGATAAATTATAAAAAGGCCTATGACTCTGGGCCGCATACGTGGCTCTTGAGGGTGATGGAGTTGTACAAGATTGATACAACTCTATGCACTTTTTTGAAGGCATGTGTGCGGCAATGGAGAACCGTCCTTTGCTATCCAGGATGTCGGCGGTCTCAGGGTGACGGCGAGTTTATAAAGATCAGGCGGGGTATATTCCAGGGTGACAGTTTGAGTCCCTTGTGGTTCTGCTTAGCTTTGAATCATCTTAGCACTTTGCTGGAGGGTTCAGGACTAGGCTATTGTTTGCGGAGAAGAGGTCAGGTAATATCCCATCTCCTTTACATGGATGATTTACTGGGATCGATCTATCATCACTGACAAGACTATTGTTGCCAATGCTAAGAGCCTCGACCAACACCTTCAGAGGCTCACGTTACGCAGCTGGATCAAGAGCCTAATGCAGAAGGCAGTCCTTCTTGACACGGCACGCATAGTGAGGAGGTTTCTGTCTCTAGAACCCTAACAACCGGTAGCTTGGTCCCTGTACCCGATACCGGTGGGACACTATTTTTTATATTTTTAAATATATTTGTATTTTTTTATTGTAAATGTATTTAAAAATGTAATTTATATGTATATAAAATAAATGAAGAGAATAATAATAATACTTTATTGCAGGCCTTTGTTACATTTTACAATAATTAAACGATAATAGCTACAGTAGTATAAACTGTGTCGTAGCCATTAACGCCCACATCCAAATCTTGCGGTATATTTATCACTAAGGTTAGTCATTGATTGAACAGTATTTACATCAGTGAATGAATATGTTTTACCTATACTGTGTAGATGGCGTTTGTGTGTATGTTAAGTGTAGGAGAGTGTATGTCTGTGTGTGTGTAATGTATGTAAGGTGTATGAGTTTATGCTATGATATCTTCACACTGATTATAAGTTAGGGAAAGAAGCCACACTATTAGTTTGCTCTTACATTTTTTATAGGTCAAGGGATATATATTAAGCAACCTATTAATCCTATTATAAAGTTTGGGGCTCAAAAAGTAATACTGACGGGATGCCAGAGTAGTCCTGTGTGGTATACTAGAACAGACTCTGTCGGGTCTACGAGTATTTTTAATGAAATTATGAACAAGATTTTATTTTGACAAGCAAGAAGCTAGCTTCTCAAAATAGAAATAAGGTTCTTATTTATGCTGTTCAACATACAAAGTTTAAAGACCTCAATGTATTTGTAGTCGTCAAATCAACACTCCAGTTAAATTTTAGGCTTACGTTTATGTTGGATATTGAAATCAGTTTTATTTTGACTTACGTAGCAATAAAAAAATTGTTTTTAAGTTGTTCTTGGAAGCAGATGAGTTTACAGATGTTTGTTTTTAAAAACAAAAATTGCCTGCCTGCCTGCCTAGGTATTAATATGCGAAGAGAATGTTTTGCTTTTTAAGTAAATTTCTCACATGAAGGAATGTGAATTTTGGAATACCTACTACTAAAGTTTATATGGAAAAGAAGTCGAGAAAGCTAACGTTATAAATTTGAGTATATAATTATGTTGATCTGTTATGGCGCGTAAAGCCTATATAGTGACAGCTTTTTATGGTATAGGGAGCGAACGAGCAGAAGGGTCACCTGATAGCAAGTGACTACCGCCGCCCCGCTAACCGACTAACACTGCGGCCGGTATAAGTCCCAAGTATTCTTATAATACAAGTGATAGAGAATGCGGAATGAATCTACATCTCTATGCAACGCCAAGGGGTCAAGCCGATCTTAAATATCCTGACAATCTACGATTTGGGTTGCTCCCCGTTAGTTCAACTTATACTGAAAAAAAAATAGCTTGGTGGACCATCAGGCGATATCTGGTTCATATAGATGTCTTATTGGTACATCTTCTCTGATGTAGATAAAGGTACTTTTTACCAAACACGACAACATGATGATGAGTATAGTCAAGAAAATTGTGTTTACGGAAAACTATTCAAATCGTATGTTGTGTGTTATAGTGCCTTTGAGTGAATGTAACGTATAAAACCTGTTGCAGATAAAGTTCTTAAAATAGACAGAATTTATGAATAAACATTTGGTATTTTACTCATAAACATTTGTTACGGCTCTTGATAGGACATTAACAATGCAATTTAACCTTTTGAGAATTTTATACTATCAGGTAATAAGAATATTCTGTTCTAATTTTAGATACCTCAACCAGCCTTAACGTTTAACTGAGTAAAGTGCTATTACAAAAATGAATTCACCGTAGGTTAACATCTAACGAACAAAATTGCAGTTAAGAACCATTTAAAAAGTTATAGGACCACTATGACGTCATTCAAGCTCGGAGAAATTACTAGTGACGACCAATTAGAGATACTTAGCGAAACGCTCACTACGAGTTACATGCCGTGCCCCGCTCTGTTTACTGGCTACGCTTTCCGGCTCGTGATGGACACCTTAAACGTGACTGTTGCCACTCCCCGACCATGATTACTCTTGCCTAATCTCCGACTGTCAATAAACGCGCCGTCATGTCTCTCGCCACCCGACCGCGCTTTGTTATTCTTGTAATGACGACAATACGTCAGCTGCGACGCAAAAAGGAGTTTAATTTACCAGTCTATGACATATTTGGTCCCATAGACATTGTTGTACTTTGATATATGTTGTATTTCTTTAAGGGCGGTAGACTGCCTCACTGTAACGCGAGTAGGTAATAAGAGGTTAACATTCTTACCAAGGTGTTTTGTTAGTGTGCTTGAGCTGCGGTTTGTAATAATGTCAGTTGGTTGCTGGTATGTGTGTTGGTTCGCGTGTGTGCGTGTATGAATGGGCGAGGGTAGCAGCTAGTAGGAGGGGGAGGGTTGAGCGGGTGGTGCGAGGTGCGGTATCGACGCGCGCGCCGCGCCTGCGCCAAGCTACTCACCTGTTGCCGTGAGGCCATGGAAAGATACTCTTTCAAATTAATATGGACACCTGATACCGAAATAAAAGCAAAGTTACAAGTCCAAGGAAAGCGTTGCTTCTTAGACGTTAAACTTAAGAAATATGTTTTTGTTTATCGAAGTTACGAATATAGTTTCTTATTATGTACGCTTAATCCTAACGAACACCACGTAGCAACAAAACTTTCGTTCGTTGTTTTTAATAAAATGCTAATTAATACATCTCTGTCACACATGTATGTGTTTCTTAATCTAGAAGAAAGGTCTTAGATTAATTACCCTGTAATAAATCTATTATTTAGATTATAGAATTTACAATGGGGTAATATATTCAATATACAACTTACACATTAAAACTAATTAAAAAATTAAATAATAATAATATATATTCGGGATATTTACATGCATTCATCATCATTATTTGAAGGATTTTTAGAAAATGTTGACTTGACTGCACTGTACATTGTACATGGCAGTCATTGAAAAATAAAATTTGTTAATTGATAAGTTTACGTCACCGTCACCATACCATTTACGAGGTCGATGCCTATCGCCGCTTCGAGCATTACAATTAGTCATTAGAAAGTAGTCAGACATTAAATTTATTATACAGGCAAACTTACCAAGGTAAATAATTTTCGGTAGGTACTATCTACAAAATATAAATTTTATTGATTTTGTTCTTACTATAACAGACTTCTACACTTATTTTTCGGTAATAACAAAGTGTTATGTGTTGAATAATGATATAATAAAGTACAAAGCCTTAGATATTTTCGTCGCAAACTGATTAGGAAAGTTTGGGATATTAGCCGTATTTCTTCGAAACTTTATTTGGTATAACTGTAAACAGAGTTTGTTTCACCCTTACTAAAATCTACGAGAAGAATAAAAGTTCCATTCAGTTTTCTAATGTTTTAGATCTATTAGGAAAAATATCTCAGATATACGCTCTTGATACTGTCAGCCATAATTGGTAAATAATGTTTGATAAATTAGATTCATTACTTTCTAAATAAAGTTACCGAATAGCTATGAACAAATGTTCATAGCTATTCGGTGACTTTATTTAGAAAGAAAATTATTTCTTCTTCATTTTTAAGCCAGTTAATACACCTACTTATTTACATAATTATGTAGGTTTGTATGGAGGTACTTTGTGAATGCAAAAATTTACTTTTAATGACATACGTTTAGGTACGCAAGGGTCTGAATTAGTGGTAATATACTGTTTAGTGTTATGGAAAGATCCTGTTAGTTTTTGTAGGAATTAATATATATCGTTTTTGTAATGGTCGTGGCGGCCTATATGTTTTATGGCCCACGTGAAGTAAACATTCGTCTTAGGTAAATTGCGTTACATGTAATGGATGATATTTTGTGTGTCCGACGTAATCGTAATGCAGGAGGAGCGCAGTCAATATAAACAATTTTGTCTCTAATTAGATTGATCGGAAATAAATATCGCGCCTTCCCCAAGTAATTTCTCCAGATTTGTGGTAAAAGCTACATAGTTCATTAATAGATTGTGCTGGCTATTTGATAATCTCCGTTTGCACCCTCCCAAAAAAATAAGGTTGTTCCATTTTAGGGACAACTTAAATATATATCTTAAGTTGATGTTATTACGTGGGAGAGCCATGCTTCGGCACGTATGGGCCGGCTCGACTCCGCTCGATACCACGGCCTCACAGAAAACCGGCAGTGAAACAATGGTTGCATTGCTTTTCGCCATGTGAGTGAGGTTACCGGAGGCCCTAACCCTTCCCTCTCCCCTATTCCCGTCCTTCCCCTCTCCCCCTCTCCTCCCCCACTCCCATCTTCCCGATCTTCCCCCCTCTTCCCCTATTCCCACCTCTAAGGGCGGCAACGCACTTTTGACTCTTGAGTTACAGGTGCTCATGGGCGGCGGTAGTCATATACGATCAGGTGACCCGTCTGCTCGTTTGCCCCATATATCATAAAAAAGCTATGTATGCTATGGCTATGCATGCCGTGCGACCGAAACTCGCTCGGCTTATTTCGAATTTCATGAGAAAGTGAAAAGTTCCCGAAAGTTTACAAAATCATTAAAAGAACCTTCGAAAGTAAACATTACTTAAATTTCCTTCAAATCGTTGAAACTGTGGCAAAGAAAGTAATTATAAAGCCAAGATTGCCCGTACAAAAAGATGATCAAATTATTTAAAACTCAAACATTTACCTATAGTAGTATTATGTAGTCTAAGGGAACAAACATATCGCTGAGAAAAGAGTTGATGAACGGACGGCAGTACGTTATTGACGTAGTTCAGTTAGAGGAATATATCGTATCTATAAAAAAATGTGTTCTTTAAGACTTCGATCTCGGCCCATGCATCTCAGTTCGTTCACTTCACCTTCTTTCTCAGATAAATCTGTCTTGCTTGCACATTGTTACTCATAATATTAAAGCAAATTTTCGAAAGTGGCTGAATATTTTCCTCAAAGATAATAACAAATCACCCGGTTAATCAAAATTAAAAATAAATAGCTACGAAATTACGAAAACCGTCTTCATAATATGTTTTTATTATTTCTTCATATGTAAAATATTTATTACTATCTGTTCCAACCGATGTTGTCCTGTTAAAATTTCAATAAATCTGTTTTTGATTTCATGGAAAAAAAACA
Organism: Euplagia quadripunctaria; assembly: GCA_963859945.1. Lineage (NCBI taxonomy): Eukaryota > Metazoa > Arthropoda > Insecta > Lepidoptera > Erebidae > Euplagia > Euplagia quadripunctaria. The sequence continues at coordinate 13,368,797 of OY982569.1, forward strand.
CTTCCAGTCTTCCTTTTTCTTTGTGCCTGTGTAGAAACTCAGGGTTAGCAAGCATTGAACAACCATTATTACTATTTTGCCTGACAACCTAGTTACATCGATACGAAATTAGCATGTACTGTACTTTCATTCTCGTCAGCCGGCTATGCAATGCATCTATCACACTCTCACTCATTGGTTGGTAACTATTTATCACTCACTCGTCCATGTAACAAAGAGTCGGAGCATTGGTTCAGCTCACTGAGCTACTACATTATATTGATGTGAGTGATATAGATCTTTTAGATCACTCGCTCAGGAGCTACACAACTCCATTGCGCGTTGTGCTAACACATTTTGAGGAAGTGAGCTAACTCAGTAGGCGCTGTGTACTGAGTTGGCGCAATTGTGCGGTGCAGCGCAGTGTTACCCATCTCTACAGGTAAGACACAGGCCATTGTTATTGGTAGCCCACGGCTTATATTACGAATAGATTGGTCTTTATTCCCTCCAGTATCTTGTGATGGTACAAATATCGAATATAGTGATAAAGTTAAAAACTTATGTATATGGATCGTTAAATGCTTGTCCTGGGGTCCTCAGCTGCAAGAGACTAGTCGCAAAATGTTGCCTCAGCTGGGTCAATGCGTAGGCTACAAAATTTTCTATCTATTGTCACGAAAATAGTGCTTGTATCCATCCCTTCTCTTTACCATTCTTGATTATGGCGATGCCAGTTATACAGATCTCACCGAGGACCAACTGAATAAAATTGAGAGACTCCAGAACTTTTTGTAAACGATTCATATTTGGACTACGGAAATATGATCAAGTTTCCGAGCATCGCACAAAGCTCAAGTGGTTACCCATACCATCATCGGACAATTTGAGGTTGAACATCACTCGCACATTCGACTAAATTTATGGACAAATCATTTTCCATTCAAGCTGTTCGGTTGTGGAATTCCTTGACGGTTGGTATCAGACGTGCACAGTCGTTGAAAGTTTTCAAAAAATTGGTCAAAGCTGCAAGAAAACTAGCCGAGTCATTACCTCTTTCTAATCCTACCTACTTCCGTTACACGAGGAAACCCTGTCCACTCCACTACCATTTTGTGTATAAGGTATGCGTTTACTATAATATTATGTTTAATATATTGAAATGCTGCATTTATGTATCTTGTATTTATCTATGACATATTATTTTTATCTTTATGCACCAGACACTGCCCCACAACTCCCTGTGACGTATTCTCTCCATCCCATGGTTGCCTGGAAGAGATTACCTTGTGCGATAAGGCCGCCAATTGTACAAACCTGTCTAAAGTTGCAAGTTTTTTGTTTTTTTATAATACCCGGTGTACAATAAAGAATATTATTATTATTATTTCCAAATCAGTTAATAAATAACGGAGTTCTGAGGCAACAGTTGTAAAAAAATACAACCGAATTGATGACCTCCCCCTTTTTTGAAGTCAGTTAAAAATGACCTTAATTTACAACCGTACAGCCAACCTAATCAAAATTTACCTTTTTTTAAATCATTTACGCATGAAAGTAACACTGGCTTCATTAGAATTTCTTGAATCTTTTTTTTAGCTACAAATTATAATTTTTATATATATTTATGTGTGTATGAAGTATGTTCATGATAATATTATTAAGTATAACTAAAGTTAGAAAAAATATTAAGTATTTCATATTAACCTATATCAGTACACCACAGACTACCCTGAATCATATTTGATAATATTCGTACAAAGGCTGTCTGGAAGAAACCGCCGTGAGCGATAAGACCACCGATTGATATACCTAAATGTTTATATTATGTTTGTATTGTATTTCACTTAAAAGATGTACAATAAAGAGATAAATAAATGCATTCTACGGGCAGCTAATGCTAAATTAGCTCACTAACGTGAATTTTTATATTTTTCGCGCCATCAACTACATTGTGCTCAGATCTAGCGACAAAATTTTTGTTTTGTTCTACGATAGGATACCTACCTAGTAATGTTAATATAAGGTAAAGCCATAAATATGATGTATATTAAGTTTACTCAATCCTTGCTAAAATAAACGAAACCAGACTAATAGAAACTCAGCTGTTTTTAAGGATAATTAGATAGTCCTTCCCATCGGCTTGAGGCTTTATCGAATTGAGGCTTGCGTCCTGAAGACTGTTGCCAATAAAGAGGAATAATTGGCCTCTTCCCGATGTCTATTATTCATGAATGTGGCTAACAACTGCACTGAAAAGGTTTAAACCTATATTTAAAAGTAATTTCTAGGTAAACTATAACTTATTCGATTTTTTTTATTTTAGTAAGGCTTGAGTAAACTAAAATATAATAAATTAACGTTTTATTTTATTCATAGAGAGTTAGAAACATTTTGTATGTACAGTTAAAGTTTCTTATTCGCGGGGGATACGTTCTGTAAATTTGCTGCGAATACAGAAATCATGAATATGGAACAATAATTTGTATATAATTATAGAGGATACGTTTCAAGGATCCACAATAAAAAAAAAGCTAGAACGACCTTAGTGTCTAAGTTCCTTTTTGTTACAAGCTTTTATTTAGTTTCACCTGTCCCGATGTTTGTCATCAAATGTTGCAAGTTAAATTTGACACACTTTCCGATTTCCGATTGTGCTGAAATTTTGCACACATATGTATCGCGTGACAATGCAATATTATGATGACATGGAGCTAATCGGGTGATGGAGCTGAAAGGTGGCCATAGCAACTCTGGAATGAAACGACGCAACCCCATCGAGTTTGGACTCGTTTGATTCACAATAAATCCCGAATCATAAATACTAAAAAGTTGAAAATAAAATAAAGTTTTTTTTTAAAACACGCTTTTATTACTAATAAAAAGAACTAAAAAGTTAAAAAAATAATAAAAGCGTTACATTTAGACCGCAAGGGAAATAAAGAAGGTGTTTATTAGTAATAAAAGCTTGTTTTAAAAAAAAACATTTTTATTTTTATTCAAATAATTTTCAACTAAACTAAATTTACAACTAAAATTACGCTAACGTAAATTACCTTCACTCGTTGAGTGGCATCCTTTTAGTAGTACTATTCTTTGGATGTTTATGTTGCCGGAGAATTACAAATATAAATTAAAGCTTGAATCATTAGCCTCAATGTGGGCTTTGTTTTACGGTCAAGGTTGTCGGGATATCTAGGGTATAATTTAAATAAGCAAGAAATACGTTTCTTGCGGATTAGTCTGCAATATTATGATGCTATTTTTAAGGATTGCTTTTCAAGTCTACAGACAGAAGCAATTTCATTGAATATTGTTTCTAAGATCTTTAAAGGTCAGAGTAAATTTTACAGAGCTATTTTTGAAGGCAAGAGGGAGCTATTTCCAAATATTATCGTTATGATACAATGGACTGTTACTAGATAAATTTTTTAAACAATTAAATTGACTTTTGGTTCTTGGACCTCACACACATACTTCTCCGAAGGTAGCGCAACGATCCTAGCGAAACAGTTTAGTGAAACTTTTTATTTTTGTACTTGCCTCTTATAATTTATATCGTAGCATTGGTTTCTTTCTTAAAAACGTTTAGCTTATCTACTAGATAAGCTAAACGTTATAGAATTATTCAATACCAGATTTTCGAAGTGCACTTGAGATAGTGCTACTTTTTAAAAGGTTGTGTTAGTACCTATAAGTGAAAGTGGTCAAACAATGGTGTCAATTCTGTTGTATTACTCTCTTGACTATAATTTACTAAATTTTATTCATACAAAATGTAAACCTTGTACACTTTTTATTTTTATTTTTTTTATTTAAGTAATGAAATTATATTACAGAGGTGTTACATAATTCTAAACTCGCCAAACTTTTACGTTTGAAACAAGGTCTTATTTCAAATTTAAACAAGTAGGTCGTCGCTATCGAAATAAGCAATTTATTTGTCGACTAAAGTCTGACACGCTTAAATAAACTTTAATACCACGTAGCGAGAGCCGCTATCCGTTGAATGCCATCTCTTTTGCTATGTGTTTTTACTAAGCGTCTTCGTAGGTGTCGATTAAAATAACGTCATTTTAGTTCGTTTTGAACAAGTTTTTATACGGCAATTATACGACATTTGAATAAATAGGCACTCTCGCTGCGTGGAAATAAAGTTGAGTATATGTTGAAAGGTTTTAGTGAAATTTAGTGCCACTGAGAAATAGATGCCAGTAACAAATAAACCTTTTTACGAAGAAGACAAGGTTGATTTCATATGAAGAAATTAAGTCAAGTTTTAGTTTAGTCGAGTGTACAATAGAATCGGGACCAATGTTAAAGTTTCATCGTTCGTTCTTAACAGGTTGTTTTGAGAAAATGACAGCTACATATTTCTCTATCTATATTGAGGTACCATCTTCAAGCAATGTTGACTTTAATGCAAATTTTCAATTAAAAAAATACCGAAGTCATGAGTTTGTACCCGAGGTTGGCGTTTTACCCCTCTTTTAGTAGGAGTGTTGCATATAAATAAATAAAAATAAAAGGACTTTAGAACCATATACTTAAAACGCCGGTAGCTCTTTAGTCAGAAAGTGATATAGAATTTTAAAGGCAAAACATTTGATTACCCCCAGGAATAACCGTACCGGATCTCATTTGTGTTTTGGAGAAACAATACCGCAAAGACGTTTTCTTGGCAAGCAGTTGAAAATTATTACTTTCTTAAACTAATTTGTGAAACGCCTAATCACACTGTAATGTGTTTAAAAAGTTTAATTCTTTGATTATATCGTCTAATAATACAGTACCGTAAGACCGAGCTTTACTCGATGTTTTTCTTTTTGTAAAATCGCGTTTTTTTCAGGAAAAACACATTGGTACATAGATAATCTTAAAAAGCTAAACCTTACGTAAATACAAAATTTGGTCCAAATGGCTAGAGCCGTTTACGAGATACATGAAATAACTATATACATGAATAATAGGTGTATGTAACACCTAAAGTAGAATTGCTCGTTTTAAGTTCTTAGACAGAAAAATTATAATCGAAATTAGAGGTTTCATTTTTCAATCAAACTATAAGAAATTTGTAAAGGAAAAGTACGTAACAAAAATGTATTTTACAAATAATTGCATGGTCTGTAGCTTTCCTGAAAGAGTTAAAAAGAAATAATGTTCTAAAGATATTGACTGGGTGATTGTGTCAGGTTATTTTGATATGCGACTAATGCAACTCGTAGTTATGTAAAAACATGGTCTGTGTATCTGGCGACTTGCGCTTGAACTTTGCTGTGACGTTAAAGTGTTATTTGTTTTCCTACATAAACCTTTTACTTTTGCCTTTATTTAAACATAAAGCTTTCGCCGCCAACCGTGCATATTGGTAAATGGGCTTAAACATTTCAGGTTTCGTGGGAATTGTGTCTGTAGACTATCACAGCTTTATGTAAAATGGAATATTATTATACACAGTCTTCATTTCTGTACTTCATATATCTTGTATAATAACAATTAGTCTAGTCAACAAGTTCAAAAACGTGTTAAATAGAAATAAAGCTCCTAAAAATATGGGCGATAGCTCATTCTATTCGGAATGACGCCTAGAAAAACGTTTTTTAAGGGTATATTAGCACATAAAAAATTGCGATTGTTATTAACAAAATAGGTATTTAGATTTTTGTTAATAACTTTTAAAATAATGATATTTAAGAAATTTTGAAAAAAGATCCTGAAAGAGGAGGAAATTTCCAATAAAAAAGTCCTAACTCCCGGAACTCTATCTATATTATTTATAATTTTTTTTTAACGCTGGAAATAGGGCAATTTAAAAATTTGAATAAATTATTTTGTCGATTTCTCAAAAAGTTACAACATTGTTAATTAACTATTTTTTTTCCAATCTCTGTTTTTATAAATTACGGCATGAAAGTTTAAATAATTGGTCTATAAATTTTTCGCTTCGTGGAGCTCTTTTTATTTAGGTACTTAATAAAGTTATGTAAAAAATTTTTATTAAAGTTTATTATTTTGTTAATTATAATTTTTTTAAATTAACTAAAAATGGAATTTCTAAAAAATGTTATCAAAAAATTTTTTTTTTGGTAATTTCTTATTATTGCTGTTTTTGCATCTAATATAGGTATTAATTAACGTTGGAAAAAATTTTTTACGTCATTTGTTAAGAAATTGTTTATAAACAAATAGACTATTTTGGGATTTAAAAATAAAATTTTTTCACTATCGACCGAAATCGAAGTTTTATAATGAAATATCATTGTGATGTATGTGGAGCAGACATACTCGTAAAAGCTACCACTATACATCTGGTATGTAAGTAAGCTGTATATATATTCAGTCCATTTTCTTGTCTCTGGTATGCACAATAATTTATTAAAGTCTTACCACAGAACACATACTATTGTGTGTACATCTACTTACTAAATTTCAATCAATTGAAATATGAACTACTAGCCGTCCCCGCAGTTTCACCTGCGTCTATGGTCACTGCTCGGCTCCTATTGGTCGTAGCGTGATGATATATAGCCTATAGCCTTCCTCGATAAATTGGCTATCTAACACTGAAAGTATTTTTCAAATCTGACCAGTAGTTCCTTAGATTAGCGCGTTCCAGCAAACAAATAAACTCTTTAGCTTTTTATACTATTAGTATAGATTTACATGCATGTGTCATAGAATTCTGTCTGCACCATCGCCTACCCGTAACGTTCCTACAAGCCTGGCAGCATTGCCACGTTGAATGGCGATGCTTATTCTCTGTGCAAGAAAAAGCCCCGCCTTCCAGTCACGGGAAGCGTCGATCCGAAGCTTGGCTAGTTCCACGTAAACGGAACGAGTACCCCTATGACCCTAACGTCTCGAACCCAAACGACGGTTCAATCTCAGAAGATCCATTGGCCAGATCCATAATGGATCTAGTGACAATTTTCATCAGTCAGGGTCACTAACCACTAGACCAACAGGCCAGTCAAAATTATTATTATAAGAAAAATCTCAGTAGATCCACATTTTGAAATCAGGATCCAATGAGAAAAAAAAATTGTCACTAGATCCATTATGGATCTGGCCAATGGATCTTCTGAGATTGAACCCAAACGACTTAAAAATGTAATTGCCGAATAAATTATTGTATTTACGCCGTTTGTTAAAATATTTTGAATACTAAGTCATGTTTAAAATATGTAAAACGTATGTTAAAAAGTACGTTTAAGTATTGAATATATATAGTAGTTTTCAATGAATGAATTATAAAATAAAAATACGATATAGAATGATAAGACAAGGCTCTGTATTTTTTGTCGGAGAAATGATAATAGGATACTAATTAATTACAATATATTATCGAAAGTTTATGCGTATGTTACACATTGAAATAAAACTATTTTTCACGGATTCTATCGCGATTTATTTGGTGTTATTTTACTATCTATACTGATCCCGACGTTTCAGTTGCTTTCAGCAGCCATGGTCACGGGTAGACTAATAAAGTATAGATAGTAAAATAACACCAAATAAATCGCGATAAAATCCGTGAAAAATTGTTTTATTTCGATACAATATATTATTTTGTTTTTTTTTTTTAACATAAAAACCTTAAAATTAAGTATATTAAAACGAATTAAAAATATATACCTATACATCTATATATTAATACGTGAAGCGAAAACTTTGGATCCTTCTTTACGAAAATTGGGCGGACGGAGGAGTATGAAATTTAGGACACTTATAGTTTATACAGAGAAGAAGTGACGAAGGCTAAAATTTTTGAACAATATTTGCTACAAAGTTAAAAAAAATGCAAAAATGGGTACATACAGCTATTAGTCAAGTCAACAAGTTCAAAAACGTGTTAAATAGTAATTTATAAAAACAGAGATTGGAAAAAAAATAGTTAATTAACAATGTTGTAACTTTTTGAAAAATCGACAAAAAAAATTTTTTTCACCGAGGTTGTTTTTGTTCAAGTGTCTAGATTACACCATAATTTATTAAAAATATTAAATTGTTATTTAATATTAAAAAAAATATATTTTAGGTGATATACCGGCTTTTTAGACGGCGTGCCTATGCCGTAACGCCCTCGCGGAGCCCTATTTCCAGCGTTAAAAAAAATTATAAATAATATAGATAGAGTTCCGGGAGTTAGGACTTTTTTGTTGGAAATTTCCTCCTCTTTCAGGATCTTTTTTCAAAATTCCTTAAATATCATTATTTTAAAAGTTATTAACAAAAATCTAAATACCTATTTTTTTAAATCTTATTTTGTTAATAACAATCGCAATTTTTTATGTGCTAATATACCCTTAAAAAACATTTTTCTAGGCGTCATTCCGAATAGAATGAGCTATCGCACATATTTTTAGGAGCTTTATTTCTATTTAACACGTTTTTGAATTTGTTGACTGGACTAAATGCCTTGAAAGCAAACATTGTTTTGGCACTACACTAGTTTTGTCTTACTTTATCAATTTTCTTTTTTCGAAGTTGTCTTTACTGGCTGTAATAGAGGTCTTAATACATGTAAACCAGGTGCTGAAAACATTGCTATAGTATACCTCATGAATACAACCGCATATCACATCATGCCACCAATGCTCGCGGAGGAGCATCCACTCTCAACGAATATATATACTAACATTAATAAAATAAACATTTCTTTATATTTATCAGAACTACCTATCATACCACAGATAACTCGCAGAATTTGTTTGCTAATAAGAGGTACTAATTCTGTTTTGTCCATTAAATCTGCAGTGTGTTGGCATATAATCCTGAATTGAATGCTGGTGTCAACAGTTTGCAACGATTGACGACCTTAAATCTCCTTTGACACGGTAATAGGTCAAACTCCGGACTATAAGGAGGGTGTCCCAGCAATTTGATTCTAGCTTAGTGCAAATAGTCCGCAATTTTACCGGCTCCATGTATAGGAGGCGTTTATCTTGATGCCAAAGCCAAGTATCGAGTACTTGAGTTTGGTCGTTAATTTTTTAAAGCTTCTAATATCTATTTGTGGTAGACATTTCTCTATACCATGCAGCAGTAATAGTCTTCTCTTCATCAAGCACAACCGTAGCCAACAAAAAAAATGTAAAAAAATACACCAACCGTTCTTTAATTTCCGGGTCGAACAAAGTGTCCTTACTTTCAAACGGTTGTGAATAATCCGCTGAAAATTTGGTGCACTTAACTTGAAGGCCTCCTCAATCTGTCGAAATGTCACACGTCGGCATTCCTCCAATAATTTTAATTTTCCTACAGTCTCAATGTTCTTATCGGTAGTCACTTCTATCGATCTGCCGGACCTTGCATCATCTTCCAAGTTAAAATGCCTTAGTTTAATTTAATTCCATGTGTTTGTTTTATATTTTTAGTACTTAGAGTTATGGATATGACTTCAAATCACAACATTATGATATCTAGTCTACATACGACAAAACTTATGTAGCGCCCTACGTATATTCTACATCCACGTATGTAAAAGTAACTACATATTTAGCGTCAAAATAATTTTAGCTATTACGGCATTGTTATTGCAATATACCTACGTGTACACAAATGTATGTGTTATATATATATATATATATATATATATAACAGATTAGTCGACTTGTGTTGTAGTAGTGTCGGAAATGTTTGGCGGCGCATCCGCTTCTCAATACGTCAGCTGTACTTTATAAATATGTCAATATCCATAACGAACACCGAGCACTGGTGGGGCGGCCATCTTGTAAAAACAGACACTTGACTGTCGCGGAGTGCGCACGCAACCACGTGTTCGATGGACGTTACGTTTAAAATCCTCTTTAATCGTAATGATCCAAAGATATTTGATAAAATTATTGATTGTACGTACTATCGAGAATTATAAGCGAAGTGATCATTCCAATAGTTATTTTATTGGAATACTGTCTCCCTACCCGATAATATACGCCTACCCGAAGATGTCTAACAATTCTGATGATAGACTTCATGTTTAATGGACCTGTTGCACGTGACCTATGAACAAAGCGAGCGCTGTCTTTGCATTTCGATGAATTGGAACTTACTTAATTTCATGGTTTGCACGTACGACTTACTTTGCAATATTGGGAATTTGCTAACCGACGACGTCTACCTAATTTAGACATTATGAATTCTCCAAATGTTTAGAGAATATTAATTTTAATCATCCTGGTAAAAAGTTGTTTTGGTATCGTTTTGTACGTGTAGAAGATTATTTATTTGTTGTTGCCAATGATAAAATCACGTCTTAACTATTTCTGCAGTGGTAGTGCGTACATACATATTTTACATATTGTTTATGCTTCCAAATTGCGGTTCCTACTAGTATTTGTCGTGTACGAAAAAAATACGGAATTCTGTTTGCTGGTATGTTCATTGTTTTATTTTTCTTTGAGCATGAGATCAACGTGTTTTGCATAAGGACCGTTTATGGACTGGAGAATGACATAGGTTAATATGTAGCAACGAGAAATATATTCAATGCGATTCAAATAAGAATAGAAACGTCAATTACCTTAATCTGTCAAATATCACTTGGAAAGTATAGTTTGCACAGAAAACTAATTTGTGTAACATTAAATGTTTTTTACTTTACCTTTTTAGGTCTAGTATTACCGAATCTATTGATTTCATATTTTTAAAAATAACTAGTGATCACCTGTTGGTCGATATTCGACCATAATTTATAATTTTTGAATGATTTGGTTTATTTCATTGGCCAGTATAATTTAAATTCAAGTCATTGTGTAGACTTTCAGAACATGACAGGAGAGCATGTATACTAGACGAGATTAGTTATAGTCATTTTCAGAAAATTTAAATAGAAAAAATATATAATCCAATTTTTCATCTTTATTTGTAAATAAATTGATTATTTCAAAAATATCTGTTTTGCTCGATGGTGCAAAATCATTCTCTCTTTCGCATTGTAGCTTGCGGTTGAAGTTAAATGACATCATCTTAAAGCCAACGATGGAGTATAGCAACCTTATGCTAAAAACGTCTAGCATAAGGTTGCCACTGTTGTTACTACGAATTTCGTACGGTTAAATAAGTATTAGATGCATTAGGCATATCGGGGTATTAGCACCCACTTAAGTTTGAGTGGGTTTGTCGGCTGAGAAGACTTTGTTTTGTTGTTTTATTTCTTAATAAAACTGTTAGCTGTAAGATATTCATTCCCCAAACATTTAACAGGCCCGTGATTTGTTTGCAAACGATGTAAAATAATATTCATGGAGAAAATTTAAATGTAATCGTCTGATTCTCGTTGTGCGATTTCCTTTCGTATTTTTATTTAGGATTACCTGCGGCGTCTCGTAGTATAATGCTATTATTATTTTTGACCTTGAACCGTTTTCGATAATAATCTTTTTATGCTATGGTAAATTCAACGCACGGCTCGCAAAATGATAAGCGATAATATTGTGTTGAATGTAGATTTTGTGTAAATCAGCTATGAACACGACTAAATTCCTGCATGTCATTGGGGTCCAGTTGAAAACCAGTGTTTTGGTACCTATCCGTACCAGGCAAGGCTGAACTGGATCTCCTGTGAATTTTTCATTTTATATTATTTTTCTCCTTCTATTTTTATTGCTCGTAGCGCTGAAAAAAATGATAAATGACCAGCTATCTGCCAGTGAAAGTTCCGTGGAAATTGGTCCACCCGTTCCGGAGATTAACTGGAGCAAAAATACAGACAGACAGACAAAAAATAAAGAAAACCAGTGTAAGAGAAATTAAGACATTAAAAAACAGTTGTGTCCAATCAATGTTAGCTGGAATTCTCCAAGAGCTATCGACAACAGTAGCTTGTGTTTTAAACGGATTTACGTTCAACCCATGCTGCTTACTCCATACACAATTTAGTTTATATTTAAACTAGCTTCCGATAGCCGTTCCACAGGTGCTTGGGTATAAATCTGTAAATCATCTGCATATAGGTGGTAAAATAGGAAATTAATTTATTGGATAGAGTTTACAAAAAAATGCGAAAAGGAAGGGAGATAGAACGCCACCTTGGGGTACGCCTGCAGGCGTAGTGCACCAACTTGAGAATCTATCCTCAATACGAATACGCTGCCGGTGCCCGCACAGGTAGTTACGAAGCCAGTCAATTGCCGTAAATATGTTAAGAGAGCGCATTATACCGAGAAGACATTGAGGTCAATAGTGTTTAAGGCGTTACTAAAATCAAGCAGTGCCAGCACCGTTAATTTGCCGTCTTCCATGCCTGACCGTATATTATCCGTAATATGCCAGCGCACTAGTGGTACTATGTCCAGGATGAAAGCCAGATCTAGCAGTAATACAGGTCTTCATGCGTGTAAGCCGAGTGCTCAACACATTACTAAAGTATCCCTCTAGAATACAGCCGCAAATCTACTGAAAAGCTCCTCATCGTTGTTTTTTACATACGGGGATTGTGCAAAGTAGCATGGCGCTAAATCCGGAATATAAAAAGGGTGTCCCAGCTATTTGATTCCAACTTGGTGCAAATAGTCCGTGGTTTTGTCGGCTCTATGTGCAGGGGCGTTATCTTGATGCAAAAGCCAGGTCAGTCTTGAGTTTAGTAGTTCATTTTTTCTTCTAATACTTGAATAATATTCCTCTCTTAGTAAAAAATACAGTAACCATTCTTTTTTCTACGGATCGGAACATTTTCACAGTCGTAGGCGGTGGTTCATTTTCAAACACCCACACTTTACTCTGAGATTTAGTAGGAACGTCGAAATGATACAGCTAGGTTTCATCAAATGTAACAATCGAGTAACGTAGTTAGATCGGCCGGCTCCATTTTTTTTTAACATATCACGAGAACAAGTCATATGTTGCGCATCATTTATTAAGTATCCAGAGAGAACAAAGAACAAAGTCCTTAAAAAAATAGTCAGTCGTAGGACTACACGTCCGAAGTGAAAACATAACTTCACAATGTATTTGCATGTACACACACACACACACACAAACACATCTGTATATATATAATTAGGTTAAAAATAAAAAGTAGGTAAAAACATATCTAAATGTATACATAGGGTACACTGGAAGTTCTGCGCTCCTGGCCGCTCATAAATGTTTGAATTTCGAATGTCATATTTTTTTTAAATATAAGAAATTCGGCTCCGTCTTACGTATTTTCGATCAGGTCACATGTTCTGACGCGAGTTTAACATTTTTTACCTATCCCAAAAAGTGCACAACGCCGCTAAAGAAGTTTTCACTTCAAAAAGTGTGGGTGTGCAATTCACACACGGCAGAAGTAAAGCTTCAGAAAAGTAGCCTACGGGAGAATAAGAAATAAAATATAAAAATCACACAAATAATTTACTAATGTTAATAAATTTAATTTTAGATAATTTATATAAAAGTTATTGGTCAAATTAACAGAGATGTGTTTAATAATTAACATAAATTAATTAACCATCGAAATGCACAAAACAGTTGTTTACACCACGTTGACATTGACATATTTTCTGAAGGCTTGGTAGTACGCAGGCGCAAAGACAAAGATTATAGGAAACACTGATATCTACTTGTATTCTATCTCATTCTCTCGCAGGCTAAATCATATTTATGAATATGTTTTTTCTTTATCGTGAACTTTTTCGTTTCATCGAATTTCAAATCACAACGATGCTAAAGAAGTTTCACTTCAAAAAAGACTTCAGAAAAACACCACGTTGACTATGACGCATTTTCGTTCGCTTCGTAGTACGCAGGCGCAAAGACACGTGATAGCATACAAAGATTATAGGAAACACTATATATTTTATTCTATCTCATTCTCTCTCAGGCTAAATACTTTTTATGAATATGTTAGTCTCTTTTTAGGGTGACTTTTTCATTTCATCGAATTTTCACATCACAACGATTCTAAAGAAGTTTCACTTCAACAAGACGAGTTTCCCTCAGTGCACTACTCATTTTCTCGAATTGTTTTTGTTTGGTTAAGCCACGCTTAAAGATATATTTGTAATAACACTATTGTCATAATAATAATAATAGAGAAGCCCACGCTTTACATTTAGAAGCTGCCAAATTTGTTTTTATTTAATATTATTAGAGTTTATGGATATGACTTCAAATCACAATAACATGATACCTAGTTTGCATACGACAAAACTTATGTAGCGCCCTACACGTTATTAAAGAAATAATAGTGGTATTATAGTAATACAAATAAAAAAACGAGTTACTCACAGTTGGTATACCTTACTCTAGTGTTACCAACAGCAATCTCGGTGACACTTGAATTGATTGAATAGTGAAAACAATGTGCGTAGTTTGCACAGAGCTTGTTGTCGCGAAACTCGTAAACTTGCAAATGAAATAGTATATTCCAATACACAAAGACAGTTTACATAGCTAGGCCATTTAAGGCGCTTCATGTGGTGTGACACATACATTGAGTAGTTAATCGTGATAGACTTGACGATCTCCGCATAATAGTGACACACGAGCGATTGTTACGTGATACTTTTTTTTTGTTTTTACGAGATTATATTAAGACTAGGATAACACTTACACATAGTGAGTGATAAGTCGAGTCGACAAACTCTCGTATTTATATTTGACCTAGGATACCATTCATCCAGAAAAAAACTGTTCTCGAGGAATACCGAAATTGATAGACAAAAGCTACATTAACACGAAGCCCCGTGGGTAAATGCTAGATTTATATAATTTGTAGTTTTACTTAAATTATAGCGATAAAAGTACTACATGGAGACAGAACACGCAGCAGTAACTAAGAAAGAAGCTGTTGTCTATCTGTATCAGTCTGTTGCTGTTAGATCTACGTACAGTAAGATATTCTTATTTAGAGTAGGTGAAAATTAAAGTAGCTGTAAATTAAAGGTTGAGAATAATTAATATTATGATCCGGTGCAATCAATATTAGCATAGTATATATGAAAAGTTACTGTTATAAAACCTCTACATTAGGCTGCGTTTCCACCAGAGATGTGAGAGGATGCGTAGCGAGGGATGTGTTTGTTAAGAACCAATAGAATCGCTTCATTTACCTAGCCTCGCTCAGCGCAGCTCCTGTGTGTTTTTGTACGTACAAAACAAGCGAGGGATAGGTGCGAGGGATGTGTGAGAGAGATGTGTGCAAGGGATCTGTGCTGAATAGTGTTTGTTAGAGGTCAATGTGTATTGTACACATCCACGCAGCGCTCATTTGCGCACCGTTTCACAGCATAGCTACGCATCCTCGCACCGCTCAGCGGTCTAACACATCTCTGGTGGAAACGTTCACATCGTTTCACAGCTTCGTTACGCATTCTCGTACCGCTTAGCTACCTCGCAAATCTCTGGTGGAAACACAGCCTTAATCATCAATTTAAATCAATAAAATTTAAGTGTCTGTTTGTAATGTCAAAATAATAGTTTTTTTTACTAACTTTTAAAGTTTCGCTTTTTCCATGATATAATTATGTATTTAAACGGGCGTTACCTCTGAATTGCCTGACGCTTCGATAAGGTTGCACTGGCCGATGCAGGACAGGCTGACTGGTTCAGCGGTACACGCCCGCCTAGAAGGTTCTTCATCCACCCGCACATTTTCGATATTTTTGATATTTTGGTTTCGCCATGTACTATCACATACTAACAGTGTCCTTGAATTCTTGTGAATCTTCTGAATCTCTTGTGTCTTTTGTTGAATTCTGTAAGCAAACCGATCTGTCCCGGTATTCTGGTGTTCACCCGACTGCGCATAAAAGCGAGGTGGCATGTTTTTTTATCACTGGATTCCACGCTGTAGATAATTTGAAACCATCTTCCCGATTGAGAGTTTTGTGTTTTTTAATTTCAATCGCTTCACGTACAACTCTTGAGTAAAAGTGACGTTCTGTGGAGAGGACTTGCGTACGATGAAACTCAATCCAGTGATTGGTGCCCGCTTCAAGTGCATGTTCTGCAATCGCTGAT
Source organism: Euplagia quadripunctaria (assembly GCA_963859945.1). Lineage (NCBI taxonomy): Eukaryota > Metazoa > Arthropoda > Insecta > Lepidoptera > Erebidae > Euplagia > Euplagia quadripunctaria. The sequence continues at coordinate 13,384,724 of OY982569.1, forward strand.
TTGCTAATCTGTCGGTTCTTCACAGCAGCGATATGTTCTTTGACCCTTGCAGCAATAGTGCGCTTTGTTTGGCCTATGTAGAAACTACCGCAGCTGCAGTTTATTTTGTAGACACCTGGAGTTTATGGTGCCTATGTTACTCGCTGATAATGTAACTTTCTATAGGTGAAAGAATTTTTAAAAATGGTTTAGTGGTTTGGGCGAGAAAGCGTAACAAACAAACTCATTTTCGCATTAATAATTACTGAAAACAGCTACGTACCACAGCCTTTGTCAGACTGCAAATACAATTTTAAATACCAAAGTTTATGATATATTTGTCGACATTTTTGGCAAAAGCGATAGCGGAAGCTTGCTCCCGACAATCACTAACAATTATTACCACTCCACGCGGTAATTAACATGGCCGTTCGTATAATGCTCGAGGACGTATCACGAAACACGTACGCATATGTTTTATCCTTATTTCTGTAATTGAGTGTAATTTCGGCTCTAGGATTCGGTGTGGTTTTTAATGTAAGTATATTTTAACGTATAAATTACTGAACTTTTGCTTGTAGTGATATCATCGGCATTTGAAGGGGTGAGGCGTGGACATAAAAACAAAGACAAAGAAAATATCGCGACTTTTGTATGAAAATACTTGGACTAGACAATTCAGGTATTGGTAATTGATCAGTATACCTATTGATAAATATAACATTTCTTAAGGGAGAGAACTAACATGAAAAATCTCCATAGTTTCCATATCGAGGATGGAGGAATTAGTTTTAAAATGTCTGTTTAAAACAAAATAAATGAGCTAAAATTTACGTGATTAATTACGAGATGTTATTTAGAAATATACATGAGGAAATGCATATTTCAAAGAAAATTTATTAAGGATAGTTTAGACTGGCTCGATCCTAAAATATGACCACTTTTCTCTTATACATATTATTATTATAAATCACACAAGCACCTTTGGTATGTTTAATATGTGTATTGTACGTACTTGTCATGTCACACAAAGGCGATATAAAATCTTTGAAAATTATTTGCTGTAATGTTTATAATTATGTTTACACAAGCGTACTTTACTACCTACAGTTTAAAATAAAAATTTTATTAGGTAGGTACAGGCATGTAGTAAGTAGAGTACAGTTTTAAATTAAATTTACATCCTTTTATTTTTTAATTACCTCAGTCATGGGACGTACACAGCTGAACATGCGCATCTGATAAAGCTTTCTAAAAATAGGGTTTTAAGTCCTATGGTGAACAGACAACCGCAAAGAATATTTTAAATAATATTAGGTAAGTATATCAGTGTTAACTGATAAGTTTTACGTTGTACAAAAATATTCAATTAATTCTTGGATGATTTTGATAACCAATTTAATTATTACATGAATTTTGTTAAGTTGGGTTTAATATTTCATTCACAAATGATAAAATCGTTTCATATCTTTATAGCGTTTTTCAGAAATGCAACTTTTTTAATTTTCATATTAGGTGCAAAACAGATATTAGTTTAAGTCAGTCTCATAATTCGCCTGATGGAGACATCTCTATTCTTCGTAGAAGGAATACATACCTTCTACGAAGAATACAACAACACAAAAAACTGATTTATAATGAAACGTAAATGTGAAACGACAGCAATGAAATTCACCTTTTTTAAATTAATTACTCAATGTTTATGTTTTAACTAGATTTTTACGTTTATTGTATTTTACGTCGATCTTCTCGCTTCGCGACGTAATCAATATATTATTCACAATGTCATTAAGATTATAGAGAAATCACAGCTTATCTATATTATATGTATAAGTAAAAATTTAATGCTGTTCGTTGGTAAGCGCATACCTTGAAAATGACTAGATCAATTTTTCAAATTCTTTCGAAAATTGGGGAAATTCGGAGAAAACACGAAATGCTTTTTCTATTTCATTGAAACAAATTTATATTTTTGAACTTTCGATAGGATGTCTCTAGGGTCAGCTAGTTGCAAATAAATACAAATAGAAAAAAGAAAAAATATAACTACCTGTCTATTCATCAGGTGTCAGAAATAATCCACTTGATCCCTTCTTTTCTTGGAGATTTCCTTTGTAAGGCTTGTAATTTAATTTATGCGTATAAATAAGTCTACGTCAATAAAGACGACCTCGCCGCTTTTTCAGTGGCGTTACTACGATACTTGGTTGTAAAGGATCTTACATTTTTTCTTATAGGTAAGGTTTAGTTAGAATAAAACAGCCAGACTTCGAAGCAGTCTTTTATTTCGACAATGTTTGAAAATAAATTTATAAATCTTACTGTTTTTCGAGAGTAATAGTCTATCTATAGACTGGAATATAAATTGTGAACGGCTCGTAACTTCCTTACTTGCCCGTCATCTGATTTATCTAATGCAGAATATATAAACTTTAAAAAAAAGTTAAATCGACTTTAAAGAAGCACTAAGAAAGGGCACTAAAAGACTACATATGTACATGCGACACTTTTAAAATAATAGGTAACATTATAAAGGCACCAAGTACTTACTGGTTTGTTTCAAGTTTGTACCAAGCTAAATAGGTACTTGATAGATAGGCTAGGTCCACCGCGGTGGCACATATGTAGTATGTATACACAGTGCCGCCACGGTGGAAATATTTAGATATTTCATTAGACTTCAATTCCGTTCTTAATTAAGCTGTTTATGTCCCTAAGTATTACTTTTTGCGTTTCGAGCTTTCGAGAATTTCTGAGGGTTTCCCTCGTTTTCCCTCAGATACCATCATCAGATCCGGACATGGTGACAATAGGACCACCGGGGAGTATACCCTTTTAAACAAAAAAATATTTTTTGAAATCGATCTATAAATGACGGTATAGGTGAACATACGTAAAAAAATACATACAACTGCAAATAGAACTTCCTCCTTTTTTGACGTCGGTTAAAAAACACCGGAGCAACTTGGCAGCAAATGTAAGTGCCTTTGCCGTTGGTGGGTTACCCAAAAAATCAAGACTGTAGTAGATGGGTCTATCAATGGTAACTTATGACGGAGGGTCCCCTCCCCGTTAAGAAATTAACGTAACAAATTAACTAAACAATGAAAAGTTTTTCTTTGTGATATAAGATAAAAAATAACATCCATCTAAGAGCTTAAGCTACCGACATAGCTTGCAGAATAAGCATGCTGAAGTGGCAATGGACTGGCCACGTCTGCCGAAGGACCGATGGCCGTGGAGCAAATGTTGGGTCTTAGAGTGGCGACCGTGAATTAGTAAACGGAAGGTAGGGCGCCTCCCAGGTAGACGGACTGCGACCTGAAGAAGGTAGCTGGGATTGACTGGATGCGGAAGGTTGAGGATCGGGTGCTATGGCGCAAATTGGAAGAGGCCATGTCCAGACTTGCTAACTGACTTGACTGGATAAACAATAATAATAATAATAACTTGATACATCTCACACACGGCCGTCTGATTACAAACTAGGCAGAGCCTTTGTTTGTCAGCAGTCTGGTTACCATAGTATACTATGGTAACCAGACTTCTGACAAACATACTTATATATTTCTAAATACGCACATATTAGATATATATAGATAAATTATACCTAGACACAGAACAAATGATCATGCTCATTTTACAATTATTTGTCTTGGGTGGGAATCGAACCCACGACCTCTGGCTTAGGAGTCAGGATCACTAACCACTAGACCAAAAGGGCTGTCATATAAGATAGACTTTAAGTCTAGTCAGTATAAGATATACTATAAAACTATAACTTTTGCGAAACTTGTAAAAAAAATTTTTTAGTAAATAAATAATTATTATTATTATAACGTTTTTTAAAACAATATACACAAACATATTGTGTCAAATGCTTTATGAATAGAAAAAATATATGGGTCCACTGCGGAATACAGTTTAAAGAGAAATTACCGATTATACAAAAACCACATGAAAAAATTTGCTCTCTTCCATTTTTCGAAGTTGGTAAAATAGCCCAAGCACCCTAAACCTCTTAAAACAATACATTAATCTAAACAAATTGCAACCTTTTTATAAGGAACTAATCAGTCATTCCTATAAGATTTTATTTCTATCCTTCCTAATAGGATGAATACTATGGTTAAGTAACATTCTTTAACATTTTTAAAGGGTTTCAAGGCACGAGTATGTAAGTAACCTTGTCTTTTGGGCCAACCAGGGTCCTTAATTCTACTGGGACAAAGCAGTCTTTTTTGTTAAATTCAAGTCAAGCGACAATTGTAAATATGCTCAAATTTTTAATCGCATCAAACATTTTGCGTTGAAAAGAGGAAAAAGGAATTTTCCTTTTCTACAATTAATGTTCGTCAAATTATTTTCTGCTATCCCTAGTATCTCTTTGCATAATTTTCATTTTACTGACCTTCAGGTAACAGGGGCTTAATATATTATATTACGTTATCTCTAAAGTTATTTTAATTGTTTACTTTGCATATTAGGTACTTTTCTTGTTTACCAGTTTGCATATGGTTCATGTTGAGTATAACAATTCTGTGTAGCCGCCATAAGCTGAATGTTTATTTAAATGTTAGTTAACATTGGTGTTAAGCTGTCATCGACTGCGGACCTATACGTGCAGTAGTTTAATGCATCAGATTGTACTACTGTTAATATTCATTTAAAGCTTTCCAGCGAATATTCTGCATTCGTTTATGCGTTAATTCTGATGTTCGGGGTATAAATGAGTTGAATTATTTATTGAATATGAAATAATCACTAGTGTTAATTAATAACCATACCGAATATTTTGATTGTCAATGGTATGACGGGAAGAGTCATAATAAGTGGATAATTAGCTAATTATTTCATTTGTGTTCACACTTATAACTTTTGCAGGCTTATTAATCGTCGAATAAACCACATTCTGTTACTTGGTTCTTTCCAAATTGGATATTGTAAATCAGGGTTTACTATTAAAAACTATGTAGTATATAAGTAACAGAATAATCTTCCTGCACATTTCGTTCGGTAATAAACTTAACATAAAAGTAAGTCTTCTTTTCGAACGATATGAACTGTAATAAAAATATCACAAATGTGTCCATGTGTTACCTGCAACCTGTGCCGAGCTTAAAAATAAAGAGCTAACTACTCCCCTTAACTCTGAGGGGCTTGAGTGAAGCTGTGAAGAAAGCCTACGAAACATGATCAAACGGTCATCATTCTTTCTTCTAGAGGACTCCGAAAACGAGGACAATACTACAAGGTAAACTTGTCTGGCTTTGATACCAAAAGACTCCTTAGAGATATCAGTCGTTAAATTACAAAAGTAGTAAAGTATGAGCTAGAAAAGCTAACTTCATCAATCAATTTTATGAATAGCTAAATAGTGGATCTTGACACCGTCAAGGCAATACTATAAAAACGTTGGTTAATAAAAATACTGACCTCATTAGCAAAAATAAAACCAAAACTTGCGTATTGCCGTACTAGAACATCGAACAAACGAATTCGAGCAAAGACTCTTATCATCTACTCTGGAGGTAGCTGGTCCATCATCGAAGTCGTCAAAGAAATAGCGACCAAACTAAAAGTTGTTTTGCAGTGGGTAGTCCGTGCTCACCAAGTTATCCGCAAGTAGCAGCTGGGACAAATCACGGTTGAGGTTCTGACCTTGGGCGATATCAGTAAACTGACAAAATTAAATGCAATGTACTTTTTATACTCTTACCACTTATTAATTTAAATCTAATAAGTTAACCAAAAGGGGTAAGATTTTAATTTTTCTTTTTGTAAATGATGAAGTTCTTTTTCTTATTATAACATATTCTTCGCTCTTTCTATCAATAATTTCTCCCTCTACATTCTTAAGTTATGCAAGTCCTGTTAATGTAGAATGTTCATACTATACCGTTTCTTCCTGGTACACAAAAATCACCACATGATAGGTTTTGTCATATTTACGTCAAATACACCTCTGTCGGTCAAATACCGGAGAGAGCTTAGCAACGCAAATTCACCAATCACAGATAAGTCTTCGACACAGTGCGTTCGCTTAGCAAAGAGTAACTTAAGTATCGTTCGTGAATGAAAAGGCTAGCCATAAATATCGCTATGAATGCTATGAATAAAAAATCTTGTTACCCATGAAGCTCTTGGTAAATACAGGCTTAAAGTAGTAGATATTAAAAATTTCTATACCTATCACTAACCACATTAATACCAGTCTCGAAATGGGAAAGTATCATGTGTAAAATTATCGCCCTGTTACACTACTGTTAACTTTAATTTTTTTTAGTGAAAAAATACATACTTTCTTCCAAGACAAAAGTATCCTCTACAACAATCAATTTGGTTTTCAACCGAATTGAAGTACGTGGCGATCCTGGCAGGATCGCCATGAAGTACGTGGAGATTATTTCTAATTGAAATGAAACCATTTCTTGTTAGAATTGTAGAATAACTATATTTTCTGATGGAATACATGAGCTTATATAGGAATTAATCTAGGTTATCATACGTAGTATGTTACGTATGTATGATATCACAATATTATTCACCTAAAGGACTGTTAGGAATTTATGAACTTTCGATCTATAACATCTACGTCACAACCTACATCACGACCTACATCATGCACTAACATCATCCCCGTAATTTTTAAAGAGAAAAAATTCGTCATGAAATTTTTGGCTTTTACATTTGATAATTAGGTAGTTAGTCTTACTTAGGTCCGTATTTAGTTTTAAGGGATTTAGATCCTAATGTAGAAATATTTTACAAGGGTAAAGCAAAACTAATTCATAAAAGTAACACTAAACTCTATTATGTTTAAGAAAAATAAAAGATTATGGAAGAAAACTTATTATGTTTCAAATGTAACTACCGAGATAATAAATAAAATTATTATAAACGATTTACACAATACTACTTTGTTGTTAACTAAATTTACAGATTATATAAATACATCTTTAAATATGTAGAAACACGTTTTATACGCGAGTTTGACACACTAAGTCACACGAGGCTTGTAAAAAAGTTTGAAAGCTTAGTTATTGAGAAAATCCACAAAAATTAACTTAAAAAGTTTTCAAAGTTAGTTTTTATGGATTTTCACAATAATAGAATGAAAAATTCCAAAATAAAAAATATGTACAATTCAAAATCTTTAACTTACACATTCCACCTACTTTTATGAAAAACAGAGGTAATATGGACATTCAAACAGTCATAACTTGTAAACGGATAGTTTTTTTTCAAATTTTCTTTTTGTAACTGCATGCTAGAGTCATGCCCTTGCAGTGATTTAAGTAAGTATTCCATTGTCATATACACTCTGTGTATCATTAAAGATAGAATACATTTTAAGGTGAAACTCATGCTGCATAATGAATGCACTAGCGGACTCAATAATCGGATATGGCGTGTGGGAGAACGTTTAAATCCTGCCTCGAACGAATCTTTGATATTCAAACAAAAATATTAATGAAAATTATACCATATTATAAAAAAAGGACAGAACTAATGAATACGAATTGTAAAAATTTTATAAAGTTCTTGCCGTACACACTAAGTCTACTTATAGTATGCAGAACGATAGAACAGATGAATTATTCTTTAATAAAGTATCCGAAATGTAATATCAGAAAACCAACCAGTTGATTTTTGATGTAATGTGCTTAGGTTATATAACCCTTTTTTGATGAGAAATTTATCGAAACAGGAGTCGGATATGAAATGGTTTATTTATGGAAAAATATGAAAAAATGTGAAATTAGAGTTTCCTTACTAAAAACAATAATATCTAAAATATTGATTTTAAGAAAAATCTGCATTTTAATTGTCACATTAATAATAAGTGTTTCAACGCCTGACCTTAATAACCTTGTAATCGATTTGGAAGCCCCTGAATTATGTGTTAAATCTCACTTTGGGGTATGTTCTCCCACTCAACAGCTGCAGCTTTTAGCTCTTTGATGGTCGTAGAAGCTGGTCTACGATTTCGAAATCACTTTTTGAGATTGTCCCAAACGTGTTCGATTGGGTTCAGGCCAGGACTACGAGCTGGCCATCCTAATCACTGAATATTGATCTCGTCCAGGTATTGCGCGGTATTATCTCGCGGTGTGTTGTCGTGCATGAAAACAAAATAATCGCCAATAAATGGCGCATATTGAAACACATGTGGTCAAAAGAAATGACACCCTACACTATTATTGAACTGCTAACGTAGTCCACTGTTCCGATCACAGCAAATCCAGCAAACCTTTCATCACGGTATCTATATATATATAGACGTGCTGACGTCCACCAGGACAACGAATAGCGATTCTTGATTCGTCAGAAAAAACTGCCTGAAATTGACCCGCTGTCCAATTTAAGTGTTCTTGGGAAAACTCAAGTCCCTCTCTTTTGCGAGCTGCGGTAAGTTGTGGAACTGGAGCTGGTCAAAATATCGAACATAACTTTCGTATTTATAATATAAGTTAAGAACTCGAAGAAAAATGTTGAATAGACACACACAGCAGACACCAAAATCCATTAATTTCCTTAAGTAAATACAAAATGCATATTATAGCCTTGCAAATTCGACAAGAAAAAATTTAAACTCGAATGTCAAATACTGTCCATGTTATTTTGCTGACAGGTACGTGGATAAAGCCAGACAGTGAGGAGTTATCTAATTGAATGGGTACTATATATTATAATTACGGAATAAAGCGTGGAGGCGGCTCGGTATTATTCAATATAATACCGCGCCACCTCCAAACGGAAATATATTTTCATGATACATATTTAAATTGTGTATTGGAAATATGATTAGAGTAAAAACTTCAAAATACACAATGTGTGTACACAACCGTGATTGTGTATTTGCAATTGTTATCACAGAAACGGTCTATTGTAATCAGGGACTTCAATAGACACTTATTACATACTAGCTTTTGCCGGTGGCTTTGCTCTCGTTAATGTCGATTTTGTGAATCAATCCAGGTATCCCTCGGGAAAAATACATTTTTATGGATGTCAGGTATCCTATATCGTATTCTGTACCCCTGACAACTGAAAAAAATCAGTTCGTCATAATCGCTTTCACCTCCGACTGATTGACACCCGCAAATTATCGTATGCTTACGTTATAGTACGCTTACATTTACTTTTCTACCGTTACTTAGCAAAGATACTAAGGTATCCACTTTTTAATTACGGTGGGTATATGTGCTTCCAACACAATTCCTCCCACTGACACTTAAAGGTGGCAAAAACCTCCCTGCCACGGTTTTCCTAAAAACATACGGATTTTGGAATTCGTCTAAATTTTATTGAAGTACCTCAATTTAACCTTTATCTAGAACCTCATCTAATCTTTATGAAACACCTTACGATAAAGGTTTTAAGAAGGTCAATGACTTTTGTTGCCGACAGCGATGTATGTAAATAATGTAGACGTGCATTTATACCCGTCTCTACACAAACTTCATTTGGACCGTACTGTATCCAACGTGAGCATGGAAGTATTAGATTATGTTTGAGGATTTAATGAAGGTGGAGGTTTTAACTAATGGCTGTCTTAGCTATGCCGTAACGGGAGCCGTCTCAAGACAGTAGAGAGTTAGTTATTTGGTTTTCTTGCAGCACCTACCGTCTAGCTCTATCAATGCGTGTTTCTGAAACCAACTTTTTACTATTTGACAGTGTCGAAATAGGTTGCTCAAGTTTTTTGTTTATCACAATACCATACTTCTTGTCATTTCATATTGATGTGTAAAATAGCTGTAGAATAAATTTATAACTTCTAATCAAAACTTTAACGGACTGAGCTGGAATACATAAATTTTACGTCATTAAATTAATGTTACATAAGTTAATAAGACAAGTGATCTTTCCAACTACCTGATTGAATTCAATTACAGGTTATGGAATATTTATTATTTTTTAATGGGAGTCTGAAAGTGGAACAGTGAATCAGTGGCCGTCTACTAGACTACTACTAGACGGCTCTAGTAGCTTTTGAGTATATCTAGCCCACAGGCTACACGTGTAGAAAGTTGTACAGTAGTCTCTAAAGAGAGTAAATTTAACATTAAGTGAACACTGTGCAAACCTGCGAGCCAGCATGTTCGCTTTTAACGACAACGCCCTCCGTTCACGCTCAATATCATCTTTGTCATTGAGGTCGGGAGTCAATATATGACCAAGATATTTAAAACTAAATACTCTTTTTAGTGGCACACCGTTGAGTAATACAGGTGGTATATGATCAAGTTTTTTTCTCCCCACCTCAAAAACCATGATCTCTGATTTATTAATGTTATACATTAACCCGTGTAATTTTAGGTACTCTTCACAAATGCTTATCAATTTACGTAAGCCACAGATTGACGCACTCAGCAGCACCATGTCATCCGCGTAACTGATATTATTAAGGCATACACCATCTATATAGCAACCAACCCTGGTGCTGCTGAGCTCGCCAATCAATTCGTTAACATATAGGTTGAAGAGTGTTGGGGAGGTCAGTCCACCCTGTCTCACCCCGCACTCCAACCAATAGACACTAGATAAAGCTCCAGCCCATCGTACGCTGTTGACCTGGTTTCCATACCAATATTTTAAAATATTTACCAGTTCTGGAGGTAGTTTGGTCTTCTCTAGCTTCTCCCATAATATATCGTAAGAAACCAAGTCAAAAGCACGGGATAGGTCCAGAAAGCAGGCATAAATTGGCGTCCCATGCCTCGTGTAGTATGTAATAGCATGCTTAAGACAGAACACCGCACTTTCCGTTGATAGACCAGGTCGAAATCCGAACTGGTTATGGTGTAAAGATATTAACTTATTTAGTTGTGTGTTTAGCATGCTATCAAACACTTTGGAGATTACCGTGGCCAGTGAAATGGGCCTATAGTTATTACTATCCGCGAGGTCACCAGTCTTATTTTTAGCAATAGGCACAACTATTGTTTTTATCATATCGGCTGGTAAGTAACTATGGCTCACACAAAAGCTGTACAATAGCGTAAGAACCCTAGATAAGTGTGGGCCGCCATATTGTAGGTGCTCAATGCTGAGTCCGTCATGGCCAGGGGATTTACCCCTCGACATCGATTTAATTGTGTTTGCGATCTCCTTGGACTGAAATTTTATGCCCGTCGCCATGCCGGACACAACATCAGGCACCGGCCGGGAGATTTTATATAAAAATGTTGCCTAAAGAGATTGGCGATCTCTTCAGGTTCACTCATGCCACCAACACTTAGAGGGGTACCCATTCTAGGCTGTAATTTGTTGGTTTGCTGCCAAAATCCGCGGAAGTAATTTTTTGAGTGGTGTGAAGCCATATTCTGGCTTCCGTCGGCTTCGTCCATTTTAAGTTGGTCTTCATGGTCTTGGCACCATTTAAGACGTGACTTAAAGATCTTCCTGGATTCACGAATCTCATTGTAAACGATACCCGATGTAGGTTTACCATACCACATCCACGACACAAATTTCTGCCTTGCCACCTTGTGTGCTTCGGCTACATGTTTGTTCCAACCGATTACAACCCTCTTAGGGCGCCTACTGCCAGCCTTCCGACCCACCTCGGCTGCTTCAGTCAGAGCTTGCACGATGTCTGAGTACAGTTTGTCTATAACAACTGTGTGACTATACTCATTGCGCATGTTCTCACAACACTCAACAAGATCCTGTGGGAAGTCGATTAGCCGTAGTCTCTCATCATTAGCAGTCTCTCATATAGCAATGGAAATCAGGTGATGAAACTTGTCAGTGTTATTATTAAGGTTCGAAGTCATTATATAGAGGTATTTTTTGTTTATAAATATGTTCAGGTCGCTATAACTTGCTGGTGGACCTAATTTAATTGAATAGTAAGCAGCAAAATTAAGCAGGAAATGGTTTGGTTTTTTTACGGCAAATTTGGTAAACGAACAAACGAGCAACTTATGTTGTAACTAGTATGTAACTTGCATATTAACTGTATTATTGTATTTTTTTTTCACAATACGTTATTAAGTCTTATTAACACATTTTTAGGAATTTAATTGCAATGAGAGATGGTTAAAGTATTATGATGCTAATTCTGTTAATTTTATTTACAATATTTACTTGAAAAGTTTCATAACAATATCTGTAATATATTTTGAATTCATGATGATTTTCAGGGGAGATGCAGCAGATTTTTGGTCGAAGCTTCACAACCAAAATTATTTGTTGTAGGTACTTTCTTTGAAAACAAAATAAAATACAACTTATAGGTATATATAGCCATATCTACCAATACAGGCTGATTTTTTATAGATGGTACAGGTCTTTTTAATACGGTAGTTGATTGTCAGGTCAAACCATTACAAGATTAATGGTTTGACCTGACAGTCAACTACTAAACATCAAACTTGTACATTCTATAAAACATTGTATAAAATAACAATTTTGACGTCAATCATTTTCTTTTAATCCTTGTATACGCATTTCAAAATTATACCAAACGTGATAATAATAACGAAACCATTTTATAAATTTCTCATATAAGACTTAATTTCATGAAGACTATGAAATCATTTATTTTAAACATAAGCAACCACCCAATTTAGGGTACTCAGTGGATACTGGGCTGAGTTCCCATTTGAAACATTAGCTGTATGACCTAAAACCCTGGTGGTAGTAAGAGTACCCTGTTAGAGTGTAAATTTTGTATTATAGCATTGTAAAATACTAATTTAATTTTGTCTTGTTTTATAGTTATGTTGCGGAAGATATTGTACAAAGTCTAGAAGTACAGATAACCGCTCCGTGAGTAGGCGTAAGTAGGACCTCTTTTGCCCTTCATGCCAACACTATCTCTATTGATGATTTATGTCAGTTTCAGTTCAGTATGGAGTTTGTGGAGGAGATTGATCATGAATATACTATCACCTTTAGCCGTCCTAAGTGGTGCAGTCTTATGGAAAAGAAACTAAACATCTGGTTCAATATTGGTGTTATTACTGAATCTTCTTTCGAGTAATTTCTTAGACGAGATCATCATCTCCTACTGAAGTGAGTTTTGGTTTTAATGGTACATTTATCAGAGAGTAATCACTAGAGCAAGACTCGATTTCATTGGTGGAAGATGCAGGGTCGCTACCTCTTATGTATTCATGCTTTGGGTTGCTCGGAAAAGCTGCCAATGTTAATGCTTATAAGTTCTACTACTTAACATCAGTTTAAAAAGCATACGCCAGTCCGATCGATAATGCAAAAAAAAATAATTAAAGTAGGTAGGAATATGCTTTAAAATTTATTCATTCATTTTTTATTTATTATTACAACGTACACATGTTTTACAGGATATCCAAATGCAATAGTGAAAAATAAACGTGTACCTCCTACACTGTGATGTGCTTATTACGTTAAAGAAATTGAACTTACTCCACAGAAATTTCCTACAAATAAAAACTGTACTATATTCTCTGTTTTTTTTTTGTATTCTAAGAAGCATAATGGTCACTTAAAGGTGAGATTACACGAATCATATTAAAAATGTTATGAGCGGGTGTCAATATAGCCCCTGACATATTTTACTTGGTAGCACTAAAAGGGAACTTTGCTTATCGCTTGGCAGGTTAAATATCTCATCCAAATGACTGTCCATTTACAAACATTTACTTTATGTTTTAATATTAAATTGTGTTTATCACAGTATTTTTTTTCCTTACCGAATAATATATTTCTACCCGTATTACAGAGTTTATACCCGATTTAATGATCTGGCAGGCAATTCCCCCCTGTTCAACCCCTTCGCCCCGACTGTTGTAGCGAGCGGACGTGTATCAGTTCAATTCCATAATTTTTATTCAAAAAGTTATTAAATCTTAGTGTAAATTACCAACCAGTATCATAGTTATGTGAACCGTGAAAACACGAACAAATTGGTGTATAGAACATAACTGTGAATAAAGAATTAAGTGAGTTATTAGCATTAGAATTTTAAATAATTCTGTTAAATCATAAACTTTTGTTGTTATAACACCTAACAGGTGTCAACGTTTCAAGGTCAACGACCTGTTTGTTACTCGTTCCGAGGTCTTTGACCCGCAAGAACATAAGAACCAATAGGTCCCGGGGCGTAACACGCTAGCTTCGCTTGGGGAACCCGCAAGGTCGACGGTTCAAACCCAGGCCCTACTCTACATAGTATTTTATTTTTGTGTTCAGCAAAATATCTACCAGAATTTTAAGTATAAATTTATAAAGGACGACATACAATTATTAATAGAATACGACAGCAAATTGGCAACTTTACTATTCAGTTGAAGATAATAAACGACAGAGAGCAGCACTCCTCTGTGGGTGACATTTGAGGCAACTCGGGTTCTACGCAATTACTTAGCAAAAACATGCCTCCAGCCTCACCTATCATGTTATCAACAGTAACAGCTGTTCCTAAACAAGGCTCGGATTTATTGAGACTGACAAATGATTCATCACTGCAACATTGTGAATCGGCACCCGATCTGCATGAACTTACCTCGAATGTTACAGAGCGTAAGAAAAAGAAGTTTACAGACGACGATATCAACATGCCGTCAATGTTGCTAGAAATTTTCGCAGAATTTGCTAGAGACTAGGAAAGTCGGTTCGAGGAGCTCAAATGCACTATTGGTAAGTTATTGGCTCAAAATAGTGATTTTAAAATAGTGTCGTTATGATGTCCGACAAATACGATGAATTTTTGAATAAACTAACGTCGCTTGAAATGGAGCGCCAACATGATAAGAAAACTATCCAACAGTTGGAAGATAGGCTTGAAGTTCTCGAGACAAATAATAATAACGTCACACACCTCACACACGGCATTCTGATCCCAAACTAGGTAAAGCCAGTACTATGGTAACCAGACTGCTGATAAACATACTTATATATTTCTAAATCCATACATATTGTAGATAAAGAAACTAAGAATGAAAGAAAGAGACGGTCATCAGGAATTGAAATTGGAAATATCCTCGGGATGGATAAAGAATCTAAAGACAATCTATACGGGCTTATTGAGTTTGGGGAAAACAATCGACGTCAACATTGATACTACAAAAATCAAAGACATATACATGATTAACGCCAAGAATAACACATGTCCTATATTAGTAGACTTTACCTCTGTGTTAGTAAAAGAAAAGTTTATTCGAGGGGTTAAACGATTAAATCAATCGAGATCAAAGGCTGAGAAACTAAACACTAGTGATGTTACCGCCAAATATCAACCCAAGCCAATATATGTATCAGAAACTCTTACGTAGAAGTCCCATAAGTTATTTTATCTTGCTAGAACTATTAAGATACATGTTTTGTTGGACAACAAATGGTATTATTTATCTTAAGAAAAATATATACTCAAATCAAATAAGAAAATCATCCAAATCAGATATTGACAATCTGAAGAAAGCTAAATGACTATTAGGACTTAATTTTATTAGTTACCTCTTTATTTATTATGTTTTAAATATATACCATGTATTTTCTATATATATAATATAGAGCTGCGCTGCCTGTTTAATACATAACAAAACACATAACATTATTCAGTCATCACATTTTCAAACTATTAGTTTTTTTTTTTACTTACTTACTCATCATAACATCCTTAAGTGGACTACACACCTTACACATACTTATAATCTGCAAAAACCCCGGACTTTTGTTAAATTTTTAGTATTCCACTAGTTTGTATCCTGTACCTTGAAGACGTGTAATAGTAAAACATATATCATACCATTATATTCGATCATAATATGCATACATCACTCAACACTGAAATATACGACATATCTGTGGCCACCTCCAGTACTTGTGACATAGATAACTGCTTGAAGCTAATGTATACTGGTCACAACTCTTTAAATGTTATTATACAAAACATAAGAAGCATTCATCGAAACATTGACGGACATCGTACTTACTCTTCGTGAACGTTCTGATATTGAATGAGATTTCATAATTTTAACCGAATGTTTAGATTACCCAAAATCAGCCAATATCACTTATCAACGGCTACCATTCCGCTCACACAAAATTTTTTAGGACACAAAATGAGTGTGTCATTGTGTACTATAAATCGACCCTTAAACATACCATATATGAACCCTCCCTAAAAGACGGAAACTGTTTAGTAATGAAACTTAAAACCCAAACTGCCATTGTCTGCATTTATCACCCTCCAGCAGTAAGATATGTCTCAAATTTATTTAAATCCTTAAACAATATTCTGATAACGCTATCTTCCTTCAAAAACGTAATTCTAACGGGTAAATATTGATATTTTCTCGTCTCCCTCTGATACAAGATCCGAAATCTATCTCAATCTTTTAGCTTCCCATGGTATGTTGCAAGCTTATCGTATTCCTACGCATTCACAAACTTGCCTTGATCATACAATAATCAAGCCTAAACTCTACAACAACAAGTTTAGTCGCACACACAACTTTAACTGACCATTCCAGTCTCATTTTAAGTATTTCTCAGGTTCGTCCTTCACGCTCATAAACAAAAACAATCCAGCGCATAGACTATTCATCGCCTGGCGAGAAACTTAAAACTATAAATTTTGCTAGTATTTGTTCAATGCAGTGCCCCGATGACGCTATAACCTTTTTCCTCGACACCCTTACCACCACTTTAAAAAGTTGCACTTTATTTGTCAACGTTTCAAGGCGCAAGCGTATAATTAAGCTTTGGATTACACCAGGGCTATTACGCTGTTTGTGAAACCGAGACAATCTACATATCAAGTACAAAAAAGATCCTAATTATATTAATAAAATAATATATGCCAGATACCGAAACTATTGTAACAATATTTTAAAAAGTAGCAAACAAGCAAATAAATAAATCTAAATGTGGTGGCAATACCAAAATATTATAGAACAAAATTAAAACAATCACGTGTAACCCATTAAAGTCTGTTAATAATATTAACGAGTATTTTATAAATGTGGGTTTGTCATTGGCCAATTCAAGCATTCGATCCAATTCCACAACTTTCAGCCCCCTTTACTAAAACCTACGCACTCATTATTTGTTTTACTTCCAACTGATATTCAAGAGATGACAGATAGCATATCCTCACTTAAAACAAATTACTCATCGGGAATTCACGATATTACTAGTGGCATATTAAAGAAATATTTAAGGGTACTGACGGAGTCTATTACTAATATATGTAACATCTGTCTTTCCACAAAAGTATTTCCAACGGATCTCAAAAAATTTAATCGTTCACACAGTCAGTAAACCAATACGGCTTTCGAAACGGCAGATCTACCGATGACGCAATACACCAACGTTCTGATACTATAGTAACAAAGTTTAACGATAAGAAAACAATAATTACGATATTTCTCGAAATGGCGAAGGCTTTTGATACAGTCTCTACGCCACTCTTGTTAAGAGAACTAGAACACCTTACAATCCGTGGTACTCAGCAATTTTTTTAATTTTTAACAGCTACTTAAGTAGTAGAACACAACGTGTCAAAGTTGGGAATGGATAAGTGACGAGTGTCAACTGTGTCAAGTCACTAACTCTTCAATTCCTCAGGGGAATATTTTAGGACGTACCCTCTTTTTAACTTTTATTAATGACCTCTACGAACTAGAACTTTCTAATGGAAACATTGTGACATTTGCGGCTGACACAGCTCTCCTCTTTTATGGTGACACCTGGGAGGAAGACTTCACTTTTCTCAAACCGGTTTCTCACAAGTGACAACGTGGCTAAAAGACAACTTACTCAAACTTAATACAGACAAAACCAAATTTATCACATATTCTCTCTCTCAAACTATCGCCTTATCATTGATCCGTCACCACTATACATCTCAGCTCACTCATGCGATAATTACCTTTCAAACACATGCTCGTGCCCTAAACTCCATAATGTAATCAAGTACCTCGGCGTCATTATTGACAAAAACTTAAAGTTTAACTTACACATTGACCAAAGCGAATAAGGAAACTTATTTACGTATTTAAGAACCTACTACATGTTGCTGATGAGAAAGTTCTTAAGTCTGTCTACCTTGCACTGTGTCAGTCTTTATTAACATATTGCATCACAGCATAGGGAGGAGCCCCGAAGATACATAGGTATGATAAAGTTAACATAATGTGATTTTACATATCTATCTCTTGACGAAGGTTAGGTGTAAGAAAGTACTCTTCGCATATCTAGATCTAGAATATGATTATGACTCCATTGAAAACCTATTAATCACCCCGAAATAACACTTACACATACACGCACACACACAGGCACGCACGCACGCACACACACACACACACACACACACACACACACACACACACACACACACACACACACACACACACACACACACACAATAGCGCGACACTCTTCTTTTTCAAATAATTTTATTTAATACTCTGTTAGTTTGCCAAAAGTGTTATGACTTTTATCACACATACACTGTTCTATGGGGGGCCTGGTAATCTGTGTGACAGGGTCTTAAGTTTGAAAATGGTCAGCTAGGCAGCTGGCCGTTTTAGAGGTCTTAGAGGTCTCTATCTTATTTTCAGACATAAAAAGACACAAACACACAAAAGGGGCCCTAAATAACTCGTTATTACACACGTTAACCTAAGCAACGAGTATCTACCGTTAAAAATCAAAAGGAAAAGGCTCATGATTGTCTTGTGGCTTGAGGTTTTTAAATCAACACAACAATAAAAAATTTGCTGTTACGTAAAAAAAAGAAGGGGATTGTTATACCTTCTGACAAATTAAGAATGTGTGGTCATGCAACAATATAGCATTCTATTTTTAGAATAAAAGTTTACTGAGCACAAAAATAAATGCGGTCGTGGAAATTGGCAAGGGTAGCACGTTCTAGGCTCGTACGTGGTGCGTCGTCTCTCAATCGAAGAGAGGCTACGTGTCTACCAGATATGTTTACTGCGTACAACGAACTCTTCACCTCTTACGCTTAGCGGCTTACCTTGGAAACCTTGTTACAGGATACCTATCGTACTGACTACAATATATTTACTTTAATTTAAAAAGCTCATTCAGACAATAATTTAACGTTTTTCATTTAAATTCGCCTGAAGTTAAACAGCTTTATAAACATAAAATTAACATAATGTAGTGAACAATTTGGATTTTGTAAAGTCGCGCTGCGTCAATATAAAAATAGAACTTGAATTTAAAAAAATGGCACGTTACTAGAGTTTTTAGCTGTGTGTTTAATCACTTTAACGTTTTCTTTTCAAAGAAAACGCGGTTTCTATAGTGTTCATAGTTGGTTGTAAACATGCAAATTATAACAATGTAAAAATTTATAGGATTTACTTGGAAATTTTTTAACTTTAGCAGAGAGTCGTAGAACAGAATATAGGTAATCAGTAGATATCAATTTATCTCAGTTGCGGTCCTATATCTTCATCAGAAAATAATTACAATTCCTACTTTTAAGCCACTTTCGATGCAAATGTCGACAATTTGATTGCATAACAGTTAATGTAAAGTATTATCGACATTGGAGAATTTGTCGTATTGATCATGTGCACCTGGAATTCGAAGTCATAAAACTACTCATAATCAGTCAGTTGGTGGTTGGCACATTGAAGCATATGACGTAACGTGTCGGCAACAGAATACTGTCATCTGTTCACTGGAACATATAGACGGACAATGCACTCGGGATTTCGAGCTCAATTGTCACATCTGTCCCAGCTAGCATAAAACGGAATTACTGTTTTCAGTTATCGTAGATCGGCAACTGATCAATTTATTAGGTATCTAGGTGGCGTATATGCAATTGGTAGTAAGAATTAGCTGATGTATCTACTTGAGACTATAATATTTTAGAATAATATTTTAGATATTACAGAATAAATGTAACTAGCTAAATTATATTATTACAGGTCTTGTGGAGGATGTAGCATATTAAATTGGACACCGTAAAGTTGTCGGTTATACATAGGGCACACAGAAAGTTCTGCGCTCCTGGCTGCTCATAAATGTTTGATGTTCGAATGTTATATGTTTTTAAACATAAGAAACTCAATCATTGATTAAAAATAATTGGCGTGTCAATTGTTTTTTATAAGTTAAAGCTCGTGGTCTGTAGCAAAAATGGAATTAACGTGAAAAGATTTTAGGGCGATGATTTTTTTATGATTTTAAAAGTTCACTGACTCCGCAACACTGCACTGCTCGTCTTCAAAATGATTTTGGGAGTTAAGCCCCTCATTTGAGCACCGTAAGGCGTTGGTACGCAGAATTTGATCGTGGCCGTGTTTCTCTCAATGATGAAATTCGTGAAGGTCGGCCCTTAACTGCGATCACTGAGGAAAATGTGGCTACTGTCAGGCAACTAATTAAAGAAAACTGGCGTATCACCTATGAGGACATTCGAGGACATTTGGGGATTGGTGTGAGCCAAATTAAAAAAATCTTACATCAACATTTAAAAGTTAGAAAACTTTGTTGCTACTGGATTCCTCATGAATTCACCCCAGAACAAAAACAGACTAGTGTAGATTGTGTGTAAAAAAATGTTGTTAAAATTACGTTCACGGACGTTCAAATGCTGTGTATGACATTGTGACAGGAGATAAAACATGGATATATCGTTACATGCCGGAAGGAAAGCAACAGATGTATGGATGTTCGAAGGTGACAGCAAACCAACAAAATTGAGGCAGGCGAGAAACGTAGGCAAAAAAAAGGTAAAGCTAGTGACCCTTCCGCACGTAGTCCAGACCTGGCACCATGCGATTTCTTTATTTTCCCAAAAATTAAAGATTTGATGAGAGTTATGACGTTTACGGGGCCGAAAGAGGCCGTGATAGCTTTCAACCGGCACGTGAAAAACATGCCCTTAGACTAATAATCCTCATGTTTTCAAAATTGGTTTAACTGAATGAAAAAGTGTTTAAAATGTAATGGAGAATACTTCATTTTACTAAATTTAAAATGAATAAGAGATAAAGTTAAAACGTTTCTCGTAACTGGAAAAAGTAATAAGGGATACCCGCATGAAAGAAAAAAGGAATTTAACTGATAAGTATTTATATTGTATCTCAAAAAGGTTAATATGTGGTCATGCATGTCAAGTTTTAGAGGATAAAATGGAAGTGTAAAACAGAGCATTTTCATCAGGCTCATATTCGTATTGGTTAAAAGGGATTAACGATTTTTACCATTCCATAAAGCAATGATCTGTAAATTTTTATTACTGTCCAAGTTTGTGGTAAATGGTTTTGGTTTCATATGTTTTCTATCTAGTTCAAATATAATCAAATAAAAAAAATGAAAGCAGTTTAAAGGTACGTATGTTTCTTATAGGAAACTAGTTTTTTTTGAAACCCTTCAACATATTTTTCTTGCAATCTATATCAAGACATATGTAGAATAAGGGTTATCCCGATCGGGCGGTATTTTTGCGAGTGAGTTGACATATACACCCGTAGATAATATAAAAGAGTAAAATAATCTATTTAACGTAACGTAACTTAGCTCACAACTAAACACAGTTGTGAGCTAAGTTACTTTACAGTAATTTATTTGATTATATCTAACGTTACTGCTCAAATTTGATTAGCAGATCAAAATAATTAAAATAATTTGCTTCGGGTAGAGTAACTAGACCTCCCACGGATAAATTTAAGCAAATATCTAATGAATGAACACTGTTATTTGATTAAGCTCGTCGGTAGGGTATTTGGTTATCAACAGTAGGGCCAGGTATGAGTTTTATGATTTGGTTGAAATAAAGCCACGTTTGTGATAGTGTAAATTGTGTTTGAAATATTATTAAACCAACGTAAAGTTTTACCTAGATAATATATTTGTTAATGTAATATATGTAAATCATTTACTCACCAATTTGGGGCACATCGTAGGGTCGGTTGGAGCGGGACGCTCTCAACATCATTTGGCTAGCGATCTCCGAAGGTAGTTGGTGCGGAACTCGTTTATTGTTGCGCGCGCGGCGGCGCTCCTTATGCAGCGCGCCGGGTGGCAGGGGAGGAGGCTGCTGCTGTGTGTAGGTCTCTGAGGCCGGCTCAGGTTCAAAGAGCTCGTTGAGCGGTCGGGATCGCAACTCGCGACCGCTGCGCCACTCAGCGGGGTAGCGGCGCGCGGGCTCGGCGGCTGAGCGCAGCGCCAGCGCCGCGAGAACCGTCGTCACGCAGCACACGCGCATACTGAGCCACCCCCGTGGCCCCCACCACACGAGCATCCCCTGCTACTAAGTACACACGAGTACGCGAGCACCCGCTGGGCTCATGCCCCACCACATTATTCGTTCTTTACTACTTAATTGAGTCTTTTCTTCTTTCGTTTCAGTTCAGATGTCTTTCGGTCTGAGTGTAAAGTTTTGCTGATGTTTAGCCTGAAACAAAATGACACATATTATTTATTTAAAAACCGGACGAAGTGCAGTCTGACTTGCGCGCCAAAGGTTCCGTAAGTAAACAAACTTGTATGTAGATAGTACCAGATAGAACAAAGTTGTATGTTCAACGTGTAGAATCAATTCTCGAAGGTTTTTGCCCGTTTTTTCCGAAAGACAAACTTAAGTTTTCATTTTAAAAATACTTTCCCATGCATCGATATACGACAAAGTCAATTTTCCAACCGCAAAATATAAGTTTAGAATCACAAAACAAAATAAACGACAAATTAACGACCTTCGGATTTTTTCCTTTACTTGTGCTGTGAGACCTTGCTTCTTACCAAATTTTATGATTCTAGGTCAATGATAAGTATCCTATATAATATATATAGTTTTGATATCCCTGCAAAATGTTCAAAGGTTAAATCTAAGGCTTAAATGGCCGTATTTTTATTGCATTGACTTAGAAGTTTGCTTTTTTTACAGCTGAAACGGAACCCTAAAAAACAAAATAAGTTATTATTGACCAAAAAGTAGTTAACATATACCGGATGTTAGTGAAACGCTCCCGAAAACGAAGACAGACGATAGTGCTAATGATACCTCTGATGATGGGTCAGAAAAAAATCGATCCCGATAAATATATACAGGATAGTCATATGCTGGAATCTCTGCTAAATGTCAAATGTCAGAAAAAAATCTCCGGTTTGTTATATTATAAATAATTTGAATTATTTCTCATTGCTTCACGTACGGCGCTGAGCTACTAAAAATATAAGTTGCCAGTCTATTTAGTATTATAAATTTTAGTTTATGAAGAGGGCAGCGGAACGGTCAATCGCATTATAACTAACCTTACTGCGGTGATTATGTAAGTTTAATCTTTAATCCTAAGTTATTGTGAGCATCATCGTAGATTTTGTAAAGGTTATTTAGTGTAGTAGTTAAGACTATTCTACTGGACATTAACGTGTGGCGATTGCTTAAATACACTCATGTCAGACCCACATACTGATGAATGCGGGAATGAAGACCCTGAGTAGTCGTCGTTATATCTTTATAAATTTAAATTTCGTGTCACGTTCGCGATGATGAACATACTTATATATTTTTTTAAACACTTACATATCACTACATATTATAAAACAAAGTCCCCCACCGCGTCTGTCTCTTCGCGATAAACTGAAAAACTACTGAACGGATTTTTTATGCGGTTTTCACTAATAGACAGAGTGATTCATGAGGAAAGTTTACATGTATAATTTGTGGTTGCTAGTTATAGATAAATTACACCCAGACACGGAACAAACGATCATGCTCATTACACAATTATTTGTCCTGGGTGGGAATCGAACCCACAATCTCTGGCTTAGCAGTCAGGGTCACTAACCATTAGACCAACAGGTCAGTCATATTACAATATTTGTATAATTACAATATTTTATTTATTTTATTAAATTACTTAGCCACAGCAACGCGTGGCCGGATAGCTAGGCTTGATATATAAAAAAAATATTGTTTAATAGAGAAGAAGATTAGTAAATAATCGAAAATAGAGAATATCATGAAACGAGTGGACGCGTCTGTACCTAATGGGGTGGAAACCGCGGTGCAAGCTAGTCTACATATTATGTAAGCAGTCGATGCCGAGAAGGACGACCCGCGGCTTCTCGGCAGTCATTTCGGTTCGTGTTCGTTCATTCTCGTATAAGCAAGCTTCATTACAAATTTCGCCAAATCGTGTAAGCGGGAAGAAGTGACAAAAAAATTTGTGTGATCCACAAATAGTCGTCCCGAGCCTGGGCGTTCTTTGTGTCCGTTGTTTAAATGTTTGTGAATGTTTGCGACACAGGAATATTCCCAATGCGGGAGTTGTTTTACTTTAAAATAAGAAAAAAAGAAATTATACCGGTGTTGAAGGTCTCGGTGTTGGTAGACAAATAAAAAGCGGACTGTATTTTACGCTGGTTTGTAATGTCGACAAGTAGGTACGTCGCACAGAGCAGTGATCCCGATCAAGTATATAAGGCGAGTGACTGGCGTAATCGCGATGGTAGTGGGAGCCGTTTCGCCCGCCGCCCGCGCCTCTCCTTGCCTGCGCCGCGCCGTTCGCTAGTGGTTCAGCCGGTTGAAAGCTCCGGCTTACCGCGATGTCGAGGATCGAGGTTTGATTCTCGACAACCGGAAATAGAATTTTCTGTAGAATCACTTTCATAATTTTTTTTTAAATGTTCCATTAACTGTCAAGTAAGTCAGTAGTCCTTTTCATGAAATACCTAATGAATATTTATAATATTAATATATTTTTTACATTAAGTTACAATGAATAAATGTAATAAAATCCTTTATAAAGTCATTCCAATCTTTAATTTAAAATAATGCAACTACAGGGTACATGCATATAAGCGACTTTACTTCCACAGTGAATACTAAAGCATTTATATGTAAGGCACCTTTGGCGCATTACTATTGTCAATGTTAAAGATAGGAGGTCCCTTCTATCTTTAGCATTGACAATGGATAAAATGTATTCTAAGCGCACTTGTGCAACTACGATTCCGCCAATTACCGCCAAACACGGTCCCATTTCAAATCGGTTAGACAGATACCCATACATTGGTAAACGCATGTATGTATAAGAACACATCCTCGACGAGCAATGCATCGCCTCCTTTTTAAAATTGGTATACACAATAAACTTTATAATACTAGATAAGACTAAACTGTTGGTGTTTTTCTTTGTAAAGGTGTAAATGTTTAAACCAAGTTTACAATAGAAAATTCGTTGTTATGGCAGGTTCAGGGACCGAACGTTTTCCATTAATAACTAATTGTTTGTATATAAATGAGATCCTAAAATCCATTCAATTACATTTCAGTCCGTTCTCGAGTATCTGACCAGTAAAACTATCAATGACTTACTATTTATAAATTTTGAACTTTCAAAAATTAGCGTTCCATTAATCTCATTTAAAACAACTGACATTTAGGAAAGGACAAAGAAAACAACGAATAATAAATAAAATAGTTTTAAGATATACTAGCTTAGCTGCCATAGCGTTAATGTAGAATTAGTCAATTAATTCGGGTATGTCACGGGAATTGTACTTTTTTCGGGATGAAAGTACCCTATGTCTTTTTCTGAATCTCGACAACGTGTTTTTAAATTAATGAGTGAAAGCGTAACAAACAAACAAACTCACTTTCGAATTTATAATATTATTATTAGTTCCGATTTTATTGAAAGTCTCATCCATATTATACTCGGCCTAGGGTAAAAGGATACAGATGACGATATCGTAGACCCAACACGACATACCGCCGACATTACCGTTGAGAATACTGAAAATGTAGAAAGTTTTACAATAAAAACAAATTAACTGTGGTCTAAGTGCGGCTTTCGTGTCTGTTCTACGGCGACTTTCAGTATGAAACTTTTTCTTAATCTTGTTTATAAGGTTGACTGAAGAATACAAAGTAATATTAAAAGACCCGTAATGAATCACAAACATTGTAACTGATCGCTGAACGTTACTCTTTGAAATGCATTATGGAACCATTTTTGTGGTATTTACCTAAAATGTAATATTCAATTATACTCTCCCAAGTTTTATTGTCTGGGCGAGGAGTTGCCTCAAATTTTATTTTTAATGTTGGATATTTTTTATACGGAATTCTCTGGTTTATTAACATCTTTATTGTCTGCTCCTAATACGATGTCTTAATTTTAAACAATAAATATATTTCACTGTTTAGTAATCAACACAGGATAAAGAGAGCCTAAAATTTTATTTAAGATTTTAATGGAGAAAAATTATGTTTCCGAAACTGGGTACCTAACGAAAAAAATTTGGAATCACCTCTCATTTATCCTTTAGAATATTGGTTAAATAGAGAAATTGAAAATAAAATATGTAGATATGTACTACAAAGTCAACTTTTCAACCGTAAAATATAAGTTTGTAATCACAAAAACTTTTTTATGTGATATAACAACAAATATAACAACGTCTTTCGGATTTTTTCCTTTACTTGTGCTGTAAGTCCTTGCTTTTTACCAAATTTCATGATTTTAGGTCACTGGGAAGTACTCTATAGGTTTTGATTTACCTGCGAAATGTTCAAATTTGTTAAAATCTAAAGCTTAATAATAATCATTTAATAATAATAATAACGTCTATTTTGAGACTCAATAAGCTTCACTTCTATTCTGAGACTCAAAATTACTACACATTTAAATAAAAATTCGATCATTTCTATTTCTCAGAATGGATGTAGAAGCGGGACCCGTGGCACTAAAGAGTTCCTTATCATGGATATGGCCATTAGCCAACAGGTGCGTCGTAACCGTAAGAATCTGTCGACATGTTGGATAGACCATAAGAAGGCCTATGACTCGGTTCCACATACGTGGCTTTTGAAAGTGCTAGAGTTGTATAAAATTGATACAACTCTTTACACTTTCTTGAAATCATGTATGAGGCAATGGAGGACGGTACTTCGCTATCCAGGATGTCGGCAGATTGCGGCAAGCGATGTACCAATAAAGATTGAGTGGGGCATATTTCAAGGTGATAGCCTGAGTCCCTTGTGGTTTTGCCTGGCTTTGAACCCTCTCAGTACTCTGTTAGAGGGCTCAGGGCTCAGGCTATGGGTTGCAGAAAGATGATCTAGTTATATCTCACCTTCTATATATGGATGATCTGAAACTATTAGCCCCCACTAATTTGCAATTGATAGCGTTACTGAATGTGACTGAAAACTTTAGTAACTCTATCAAGATGGAATTTAGTGTGGACAAGTGTGCAGTCATGCATGTAAAGAAAGGTGTGATAGTAGAATCTGAAGGAGTTGAACTTTCAGATTCAACAAAACTCAGATCTCTGTCTGCCACCGAAACCTACAAATACCTAGGTATATCACAATCATTTGGAATACCTGAATCGAATGTGAAACAAGCACTGCAGGAGCGTTTTTTTGGCCGCCTGAAAAAAGTACTAAAAAGTATTTTATCAGGGGGTAACACGATTCGTGCCTGCAACGGTTGGGTCATACCAGTTTTACTGTATTCCTTTGGTGTACTTAGATGCTGCATTCCAAATGCACCACCCACGTTCATCAGTAATGAAGTTGTATATTTCGCGAAAGTTTGGGGGTCGTGGACTCTTAAACATTAAGACTTTACACAATCGCGAGATATACAACCTTAGAGAATATTTTCTGCATACTGATGTGGGAGTGCATTGTAATGTAGTCGCAGTGGACAACGGACTCACTCCGCTCGCTTTGGCTAAAGAGAACTGGCGCAAGCCTGTAATAGTACTAATGATCGCAGGGGGGTATGGAAGGGCAAAGCACTTCATGGTCGTTTTTATCGGGCCCTCAGTGGGCCTGATATAGACTTAAAAGCGTCCATATCTTGGCTACGGTTCGGTGATCTCTTCGGAGAAACCGAGGGTTTTGTCTTTGCAATTATGGACGAAGTTGTTATGACAAATAACTATGGGAAATATATCCTGAAAGATGGTACGGTGGACATCTGTCGGGCATGTCACCGTCCTGGTGAATCTATCAGGCATATTATTTCTGGTTGTTTTCGTCTTGCTAACAGTGAATATTTGCACAGACACAACCAAGTGGCCAGGATTGTACATCAACAACTTGCCCTTAGATACAATCTTGTGCATTCAGAGGTGCCATATTACAAGTATGTGCCCGACCCAGTTTTCGAAAATGGTCATGCCACATTGTATTGGGATCGATCTATCATCACTGACAGAACTATTGTTGCCAATAAACCTGACACAGTGGTGATAGATCGATCAGAGCGCCGCACAATGATTGTTGATATCGCTGTTCCTCATGACGAGAACCTAGTGAAAGTTGAAAAAGAAACACAAATCAAATATTTAGATTTGTCTCACGAGATTGTCGATATGTGGAATGTAGATTCAGTGATCATTGTTCCGATCGTCATATCTGCTCATGGATTGATAGCCAAAGGCCTCGATCAACCCCTTAAGAGGCTCGCGCTAGACGGCTGGATCAAGGGACTGATGCAGAAAGCAGTTCTCCTCGACACGGCCCGTATAGTGAGGAGTTTCCTGTCTTTGGAGCCCTAACCACCGGTGTCTTGGTCCCTGTACCCGATGTCGGTGGTATACTATTTTTTATATTTTTAAATATGTATTTTGTTTTATAGGTATTTAAAAATGTAATTAATAAGTTTTACGATAAATAAAGAGAATAATAATCATTTATTTAATGGCCGTATCTTTTGATTGCGTTAACTTAGAAGCTTGATTTTTTAGGTCCAACAGCATAGGTAAAGGAAAAATTCCGAAGGTTGTTAATTTGTTGTTATATCACATAAAAATGTTTTTGTGGTTACAAACTTATATTTTGCGGTTGGAAAGTTAACTTTGTCGTAAATCGATGTATAGGGGAGTATTTTTAGAACTGCAAAGTTTAGTTTGTCTTTTGGAAAACGTCCAATGATCTTCGAAAATTTATTTCCGAGATGGACGTACTATCTGCACAGAAGTTTTTGTTTGCTTACGGAACCCTCGGTGCGCGACTTGTCCGGTTTTTTTACACTTTTAGACTGTTTTAGACTCTTTCACATATTTTTTGTATGTGTTGCTATATACGGTTTATGTATGTTTTGCATAAAAAACTTTGTAAAATTCTTTGCAGCAGTTCTATGATGGGTGACATTTATTTATTCGCTACTCACCAGTGCGGTGGCAATCTAATGAAATCACTTTCTTAGGAAACACTAACATTCATGGTAAATATAGTCATATTTAAGAAAATGAACTGAATTGTTCAAAGAAGCCGCAGTGACATTCCCTTCCCACGTAATTTCTTAATTAATATTCATTATTCATGTGTTCCAAAATGTTCACAAGACTGCTAGATTACAATGTAATTTGGATGAAATTAATTGTGGGTGAACGCACAAATATAATTTGCTCCGGTGAAACGTCTATCCATCAACAGTAATTGTTACCTAACAATTTCTTGGGCGGCGACTGGCAACGAATGATTTTCTAATCATACAATGGTACCGATCCTGTTTAACAAAATTCATTTTAGTCTCAATTACATGTCAGCGTCAATTCAACAAACAGCGGATGAGTAAGGATTAAAATATTGTCTTTCTTAGAATGCGTTTGTGCCTGTGAGCATTTGTCTGAATTCGTACACACACACGCGTCTGTGTGAGTATATCTGTCTCTGACATTGCAGGTCCCTATAATTTGCATCTTGCAGACACATCTTAATCAGTATACTTTCATGGAAATGATTTTCAACCGTGCTTGATAAAAATCTGTCTGTTTTAAAGATACATACATTCTTTTCCAAATTGGTGTAGAGGTCTGAAATAAGAAAGAAAGAAAGAAAAAGTATTTATTTATAAAGTGACGTTAACAAAAGTGCTTATATTTGATTAAGTAGAAACAACAAATTGAATTAATAAAAGAAAGGTCTCTCTCATTGGAACGTGGTAGTGGTAATCACCGATTGCAATATAGGTTGTGCATGTTTTAAAATGTCACAAGCGTAGTTCAGAATTCAACTAATCCTAAAGGTCACACTACAGCACACAATAAATAATAAGAAAATATACTACAGTAACGTGCGTGCGCATAGAGTACATTTTTATCAGTGATTTTTTGACTCTTTTTTAGATAGAAGAACATGGAATACTTATCAAATAAACTACTACTTTGCGATGGATAGGTCTTCGCCTCCAGGTTCCCTAGAAGAATTTCTGCTTAGAGGACGGGAACAGATACGCCATAAGTATCTTAAATGACTTTGATGGCCCATTCCATATTAGTGCACCATAAAAGCTCATTAAACATAATATCCCTTTGTAGAATATATGTTATTACCCGACTGTCCAAGAAGAAGCGTTATGTTTTTCGAATTTATGTATGTATAAGGTTTCTTTGGCAAGCCCTAGAGCCTTGATAGATTTCGACATGTAAGGTGTCATTTGAATCGCCTAATAGTGGAAGTGATAGAGAGCATAATATTTCAACATTGCGTCCGCGAAAAAATGTAGAGTCAGGTCAATATATATGATTTAAAAAATATATAACACGTTATTTTAGAACAATACGTTATATTGTCCTCACATTTAATTAGCGCATATAAGCAATGTAACCAGAGACTTGTAAAAAACATGTTGAAAAAGAGTGTCGTTGGAGTTTCTTGCCTGTTCTTCTCCACAGGATCTACGTATTGGAACAGGCAACTAACTTCACGACTGACTTAGTCTGACTCACTAATACTCCTGATAATTAAAAAATATCTATGATGGGTCCAAATGAAATAAATGATTTTGATTTTATCCTATGGGATTGAGATTTTATATGTTGGTGTTCGGTGCCGATGGTAATGTATTTTTATGATAAGCATGACCTGATTCTGTAACCAGTTTTGGCTCCAGACGAGGGAACTCCCCAACGGCCCACAGTACAAACACAAAACTTTATATATGTATTGAATTATGATAACCTGTTCTAAAGATCACCATGACTACTGCATTCAGGATAGGCTCCAGATGAGAGAACTCCTCAACGGTCAACGGTATAGCCACGAACCCTTATTTATGCATTAAAATTATGGTAGTGTATTCTAAAGTTCACCAAGGCTTATAAAAGCTTGTTTTTTTTTCTTTTATTTTTACAATCAATTTATTTAATACATATGTATGTATCTTTCCTCTCAAAATTAATCGAGAACGCGGGGAAACCTCTCAAACAGCTGCACTCTATTAGCAGTAACTATCTTTAAATAATTTATTTAAATATATTTTGACCCCCGACGCAAAAAGAGGGGTGTTATAAGTTTGACGTGCCTGTGTGTCTGTCTGTGGCATCGTACCTCCCAAACGAATGGACCGATTTAAGTGCGATTTTTTAATTGAAAGGTGACTAGATCGAGAGTGTTCTTAGATATAATTCAAGAAAATCTGTTCAGTCGTTCGAAGATCATCGTCGGGGGTATTTTAAATTCATTTTTAGCAGAAATTACCTAGTATACTAAAATTGACTACGGATTTAAAAAATGAATAAAATTAATTATGAAATATATGATTATGGCTAAGATAGCAGACTACATATTCAACTTGGGTAAATAAATTTACTAAAATTACCGTTGTTGGAGACGAATTAACATGTTTCGTTGAAGTGTGTTCTCAAGAACAATAACGACACGTACTACGTAATACTAAAAAAAGATAATGAATGTATTATATAATAATCCTTAGAATTTTATTATATCATATTATATACTTAGAAAAGGCCTCAAGGCGATTAAGGATCAAATGACAGGAGATGCTTTTAAGGAAAGATTTACGTTATGTTTCAGGAAGTTAAGCCAAATTATCTACCGTATTTAAACTAACTACTTCTCCTTAAACGAACATGATGACAAAAATGACTAGAGACTAATTTGAGACTACAAAAAATATATCATAGATCTGCTAAGTCCATAAGCTTATGTCATGAATCGATTCTCCAATTATATCATTATTATATCAATCTTTCAAAATAGTTACCTTTTTACACGCTTTATATTAGCTTCACTTGTATGTTTGTTTGTTACAAACAAACATACAAGTGAAAGTGTTTGTTTGTTTGTAACCGACTCCTTTGGGCGTGATTTTGACCCACTTTAAACGGCCAAATTTCATTCAAATTTTGCTCACCTGTCAAAGACCGCTGACAATGCAATAATTCGATAATTTTTTTTATTTTCTTTAGTTGAATTTTCTATAAAAGCGTGTTTTTTAGTTTTTTAAACTATAATTATTTAAATTGTTGATAAATCGCTGCATAATGTTTGTGATGGTATATTTAGTAGCCAATTTTATACTTTGTAGTTGTACTGTATCATAGGAACCAAAAATCTGGGCATATTATTAATTCGTCTGTGAAAAAGTATAAGACAACTACTATAATGAAGATGCTTAAAAGGTTGTAATACATTGCCAATCCTGCTAAACACACTCATTAAATACGGTTATGTATAAATGATTTGATAGTGGCAAAGCGCTCATAAAGTAATTAGGTAATCGCACCGTATTTATATATTCGTCAAGGAAGACTTAAACTGCAATCAACAAAATCTTCAATGCTCTTCAATGTTTCCTGAAATAAGGAACTAAATGGGACGGAAAGAATGGAATAGCTTATAAGACGCTCATCGTTACACTTGATGCATTGACTTTGAAAATGTCTTAATATAAACAAAGCAGTTCAGAGACGATCTACATAAAAATGAAGTTAGTTGACTATATTTTCAGTTTTGTTTCACTTAGTAAATGCAAAGGAGAGCAAAACAGTAATACATATATTGATTTCATGAATATATGTTATCGATTGACACAAACGTTGTTTCCACTCAGTTCATGTATAAAACCCGAGTCAGCAGGGGTCAATAACATCCATTTCATTAAAGTGAATTTTAGTAAAACTAAACTTAAAAACACTAAAATTTTTATAGGAACAAAACACGCAACACTAAAGATGTATATTTTAGACTTTCTAACGCGAGAAAGCTGAATGCTACAAGGGCCGAAACCTGTGGCGTGGCTTTATTTATAAACGGGTGGCGCGCGGTGGGCCGTTGACGTCATCGTGGGCCCGAGGGCTCGGGCGGTAGGCGGCGGCGCGCCCTCCGATACGCA
Organism: Euplagia quadripunctaria; assembly: GCA_963859945.1. Classification (NCBI taxonomy): domain Eukaryota; kingdom Metazoa; phylum Arthropoda; class Insecta; order Lepidoptera; family Erebidae; genus Euplagia; species Euplagia quadripunctaria. The sequence goes on from OY982569.1 coordinate 13,417,795, forward strand.
CTTGCAAATTCGCACCTTCCATGAATGAAGGAATTATTTTATCCTTAGCCTCGCGCCGAATTTACACAGGCTTGATTTGAACCCCGAACTACTTTTAATATGTATACATACATTTCGCTGTACAATTCGTGTATTTCTTACCGGCGTGATTCATATTTATCTTATCGGCGTGAAAACAAATTGCTACCATAATAATACTCTACTCCTATTAATAATTAACGGAGAGTAACTACTATTGTAAGCGTCAGTGAAAGGACTAGACGCGTCTTGTTTGTATCTTTGCTTAAAAGTTTTTTTTTGTAGTTATAAATAGACGCCTATAAACAAGTATGAGGCTAAATTTAATCAATTCTAAATATTGTTGCGACGTTTTAAACTGATCAATTACTCATTCACGTATTAGAACTATCAAAAAATTATTTTCTTCTGTGTACTATTAATTTACACTTGCACATAGTTTAGCTTTTATACTTTTTCGAGGTATTATCGTTACTTTGAAGGACCTTCCTTCTATTTAATGTTTATCTTTATAGACTAGTGCGACTTAACTCGATGGGATTAGGGTGATTAGCCAACTAAGTACCCACTTATTGTTCACAGCTATCGTTACAGAGTAATTTTGACTGGTTAAGATTTTTGACAGTTAACATTTACATATTGATGTGGAAATGTACGAAACATTCAGATACTTTGATTTAATTTCATGTACACTGCAGCCCTCTTTTCATGTCTGTTCCTCTATCTATCCAATGGTTGCCTGGAAGAGATCGCAAACTGCGATAAGGTCGCCAATTGTACATAGTATTAGCAAGTAAGTATTTAGATATAAGAAAATATTGTAATCCGCTCTGTGCACAATAAAGAGTACATATATCTATCTATCTATTAAATGCCTGGAATGATTCCACCTGGAGGAATAACCACGTAATTGATTAGGGTGAAGCCTATCCCATACCTTAATGGTTTAGAAATCGACGGTGACAAAGCATTTTATTGATGTACATGATTTCTCGTTTTGTGTCAAATGTTGTTCAAAGGAAACTATATACATTTTTATCTTGTGGGATTAAATGTTGTTAGTTTTGTACAGGTATTTTTTATTGACATAGGAAGTGCGTACCTATGTATATTATTTTTATGTAATGTAAATCATGTAAATTATCAAGCAGTCATTAATATTGACGGCTACGATGATAGCGATTTCAACACACACGACATATTGTCGATGCTCAGTGCGTGTACCCTGCTAAATTGGTTTGTTCCGTGTCCCCAGAATAATTCCACTTGATGTGGGTTTCAATTCAATTATACGTATCACGCAACTCGCTGCTTAAGCGGCCGTGGATAAAATAGAAGGCAAATAAATACAAAACTTTTTATACTAAGGTAAAAATAAAAATGGCCATAAAACTCTATTTCGGACACAACTACATTTGTCAAATATAAATCTGCACACATAAATTTAGTTTTTTCATGTTTTATAGATATATTTACTTCCGATATGACGTAATGCGATAGTGAGCAAAGACTCGTTTAAATGGTTTTTATCACACCGTCATAAACAAACATACACCCTGTATCATAATACCATTAAACTGTACTTACGATTTATTAACCCCTAGATAAATGCAAAACAAGCAAAAAGCTCGCTGCGTGTTGTTAGTGCACGGACAAAAAACATGGTACCGCTAACAACACACTACGCAAGGAATACAGATATGATACATTTCCTCAATTTGGTAACTTTAGCTTAAAGCGAGGATCTTGCTATGTAGGCTGCATTCGGGTTCCAACTGAAGTCTACAGGCGCTGAGGTAAGCAACAATTATTTATATTCCTTGAATGTTGATATATTTAGAGATTTCAGTAGTATTATTAGCCCTAAATGACAACTGTCGATTATTTTACCTGAAAACGTATGTATATACTAACTGTGCATAAAGAACGGAAATTTAAGTCTACAAATCCATTATCAGTCAGTATCAATCCCCGTGTCCTCTATCGTTCAAGCACAAATAATGATCTTTATTGAGTAGGCGAGGTAACTCTTTTGTGGTTCATTGAACTTTGATTACTAAAAGTGATAAATGCTGATTGTTGGTCATCACTACTTAAAGGTATTGATGGATAGGAAAAATGGCGTGAATTTTTAATATCAGTTTGAAAAGATTCAGACGCTGTTATATTGACGGAATCTCAAATTAAATTTTAAAATTAATGATTGTAAGTATTGCTAGTGCAATGCTTTAATTATAGACATTTCGAAATATTTATTTTTATTGAACCTACGTTTCAGTCATGATATAAACAAAATGCGTAAGATTCATAAAATTGGATCTGGACTTAAACCAGACTCGGAAAGGATTATTGTTTAATAGACAAAATTAGTGTTTATAAACTGTTTTAAGAAAAAAAGCCAAGTAAACTTAGATAAGTTACTGTGGTAATTTTAGTCCACATATTAAAGTTATACAGTATTATAGTTTTATGTATTTTTGGGCTTTTATTTATCACTATATATCAAAGTCCCCCGCCGCGTCTGTCTGTCTGTCTGTTCGCGATAAACTGAAAAACTACTGAACGGATTTTCTTGCGGTTTTCACTAATAGCCAGAGTGATTCATGAAGAAGGTTCAGGTGTATAATTTGTTAAGATTTTGTGTAAATTGATTGAAATATGTTATGATTGTTGAAGATGTCTCTGCTACCCGTGCGAAGCCGGGGCGGGTTGCTAGTTACAAAATAAATGCATTTCACGACAAAAATAGGCAAGTAAAATTGTTAGGTATCTAGGTGGGCATTGACCCCGATGTAAAAAATATGCCTACGCCATTTATACTTTTATAATTTTATTTCTAACTATTTATAGAAGTGATTTCTCTACCGTTTATCACGCTTAAGAGGGCTCTCCAAAGCCTCTATGATTACATTTGTTCTTATAAAAAGGCTTCCACACTGAGGTCAGGGAGATCGATGCGTCCCGTGAGCCAGAAGTTTCACAATGTTTCCGTAATTATCTATATATTTACTCATATGAACTATTCCTATGATTAAAATGTTAATTCTATCATTTGAAATCATCATTTGAAAAGTGTCACATGTTTGTAGTCTTTTCAATAAAGTTTGATTTCGATTATTTTTCACTTTTCAGTGCCATGTCTTAGTGCTTTTTGAAGTCGGTTTAAATTTTTTTAAAAGTGTTTATTTTTCAATTTTTAGTGTAAGGTTACGTACTAAGTACATACGGTATTTAGAACATTACTTACTGTAACATGCAATGTAAATTACCAAACTGCAGTTCGTTAGATTATATTAACTTTAGTTTAATAAGTCCGATACTTTATTGAGATAAGGTGGTAAGATTTATAGTTATAAAAAACAACCACCAACCACAAACACACTACATCTGTCCTGAATGAAAAATCTCTAAAACCCTCGGATTTTTCTCGTTTTTCCTCAGATGCCATCATCAGATCAGAATTTGGCGGACCACCTGGGGAGCAAAACCTTTCAAAGTATATATACATAGATGACGGAAATATCGGTATCGGTAAATTAATTTACTATGTATTAAGGGTGGGAGCCGCTGTGTACTGAAATACATGCTATCAGCCTAGCTCAGTAGCAGAAGCTACACCTACTACCAACAAATATAATTAAAACTACTAGTGCATAAGATATTTTGTGTAAACTTTAAACATTTTTGAGACAATAAATATTATTATTATTTATCGATGAAAAAATAGAGCCGAACATTAGAACCTCCTCATTTTTTTGAAGTCAGTTAAAAATATAAAAGCTTGTACTGTAAAAAATGAAAAACGTTTCACTTATTCACTTGAATGACACTTATTAATTTGGTAATATTTACTATAGTAAGATTAGACGGATCTGTAATTCAATAAAACTCTTGCACTAATTGAATAACACACAGACTGCATGCATATCTAGCATATCTAGGCATCCAACCGCAAAAAAAATATTAATCAGACAAGTAGATCCAGAGCTAAGTTCGTTCAAATAAAGTTTCAGGTTTATGAGATTAACGTAGGTGTACAATCTTACCTTCAAAAAGCTTTTATTCTCGTGGGTTTGTTAACTCCCTCTTTCGTCTGTTTAAAACAATATTTACTTAATTTTCGTTTCACAAAATATTTTATTTCTCTAAGTTATAGTTTTAATAAGAATAATAAAACTTTGACCCATTTTGGTAGCAATCTTTCATATAAAAACGTTTATCCTTTTGTTTGCCTCATACTGGCCGTTAATCTGATTGCGTTACAATTTCATTACGCTGAGTGAAACACACACACTTTCATATATATTCATTAGGTGGAAAACTGTTTTTATATTCACATTTTATCAACCGAAATGCGCTAAGACTTGTTTTTATAAGTATACCATGTTGTTGTTATTCTACCTGGTAGCCTGTTTTTATTAAAACCACATAAAACGGTAGACAACTAATATTGGTCGACAAATCCACCCGCTCTTACTCCGTCCCACCTATGAGTTAATTCTGAATACACTATGTGTGCTTTTAATGTGAAATACGTACAATATACTAACTGACATATTATGCATTTACTGACAAATATTTGTGGGATATAAAAATACTGATCCATCTAAATATGTAAGTAGGAATTATTGCTTTTTAGCATTAATACACACATAGCAAAAATACATCATCTTATATTTTATAGCGCACCATGGAGGTAAATACCCTTTCATTTTATTTAATAAACATATTAATAAATTTGGTGTATTTCAGGGAAGCCGATCTAGTTTGAGGCCCGACAAGCGCGACAAGGGGTGAAGTGGCGCGCCGCATCGGTAAAATTATCAAACGTGTCACCATTACAGCTGAACATACTGGAAACTCCTAAGCCTCTGCCTACACCAGTACAACGAGTTTGAAGTGAACCAGATTCTTTTTGTTTATATTATTATTATATTAATACATGAAGAGAACTCTTTATACCCCTTTTTATAAAAAAAAATCGCTAACGTATTAACGTGAATTTCGGCATATCTACAGTTTATATATAGAAGAAGTGCAGAAAGCTAAAACTTTTAAACAGTATGTCTTATAACTTTAAAAATTAGGTGAAAACGGATTAATGAAATTACACGCGTCCGGTATATGTAATTACCTGTCATGGTAAGAAAGTCTATGCAATGACAGCTCAAGTTATACTGGCCAACGATAAAACCATGGTCGAAATTCGATCACCACGCGATCTCTAGTAGATTTAACTAATCTTATTTACTACGAAAAAAAAAAATATTACAGAGACAAAAATATCTACCGCATTACAAATGGACAAAACTTATTAATACAAAAATGTGTTTATGTAGTATTTGATGGAAGTGTTTCAATTTTCTATAAATACTAATTTATAGAAAATTGTGTTTAGCGAATTTTATTGCTGACGGTAAACAATCTATTCCTTAAAACCTTAGTTAAAGGTGTTTACATACAATATTAGTAATGCTATCTGCAGCGTTATTGCCGAAAGGTGCCAATATTCTACATTCGTACGTTCGCAGGCATACATCTCATTTAAATGGTAACAAGCGTAGTGGTGGTAACAAAAGTAGTTGCAGGTTCTAGCCCCACACAGTGCATTACCCACCCATGAACCCACTCCGAACACGAGCATTTAGCTTAGCTGGAGGGGTTAACAAAAATACTAGTAATGTGTGACCCATGTTCCTAAAATAAAAAAAAAAAAGAAATTCTCTGTTTTGTTACCTATTGAATTTTTAATTTGAATGTTATATAATATGTACCTATTGTCATCTCTGTTTATTATTTTTTTTATTATGAATTAAATATTTTTCTTTTTCTTTCTCCTTACTACTTAACTGTGTTTATAATAAAACGCAGTTAAATAAATAAAATAAAATTAAGGAAAGGAACTCTCGTTATATTTGTTGTATAAAAAATATTCACTTTATTAACCACACCAAAATAAAGTGAATTATTACATGTATTTAGACAACCTGCATGATGCTTACAGTACATTTGAAGTGCGGTGTGTTCTCTGATACACGTAGCTGTCGTGTAAGGCATTTATCATACAAGTGAATACATTAAGTGTTAAGCCTTTACATGACTAGACATTATATATCTAGAATTGAAACACAGTATAATTGATTATAATATTTCATAGGTCTAATCATCATAATATGATTATTTTGTCTTTTACAACTGAGTAGGCAAACAAGGACACGATTTATATTAATGTAAGTAGCTATTGTAGATTACAAATGCTTACAACGCTTGTTGTGTTAATAAAATGTACTTACTACTAATGTTTTTTTTAGTTTTCACCAACTTCAAAACGTCCGATTAACCTAAAAATGTGCAAAAAGAAGAAAATAGTTTTTAAATATGAAGAATTTGTTCCATAGTGACATAAAGCCCACTGGTTCAACATAATTAACAAAAATCAATAAGTTTAAAATAAGAACAAAGTTATGAAGTATTTAGTTATATTATTAATTTCTTTGTAAAAAAGTTTGGGATGCCGGTGTTTGCCGATTCGCTAACAGAACATGAAATCTCTAGACAAAACTACACCTGAGCTACAATGGCTTGGCAAAATAAATACATATAAAATTCCACACAATATGAATTATTAATATTCAAGGAATAACAAATTCTGTTGCAAAGCGTATATGAATATCCTCAGAGACTGTAAATATGTTGAACGTAAATGACATGACGAGCTTTGCCAGCTCCAACATGTTCATTGTGGTGCCAACCTACTTGGCAGTCACTAACTTTATGCTAATTTTGAAGAAAGTAACGCTATCAGTACAACTTTTACTTAAAGTCTTTTAAACTGACCAGTGTTCTGGGCGCCTGACACTTCAGCCAGCTTTAAAGATGAGTTATAAATTTGAAGTTTGAAACTATGTCGCAAAATTAGCTTTAGACTTGCTCCTATTTCATGAGAACATAATACCGTGTTTAGGGACTTTGTGGGTGTAGGTATAATGACATACCTGACCACCTCTAAAGGGATTCCTCCGAGGTAGTACGCCAACAGGCGTGACGCTTATATTAACATAATATTAATATTTTAAACGTTTTATATGATTTTACTACAATTTTTTTACATAGATCACCATGGCCTGGATTGTATAAAAATTAAGAAGTGTGAAATAGCAGTGCAGTGCTTAGTAACACTACAACGACATAATTACGATTTTTTGTTGAATTTAATTAATTCCGCGAGAGCTGGTATACAGCGGCCAAGCGAATCATTCTAAATTTTAAAATTCTCACAAGGTTCATTTTACAGATAACTTTATTACTATGTTACCCATTTAAAACATTATTATACCTGTTTATTTTATATGTAAATATTCGCTTTAATAAAATGGTGTCATTCTAGGTTCCTTTTGCATTCCCTGAAACACGTAGACGTAGTACAAGCGTAAATAAATAAATTATTCTAATTAGTGACACAATGATTATGTTATGACTCAGATTTGCCATTATGGAAGTAATTGAACCACGTCGCGTGTTTTGACATGCAGATTCAGATACTCAACTACTGTCTAAATATGTAAAGTGGTCGTCTTATAAAAGCGCGTCGCCCTGGTTAACTTTATGATATTGTGCCGCTAACCTAATTGGCTGCTATACATTGGAAAATGTAAATTTTATGAGGATCATGCCTCTCCTCATTTCATCCACACTCGGTTAGGTCTCTGTCTCAAGTGTAATTACTGCTAAAGGTTATCTTGTCGGTCAAATTTGTTCCAAAATTTGGATCGTTAAGCTTTTGTATGATGAAATTTCATCGTATAGATGCGACATGTGGTGTACAGACATCAATGAAAGGTGCCTTTGTTCTCGTATGTTATCTGGTGTCGATCAGACTGGCATGAACGATTAAAGGGTGTGTGTGCTAACTGCGTCAAGCGCTTTTCACTCTGTTTGCATCGATTCTAAACCACAAAACATCCAGCAGTCTGTCACCACTATGGACTATGTGTTTTAGTAACATCTCACTCTTACTTCTTAATGTGCGATTAATTGAATAAGCACAACCTTTATAATATGATCATGCCAATGTCATTTATTTACAAATACCTAAAGCGACAACTGTAACAAATGGCATAATTTGCAACTTTTGCCTTGTTCGTTATGGAATGAAGAACTAAATGATTTAACTATGAATGATGTATAATTAAAATAATCTACCTGATACCAGGTACGGTAGGGAAGGTTTGTACAGAGTGCGAAGATTGCGAGCACAAAAGAAGATCATCATCATCTTCTTGACCTTTTCCCAATTTTTATTGGGGTCGGCGTAATGTGTACCTAACATTGCAAAGGGTTTTGGCTGGTTTCTTTTACGACACTAACCCTCCTTAAAAATGTAGTCGTTTTAAGTTGGGAAAGAAGGAAAAAGGTAAATTTGTATTTTATTTATTGTAAAGCAAAAATGGACAGGAAGAGGCACCTAGGGTAAGGGATACCGCAAGCCTCGGATGGGGAACGGGACTGAGACTGCAGTAGCTCTCAGTAGCCGGGGTCGCGTACCCGAATGCCCTTTATTTCCTATGACTGGAGAGGCATATCCTAATGATAGGAACACCAGCTGGCCAAAGAGCACAAAATAATGTAAATAGGGAGTAATATTCTCTTTTTCCATTACATTTTATATGCTTTTTACAAATTTCCTCTGAACATCATACTCAAGCACACCATTTATTTTTAAACTGTATCTTTGCTTCGAAATACTATGATATATAGTAGGTAAGTAAGGTAAGGTAAGGTAAGTAGTAGTAAGAAGGGAAGAAAAAAGAAAAGAAGAGAAAAGGGAAAAGAAATTGCAACAAATTTCATTCAGAGATTCACAACCAGTATGAAAACTGTTGCTTTTTCATGCATGGCTGTAGAATAAAACTGAAGTGATAGTTGTATTTTTACATCTACACGATTACAAAGTGGCAACCCTAACTGTGATAGGGATATGTAGTAGCTTTTATTTGTACAAAGCTTACACAGCCACAAATCAAGTGAGAATGTTCCGGATTAAACGCTTAGGTACACATTGCAGTGTACGGTAGGTAAGTGTGTATTTTGTTTCAGAATCGCAAAATTGATACTGAAGTAGTATTAAATGTGTAGATGGATAAATAACACGTAGATTTTGTTTGAAATTTGGTTATTTTTTCTGATATCACTAATAATGAACAAAAAGAATAAATGAAAACTTTAAAAATTACAAGATTTTTTTATGTAAATATTTGCTGTACTCCCAACGGTTTAATACTAATAATATAATAACTCCACACATTTCACACACTGATCTGATCCTAAACTAGGCAGAGCCTGTACTATGGTAACCAGACGGCTGATAAACAAATACTGGTAACTAAATGATTGTAAACTCGAACATAAAATTCACTTCTGTACTTACTGCATCTAAAATTAACAAAACTTTTTTAGTTTGCGACAAGTTATGCAGTTATCTACCCTTTACTTGTTTCTATACCGGAGTGGTTTTACCTGAAAATTGTTTGAAACTACTACTTTTCAGCCGGTAAGTACGGTCCTCGGAGTTAGTGTTTATGGGCCTAAAATCACATAACATCAAGGGGGCCGTTTACCGCTTTCCCAACTAAGTGTTATAATTAAAAAACAGGTATTCCTAAGTATTGAAATGCTATCGGTAAGGCCATCTTAATGAGGATCATAGAGTCAACTAAAATTTTACCATATTTACCGCATTGGACTCAAAAACGTTAAGTCACATATTGAATCCTAGCATTAATTGAGCTCAGGAATACCTATTTGGTACCAATTTAGGTATTGTAATATGGTATTATTGAAACACACATATTCGTTTTGTGTTACGCCTTTGCATTTCTATGTTTTAAGTGCATTTCATTTATGTCATTCTGTTTTGAAACCTTTACTAAGATTTTTTATGTACTCCAGTTCCATACTTCAGACTTCTGTATGCACACCTGTTATTTTAGCATTACAAAGTATTTCTAAAAAGATTATAATAAAATAATTATAGCAGTGACAACGAAAGCTAAATCCATTGCGATTAAAACCTTGTAGTCTTTGAGGCGAGTACCTTATTGAGTTGTTACCGTACGAGAGGCTTGGAGACAAGGAATAAGCAAAAATGCTTTACTGACATTTACATTACCAGAACCCCGTTGCCTGGCAATACTGAAAGCGGCAGGAATAGCATTGACAGTCAACATTTCGATGCTGTTGCTGTTTTTGTTTCATGTGGATGAATTACGAATGAATATTAATATTATCAGGTAAATAGTATAATTGATGTCCCTGTCCTAGATGCCTCTCCAATCACAGGACGGACATACGAGTACGGGACCCCGGACTCTTCGAGTTAATGCAGTCTGAGCCCTGTTTACCCATCCGAGACTTGCGATATCTCTTACCCTAGCTCTATCGGATTTTTCTATATATCTTTCGGATTTTTTCCTTTACTTGTCCTGTGAGAACTTGATTCTTACCAAATTCATGATTCTAGGTCAATGGGAGGTACTTTATAACAGCTTTTGGTTTTAATTAACCTGTGAAATGTGTAAATTTGGTTAAATCTCAGGCTTAAATAGCCGTATATTTGATTGCGTTGACTTAGAAGCTTGATATTTTTACAGCTTCAAGGGATCGCAGATAAGTATTTTATGTTAATTTCGACTTGGAAGCCTACGGTTTTTGAGAAAAAGGTCTTGACAGACATACAGACAGGCAGACGTTCCTTTTTTCCTTTTGAGGAATGGAACCCTAAAAAAAGAATTCAGTTATTTTGTCGTTTCAGCTTTATAGGTATGTATATATTTTGTATATTTTGGTAAAGATAAATTTTATTATTTTAGGTAATGAGAACTCTTTAAAATATTACTAATTCGTTGTGTACTTGAAAAAAGCCTCAACGAGACACAAAAAAGCCATTTGCTTAATTTTATTACCTTAGCCGAGTGCACGCCCGTCCTTGGACAGTGGAGGATAAAAATGTCCGAATAGATAATAAAAGATGGTTTATGTTGGTAAAAGAAACACAAAAAATGCATTACTTTCATGTTATGTTTAGAGTCTTAGATCTTAATGTCAAATTGTGTCTTGACTGAATGATCTAGAATAAAATGTATTTCTTTCTTTGCATGAGAAAAATTTAAACCTAGGGCACAATTTCCGTTCACATTTATTTATCACGCGTGGACCATGACTAAAACCCAAAGGTGGGGCATATTTGGTTTTTACTCGTGGTCCACAGTAAATACCTTAGAGAATTGCCACAAAACTGTTAGTATACGAGGCATCTTGAATCTTAAAAAGACCAGTTAAGTACCTGGGAGATCGAGCTTTGCTCGGTAGCTTTTTGTAAAATAGTATTTTTTTTTGTAAAATTGCATTTTTACAGGAAATACAACTATGCAATTGTTTTGTTGTTTATCGTTGGAGCCGTTTTCTATATTCAGATTATAATTATACATATATACAAGAATTGCTCGTTTAAAGGTATTCGATATAAAAATATTATAAGCGAATACAAAAAATAATAGTGGAGAAATAATAAAATAATATAAAACCTGTGTCCTAAAAAAGATCTCCATGGACGTTTGTACATCAAAATCACAAGCACAATTGACAATGTGTGGACATCCAGTACTCTTTACCTGTAAGTTTAAAGAATTTATTTGACTATGAATGAATCCTGTTAAAATACCTTTTTGTTAAAATGCTCAATTCGATTTAAAAAAAGCGTAGGTTGGATCCGAGATACTGAACTGTATAAATTAATTATAGTCTAGACAGTTTACTCAGAGATTTTTCTTAGAAACAAGTTTTAGTAAAATAAAACGTCGCTACGGGAATCGCAACGGTTGAATCACTGTTAAAGTAATACGGAAACAGATTAAATATTGATATTTGTAACTGAACTTAGCAAAAAAATACCAGTCTTTTGTAGGGTGAAGGTTCTTTCTCAGTGGAGTGTCTCCGATTCAAGAAGAAATCTGTTTTTCCTTCGTCTTGTGTGTCAAAACACAACGCTTTTTTTCAACATATTTTGATCGTATCAAACCGGATAGTGCGTTACCAATCTGATTTTATACTGTGAGGGTGAATTATCCAAAGGTGGCAACTTGCCGTGGACGTCATCTTAAATAATTCCTTAGAACATAACCGTTAATCAACAATCAGTAAATAAGAAAAAAATCTTTCCTAAGGCGGGTTCTTTGTCGTATGCAAATTCAATATTTTTATATCATAAAATTGCTGAATAATTATTTGAAATTGAAAAAAACAAATATAATTAAGTATTATAGACCAACACACACAGAGTCATAATAGGTTCCTATATAAAATGTAAAATTAAAAAACTATCATAACAGATAATAACGTATCTGCCTGTGTTTCTACAACCATCCGTTGAGCTTTGTGAGAAGAATTTGGGTAAATAAACTCACGGCCCCTCTTTTATATCACCAGATAGTTATAACAATGGTTAGTAAATTGTATTAAAGTATTGTTTTGTTAATCGCTATTATTTTATTAAGATGAAAACTAAGGATCATCTACAATCTTTATAGTTTTTAAATCGAGTAAAAAGGCACCGTGCAAGGCCCTTTGTTTCTATATTATAAACGTTCGAAGTTAGGGACGAGATTCTGATAAACGCTCTTTGTTTAAAGATACATAGAAAAGAATAGAGACTTATGAAAAACAACGAAACGAAAATCAACTTTCCACTTTAATCTGTATAAGACCTTCTTAAAACTTTTAGCGTTACCTCGCTCATTTAGAATTGAATAAAATAGAATAGTCGTCAGATTTTTCGTAATTTTTTTATTAATGATAAACATATGTCCGATACCCAACTTAAAACAATCGAGATATAAATCAAGAATCCACGTATCAGAACCGTGTTCAATAATGATTTTGGGAGTAGTATGAGTACATTACAGTAGACATGAGTTTGTGCTTCCCTTCAATCCTAGTTGTCGTACGAAGAATACGAACACGACAGCTATTACGGGCAGTTGGAGAATTATAGAATCTAACATCTTGGGCAATCTGGTATAACTTTATTCGTTGTGTAGGTCGTGCCCGGGTAAATTCGACTTGACCCAAAAAAGCGTCCGATGGGCTGATGATGATTCATCGTTTATGAATATGAATTCACGGATGGTAGAATATAATGTTTATGTTATGGTACAAGAGCTAGTGACGTCGGGAAAAAGTTCATTTTGTAACGGCTGGTTTTTTGATATATTATTCTGTATCGAATGTAGAGAGGCATGCACTAAGTCTGGCATCTGGCATCGGTTGCATTCTCCAGTGTGTGTGTTAAAAAGGGCTACAAAGAATTCTGTTCAAGTATTAATATGGTGATTATTGGCCTTAGTCCAGTAGTTTCTAATTAGATTTTAGCAGTGTGGATTTTATTTTATTATAATACCTTGGAATTTAGCTACTGAGATTCGTATATTTGAAAATTTCCTTGCATTTTATACGTAGTAGTGCCATTTACGTGGTAAGTGATACATTTTGAGGACTAAGGTTGATCAAGTCCACAAAGCAATGATGCCTGTACCCTGCGACCTGTTGTCAAATTAACTTGCCAAAATTGCATATAGGTGATATCACTTTACCTAATCATTCATGACCATCATTCACCCCATTTCAGTCCACTGCTGAGCTGGACACAGCTCTCTCCCAATGTGTGCCAGATTACCCGGTCGTTTATCCATTGGAATATTGAAAATAGCAATTTGGGGACGAGTGACTCTAATTCCTATATTACTGGATCCTAATTTCATAAGTATACCTGCATTTGCTAATAGATTGTGTAATATCTATTAGGTAGATCGAGAATATGAAGTCTGCCAACCTTACTAAAACTTATGAACAAGTTCAATATTAAGAATATACGTAGTCATCGACTACGAAAAACTAGCCCAGTCAAATATTCAGGATTATATGCAGAACTTGACTCCCATTTTCACATTTATGTTTTTGATAGGATATCATTACTTTTTGTAAAGAAATTATTATTATTCATTATTCAAAAATGATCTGTAACATTAAAATTTTCCTACGTTTACGTTGTATAGTTTCCCTTTTTGTGCTATTTAGTACATTTTCTTGAACATTAGAAATATTAGAGCGCATTGCCCATTCATTGATAAATCCTTCCTTACGTAACCTACATTTTTGGTAGTGACTCTGTACATTTTCAAAGTGTCTGTTAAAAGTTAAAATAAGTAAATTATCACTGCTTTCTGATTTTTTTCCTTTGCATACACACAATTACCCAGCTGGAGTCCAAATTTCATCTTTCTAGGTTATCGGGAAGTGAGTTATGTTTTTGATCTATATGTCCATCAGTGATAAAAATGCCGATTTTTAAACGATAATATCTCATTGACTGTATAAGCTGTATTTATGAAATTTGGGGTTCAATTGGGGGGTAATTTTTTTATTTTATTTATTAAAACCCACTAATAATTTTTAGGTTTTAATAAAAAAAATAAAAAAAATCAAGTATTTATATTAAATGGATTATGAATTATTAAGCAAATGTAGCTCCAAATGCTTCGTGTAATATAACACACGGCTACTGCGTCGCCAGTTCATTTTTCTTGAACTTAACTTGACAAGCTGCATTCTTAGTTCATGGACAGTTTACATAAAAATCGAAACGATAACTACAATGAAGGTTGTAGTGATTCCTTCAAGTATTATCGCCTACTTTCTAGAAAATAAAAAAAATGTCTTTAGGGTTCTCATTGCCAAATATTATGTCCAACAATTGTTTTGCTTTAGTAGTTAGATTTCTTGTTTGCTTTTAATACTTAATCCAATTAAATTTGAATTGTAGATAGTTCTTTACTTTTCTTTATTTCACCACTTCACACACACTTAAAACTTTAGGCGAATTTGAAACACAGTGTACAAGTGCAAGCAAAGAATTGAAACAACCTAAGCTTTAGATGGAGAAGATAATCAGAGGTGGCTTTTCGAAATCTGGTAATATTGAATCAGTAATTTTCGCTCCAAATTTAAAACTGTTTTAAAAATAAAAAAAAGTGTGTGTATCACCTCCGATGCACGACTGGAGTTTACAATCTAACTGTGACATTATAACATAATTATGTAGACGCAGTATATACATATATATTATACATACGTCTAATAAGTAGAAAGCGCGCATGTTCATATGTACAATATATTTCATAGTCAGGTTATAATTCATTCACCCACATGTTTATCGTATGTTCCGGCACTATTATCTACACCAGTTCCTTCCATAGTTTATATAATTTTCACTTCACTTTATGTGAATATATTTATCAATATTTATAATCCACAATAATAATATTAATTATCGATATCAATATCAATAATAAAAAAAAATAGAAAAAAACTGACAGTCAGAAGTGAAAACATAACTGACACGTCATCTGAGTGTGACGGTCACGCGAGCTCAGTGCGTTTTCCCCATACCAAGTGTCCAACGTGCCTAAAGAAGTTTTCACTTCAAAAAAATTATGCTTACAATCCGTATTACTACAGTAAAACTGATATACTACTACTAAGTAGACAACCTTTCACTGTTTAGTATGTGTATGTGTATAACACACATTACTAAAAAGTGAAAGAAGCGCACGATGAGTTGCGCACAAAAAACATAACGCTGTCATTCGATCACAAAATTTTACTCTTCATATTTTTTTCATACCGGGTGCCTTATATGAAAATCGATTCTTAAGTAGTAAACTCCAAAAAGAGTGATTTATTTCATAATATTTTAATGAAAAAAACATTTAATAATTTTACCTGCCGGGTTTAGTGTTTCTTACTGTTTTCTGTCCATAACATCCACAAAGTCAAACTATCATCAATCCCAAATAGTGACATCTAGAATTCACTCTCTCACATGAATGTGGCCTTCCACAGGCAAATGGCATAGTTCAAGGCGAAATTGCAGGAGTCTAGCACACCAACCACTATCTCCGGTCTGGCCGTTATAACCAACTTTTTTTTGTGCGTGTGATACAGAAAAGTGTTTAAGCAAGCATTTACAGGTACAGGTTTCATAAGTTCATCAGTTACAGGATTCATCTTTAAGCCATGCTTAAATATGAATCCTGTAAAAACACAAACGATTGTTGTCGGTACTTCTAGGATGAGAACGAAAATAGATTGGTCAAGCCGACCCTGTGCTGTTGCCGTAATGGTGCCCTCATTCCCATTCAAGATACAGTAAATAATCTTGGAAAATACATTGTCAAAGATCTATTTTCAGGTTCACAATTACAAGAAGTTAGTAGGAAACTTTTTGCATCTGCAGGGTCTCTCAGAAGACTGCGTAACTTTCTTCTGGTTGCCACTAAGATTGTGCTCGTAGAATCACTCCTTCTTCCTATGCTTGATTACGCAGATGCCAGCTATCCAGATCTCACCGAGGACCAACTTGATAAACTTGAGCGACTGCATCAGGTTCATCTTTGGATTACGCAAATATGACCACGTACCTGCATATTGGATTAAGCTCAAATGCTCAATCCTAGCGCTCCTCCCTATCTCAAAAAAGTTTAGAATTTTTGCACAATTCGCATTCAAGGTTGAGGTTATCCGAGAATCTTCGGTTAAAAACGCCGACACATATCATAAAATGATGGACAAATCTCTCACAGTAAATTCTGTCCGTCTGTGGAAAGAATTGCTACTGGCCATCAGACGTGCACAAACGTTGACAAATTTAAAAAAACAAGTGAAGGAACACTTTCTCTGTGAATTGTGACATACTTATTACTATTATATACCACCATATTCGTTTTGCATTGTTTATGTTTGTTTATGAGTATACATATATGTATGTATGTGTTTGTATGTATATTTATGTACCTATCATCATATTCATTTGCAAAAAATTAATATTTATAGAAAGTATCTCTAAATAGTATGCATGTACTTATATAATATTTATTTATTATTAGATAGGCTCCTTACATTGTGCACTGCAGCCCCTCTTTTCATCTATGTTTCTCTATCCATCCAATGGTTGCCTGAAAGAGATCGCGAACTGGGTCGCCAAGGGTCGCCAATTGTACATAACATTTACCAGTAAGTATTTAGATAAAAGTAAAATATTGTATCCTATTGCTTTGTGTACAATAAAGAGTTCATCTATCTATTTAAACAGAGATTGGAAAAACGTCACGAATTTAAATGGATTTCTACGCAAACCAAAACACATAATTTATTACACACAGTGTTTCCATTAACACGTGTGCAGTATATTAATGTGTGAAGAGTTAATATTGGCTTAGGCAAATTAAATTTGGAGGTTTATTTCTGGCGGCACATATCCCTCGTTTGTGTTGGAGCGCTCGGTGGTAGCTTTGTAGTGCTCATCAAACTTTGCCTCATTACTATCGAATCACTTTATTCGCTCCACTTCTATACGGCTACTCATAGTGCTACCGTAGTAGTGACAAGTGGTCAACCACTTACCATCAGTAGTATACAATTAATTTAGGAACCTTTCCTGCATCCTTTTTGGGCTTAATAGCAATTTTCCCCGTTCACGTTTTGGCCTTAGTAATAATATTGGTAAATTGAAAACTTAATAAACAAAATATTTACCGGTACAGTGGTGAGTGCCGAAAATAAGTGTAGTCAATGTAAGTATGTTTTAGTAATCAACGAGAGGACAAAGTATTGGTAAAAATTATCAACAGTACCTAAAGCTACTCACAGTGTGAAATATTTCTAATATTTCACACTGTAAGGATCATAACTTAATTATAACTCGTCTGTAATGCACCAGGGACATGTATTATTCAATTACAAGATTTGGTAATGCGTCCACAGATGTTTTAGATTGAATTCACGTAAGCGTATGTACTATCAATACACTACACGTTATAAACTACGGCAGTAACGTGTGTATAAATGCACAACGCCACCATATCCATTGCTCTGTACAAACGGAGAACCAGCTAAAGTTTGGTAATTCATTAGTTCATTCAGGGTTGGTAAGCAGCGTCAATACCTAACTCCCGCACTTTTAGATATTAACTCTCTTAACCAGCACTTCTCTGCTTCGTTTAACTTCAACAGGACAACAAAAATGGCAGATTAAATAATCATTCATCACTTTCAACTCCTGACCATTCTCCAATTATTATCTTTAGTCGATGTGATATTAAGCAGAGTATTCTCACCATAACATGGGACGCAGTAGACACTGATTCTATCAGCTGCAACATTATTCTCCCCGTCCTAGATGACATTCTTCCATTCGGTTAAGCTTGACTGACAGGCGGACTAACGAAGAGACAGTAAATTCAAACCATCTAAGTGTCACTTTATTTCTTTACTGATACGGAAACTGAAAAACTGTAGGACAATTATCAAATAAATACAAAAATCTTTAGTAGTTGACGTCGAGTATCAAAGGTTTTTTACTTTTTTTTCTAATACATGCATTTAATGTTATTCGCATGAAAAACAATTTCAGTAAGTAATACTTGGCTTGTATCATAAACAGGCCTTAATAAAGCCATAAACATGACTCCTGATATAAACTCGAAGACTTTAAACTATTCTGAGGGAATGAATTTTTATTCTCTTGTTTGACCAGTACGATTGTTTGTTTGAACTGTTTTCAATTTTACGGGAGTAATAATGAACGGTAATAACACAATAATTTACTGACAATTCTATTTAGCTCAGACACTAGTTTAACGACATGAAAATACCCGAGCTAATTTAGTAAATGTACCTAAAACTCTAGCCATCTTTTTACCTTTTCCCGACTAAACCTCTGAACCAAACGTATTTTCAAATTTGTCAACGAAATAAACAGATCTAGACAAGATTAGGGTTTTTAAAAATTTTATACGGCCTATTGTTGAAGTGATGGGTTGCTATTTTTGCTATAACCAAAGCGAACGAAGTCTACGGCAAAAGCGTGTGTTTAAACAATCTCAGGTAAAACGCCGTTCCGGTTTGCTGCCTCAACACGCAATGAAAATAAGCTTTATTTTAATAAAAATATATTTGAACTGAGTAGAAGGGTGATTTACCTTTCGAACCTCAGTTTAATATTAGGTAATTAATTACTTGTTACGTAGAGTTTATAAAATATTTCTCAATGGCTTTCTATTTTAACTTATGATAAATAAAATCAAATGTACTTTTAATAGATCTTAATAAACTTTCTTGCTGAGATAATTATTAGTATACGAATATGTAATGAATGAAATAAAGAAAACTTTTGACAGGTTGTCAACCAAATTCATAAACTGAGCAACGAAAACGGCAGCCACAAACTTTAGGGTTAAATTTCGTTGCCTTCACATTACTAAGCTTAACTTGACGTTATGTATTTGAAGGTTTTATCATCTAACATAATTGTCAAACTAATTTAAGTGATGCGCACAGTTTCGTAATTGACGCAGCGACCCTGAAAATTAAACTTTATTGATGATCACGTTTCTGAATTCCGTCAAAAGCTCAAATGGCTTCCAATTCGTTTTCGCCGGAATACTCGCATACTCAGTTTTCTTTACAATATCTTATTCAATCCTAAGGCCCCTTTTTATATCAAAGAACGGTTCAAATTTCTTCATAATACACATGAAAAATCTCTGAGGTCATCAGAGGATTTGAGACTGGAGATGCCACTACATTCCACAAAATTTTACGACAAGTCCTTTACTGTTGAAGCTGTACGCTTGTGGAATGCGTTGCCAGTCACCACTAGGCGAGCGCAGTCAATAACAATTTTTAAGAAAATGGTTTATGAATATTATTTGTCACTTTAGTTTAATCAGTTCCGTATTGATGTATGTTGTATATAAATGAAAATATGTATAAATGTATGTATGTATTTTATATGATAGACTTAGGTATATATATTATATATTTATGTATGTTTTGTATTAGTATGCATAAGCAGGCTAAATATACAGGATATCTGTATATTTTTATATTGATTAAGTTATAGTAATTATAGTTCTTCATAAAAAATTTAAATGCACCTCCAACTACAACTGTCTCTTCGAAACAAATTGATCCATCCTAAGGTTGCCTGGAAGAGATTGCATTTTGCAATAAGGCCGCCCTTTGTACATAATGTTTATGACAAATGTATGTATGATAATTATACTGTAAGACTGGTGTACAAATAAAGTGTAATCTATCTATCTATCTATCTATCAAGTTCCTTGTTAGTAAGATAGAAGGTAAAGGAGGAGGCATTTCTTCACTGTGTAGTTTCGATATTGAAGGAACGTCAGGATACTTGATGTTGTGCTTGATTTTCTTTGTAAAACCACGTATGTCAGTCATGCAAAAGTAGCAATCATTAAAATGATTACTAGATCACACCATAAAGCTGTTATGGAAAATTGCATTGACGTCTTGTTCCCATTTAAACAAGCTACTCTATGTTTCGTGCTATGCTACTCATGAGAGTAGCATAGCACGAAACACAAAAAACGTTGGTATTCATGGTTTATCTTGATTAATATCCACGTCCAAAATAAGGTAAATATGCACTTCTCACTTTGTCGGAAACATTTTTTGTTTGTCATTTCACAATATACTGTCCGCAAACGTAACAAAACTTATTTGGTGCATTTAAGCAGTTGCGACGACCACTTAGTCCAGTATTCATATTGGTTATCGAATAGAAACGATTACTAAGCAAAACAAAATACAAAAAAGTACAATACATCGAAAACGGTAACTGTTTCTTTTACGCCTAAAGTGAGGGTAGTACAAATAATAATTGACATGTACCTCGAAAACTAGACGTGATGGATACCAGATATGTTTAGAACATTTAATCTATGACTCATTACCTATTCATTCCAGCTAACAGTTAAGAGGGTACCAAAATCGTGTAACGCAATGTAATTGTTGTTATTAAGGAGTTTAGTATAATAATAATTCACTGCAGATATTGCTGTATAATTTCATTATTCCTAGCAAAACACAACTTTCCCTGGTAACTCTTGCAAAGCCCATAAGCGAAGTCTTTGCAATATGTATATACAGATTCCCTTGTCATGTATATGAACAATTAGTAAATAATGTTATTGTTTAGCAGTAAAACATTGATAGTCTTCCTAGTAGTTGTACACCTCAATCTGTCCATTACCTATATGGGATAATTCATCAAAAGGTTGTCCATAAGACATCGCAGCCTGCGATAAGACCTTCCATTGTAACACTGTAGCAAACTATTGTATGCCACTGACTGCTTATGTAATGTTGGTGTGCAATACAGTATATCTATGTATTATATTCCCAACGGGCGAACGGATAATTCTCCTAATTGTAACCTATATTCCCTGCTCAATGTTGTCACGCGATATGTCATTGTCAAATGCTGGCTATTACTTGAAAACAACTTAACTCATTATATATATATATAACATAACGTTGTAATAATTTGAAATTTCGTTTTGCTATTTCTTTAATGAAACATTATATGACTTCAATAAGTATGCGTTATTGGCCGAGCCATGGCCTAAATTAGGTTTATGGAGTGGATCATTGACTACAAAACCACCCATTTAGAAAATTAAACAAGATATAAGCCATCTTTAAATAATGTGAAAACAGTGTGTGTGTGAGTGTAAAAACAGAAAAAAAACAGCAACTTATTTGAACGTGAACAAAAATGGGTTTAAAAAATGCAGAAAAATAATCATAAATTAATTATTTAAAATCCTTTTAACGATTACAAAAGAGCTGGTAATCTTCGAATAGCTGAACAGATTTTCTTGAATTATATCTAAGAACATTCTCGGTCAAGTCACCTTTCAAACAAATAAACGTATTCAAATCGGTTCATCCGTTTTGGAGCTATGATGCCACAGACAGACACGTCAAACTTATAACATCCCTCTTTTTGCGTTGAGGGTTAATAAAAGAAAAGAATAATTCATAATACACAAAACGTGAAGAGAAAGCTTTACAATAATAAATTGTAGTTATTCAAAACATTATTTATCAGATAATATGTAGTTATATCATTGGAAATTTATTTATCATTTGTAACAATTGCGAATATTTTTCGTCTTTCTTTTACACCAAAGACGTATTCAGTTCAGTGTCATGCTGGTACCCGGTAGGTTGTAGTTTAATAACCTCAAATTTAGTTTTACTTTAAATAATGAAAAAAAATAATTCTGTAGTTTACAATAATTTACTTCTTTGGTGTACGAAGTCTGTAAGTATCAGTATATAATATGGCAACATATTGTACGAATTGTAATAGGCACATTTTATATGTAACTACCTAACCATGCCGAGAAGACTGTACGGTTAAAAAAAAATATATGTGATATTAAAAAAATTGTGTAAAATGTCAAAAAAAAATTAGCAGCAACAAAAAAATTTATTTTAAATTCGGTTCGCCATTAAAGCCTGTTTTTTTAATTTTACTAAACTATAATTATTTCAGGATGTTTCTAGCCTTTTGGTGAAATTTTAAGCCAAGTTTTATTATCCATCTCGTAGTCTCTCGAATCTATTTGTCAATACAGAAAAGTGCCACTGTATTGCAATGTTAAATATTCAAAACTAAGCATATACAATAAATAAAGCAGACGTTTTTTTCCTTGGCAGCCAGACGCAGTCAATCATACATAATTTAATTATAACACCAATATACAGTTACCTTAGTCGAGCTTTTGTCTGGAAACGCTATTTGATGTCGATCAAAAGAATATTCATGATTAAGTTTACAGAAAACTGTGACGCGGAAACGTTAGCCGTCGGAGTTCAGTTTTAATTTTGATTTCATTGAATTAGATTTACGGCTTCGAAATTTCAAAGAAGATACACTAAAAAGGAAAATTTTAAGAAAGCAAGATTTAAAAAGTTAAAAGCTTCTGTTATTATTTA
This sequence comes from Euplagia quadripunctaria, assembly GCA_963859945.1. Lineage (NCBI taxonomy): Eukaryota > Metazoa > Arthropoda > Insecta > Lepidoptera > Erebidae > Euplagia > Euplagia quadripunctaria. Next base: position 13,440,739 of record OY982569.1, read on the forward strand.
TCGATTTTATTTTAATATTTATTTTATGATTTATCTTTTAAAATCGCTGTGTTTGCAAGTAACGAAAATCTTTAAAAGCTTTCTTTGATGAAGAGGTTCAACAAAAATTGCAAGCTTCAACCACGATGAATAGTATAATATGCCGTCAATAATAAGTAGCTTCATAGCAAAATGTCTACTAATCAAAGACAGTTTCAACCAGAAGTTTCCGTTTTGTAGATCTTTAAACATCTAGGGGTTCGGCAGTGCCCCCACCAAGTCGAGCAAAAAAGCGGCATGGTAGTACTTTCTCTAGTTTGTTTAAGTCTTTTGAAAGATATTATGTGGTTCTAAAGAGCTAAGTGTGGTTTTGAAACGTGACAGTTATTTTATTTTCTACCTCAAAAAAGTTCTTGGTGATGAATTCACTTATTTTGCTGAAGGTTGAATATAAAGGAATCATACACGCAAGTTTACCGTTAAATTAATATATGTATAAAAACAACCGTATATACCGATACACCTTCTTCTTTTAAAACTTGGCTTTCTAGTTTGGTACTAAGATTGCCTTAATTAATGCAATATTGGTCGTTAAAACGGTTTATGATAGACTTTTACGATCATTACTAGAATATAAAAATGATCATACGGTGAATTCTAATATACGTGCGTTATCAAGGGCACATTAGTGAATATTAATGTTTTGTAAAAGAAGATTTTAACGAGTTTAGTAAATATTAAGGTGTAATAAGTTTATAGTTGCTTATTGGAAAAGGAATGCTTTAAAACTCTTGTCATATTCATATTTAGAAATACTGTATGCCTCGTAGTTTATCTTGGGCCCTTTCAATAAAATCTAACGATATCGATAATCTTATCAATATTTTTCTACAAACGTACACATACCAAATATAAATAAAACTATTTGCACATAATGATAATATAATAATATTGTTATATGTAGGTATAAAACAATAATACTTTTCTATATTTGTATTTTGGGACTATTATATTTATTGTTTGTTAGAGAGTTCTCAAAATAATGTATGATAATAACTTATTTGACTTTGAATGACTCATTTGCTGTTAAACATTGTTGGCGTGCGACCGTGAGGATTTCAATTCGATTCCGGGGCGGATAAATTGTTATTAGGATTTCCAATTTCCAGTCTGAGTCTCCATACATGCCAGGTATATAGAGGAGTAAGTATAAAAAAAATACATTTTTATGTGTTCAAAAATCATAGCCTATCAAAGGAAGGACACAGTCCTTGAAAGTACTGTATCTGAAACCTTTGTATACCCCAGGGTCGCAATTTAACAATAGCTCTGTAACTTCAGTAGGCTAGCTTTGTTAAATCGCCTTTCTTCGGGGAATCTTCTACAAAAGTTGTAAATAAATTGAATTACTATTTCCAAGAACTAACGGTGAGAGTATTACCCACATATGATAGATTTTCAGTAAAACACTTTCGGTTCTATTTTGAGAGAAATAATGGAAAAACATTTTCTTTGTTCGACCCGTAGCCGGTAGTTGGAGAGAGTGATGCGGATGCCCTCAGAGATTTATAAGAATTTTCAGTGAGTAAACAAGTATTGTAAATTCACACGTATTTAGTACACGTATATAACGTGCTATAGAAAATTGTGGTTGCATTTTATCGATCGTTATGATTAGCTGGTAAATAGTTGCATGCGAGATATTATTGTATGCCGAAGGACCGATGGCCATTGGAGCAAGTGGATCTTAGAGTGGAAACCGCGAATCGATAAACGGAAGGTGCGTATGATGTTTTTACCGTGGCCATGGTCACAGGCTGGTCAAAGTTATTAACATTAACCAACCTGTGACCAGGGCCAGTGCAACAGGGTCGAAACATCAGGCAATTCAGAGGTATGTCATACCCATTTCGTACACGTATCGGACACTTTGAATATTGTGCGCTGTACTCGCTCTGCGGAGATTAGAAGGGTTTTGCCAGCTCCACCCCCAGCCGTTATACAATAGCTAATCACACATTCACATTGTGCTCTGTATATGTCTGGATCAGAAGATGTTGATCCTTTTTATAAATGACGTTGCTGATGACTTAAAGATTTATCATAGAATTGAACAGATGGATGATGATTACAAAATTCAGCCAGATCTTGACCGTTTTACTGAATATTGTATTAAGAATAAACTTGCACTAAGTGTTAATAAATGTAAATCTATCACTTTTACTAATAACTATAAATTTACAATTTAAAATACCCCCGACTCAAAAATCCCTTCAACGATTAGAAAAGAGCTGATGATATTCGAACGGCTCAACAGATTTTCTTGAATTATATCTTAGAACACTCCCTAATTAACCTTTCAAACAAAAAAAAAATCAAAATCGGTTTATCCGTTCAGGAGCTACGATGATACAGACAGACACACACACATACACGTCAAACTTATAACACACGGGGTTTTGCGTCAGTGGTTAAAAAAAAAATGTCAGTAAATTTAATTATACCTTAAACGGTATACAATTCGAAAAAGTAGAGGTAATACACAACCTAGGAGTCTTATTAGATAGTAAGCTGCACCTTCATGACCATGTTAACGTTATTGTTAGTAATGCTTTTAAAATGTTTGGATTTATTGTTCGTCCCAGTACATGTTTTACTTAGCCCTCGACTTATCTTTATTTGCATAAATCTTTAGTTCGCTCACAACTTGAATATGCTGTGCCAGTCTGGAATCCGTTTTATGAAAAGTGTATAACGGACATAGAATTAGTTCAGAGAAAATTTCTGTGCTGTATGCATTAAAAGTGTTATCGTAAATCGTCCTCATATAAAGATCTACTAATAAAATACAACTGTATAACGTTAAAACAGACGTATATATTTACTATATGACCTATGCCATAGTAATTACGATTGCATTACACTTACAAACTTTGTTATGTAGTACCCACTAGGACTCATTACCGTAACATGTGTAAAATTTTTGCAACTACTCGATGTCGAACTAATGCTAGCAAAAGGTCACCGATGCACAGGTTAGTTGATAGTTATAACAAAATGTTTAGTACTATTGATGTTATGGCAACGGGTCCTAGTTCTTTTAAAAAAATTTGGTAGAAAACCTTGATTTTCCAGCCTTGGTAATGTTCATTTGCTAAAGCAGATATTTTTCGTTTTGTTGGTGTTTAGTAAAAGTAGGCTATATCCAAGCCATTTAGTGGCAGCCAATTCTCTCTCAGTCAGCTGGAAAACACGCTGCTTGTTCCTGTCATGGAAAAGCAATATGATGTCGCCCGCAAACATAATTATATCTCGGCCTGGTAAGGAAGTATTACATAGGTCATTGACATAATTATGTAATACGTTCTGCCTTCACTATTCCCCTAATACCTACATTTTCTAGTTTTGTTAATAGTATAGGTAAAGAAACGGTAGCAAAAGCCTTCTGAAGATCAAGAAAAACTCCTATACACCTGTCCCCTTTGTCGAGAAATAGTGTCAGAGCTTCAGTATGTGTCATAAACTGTATCTTCGGTCGATTTTTGTGCCCTGAAATCATACTGATTTTTGTGTATCCATTTGCTACATTCAAGGTAACACGACACTCTTTTATTCACCAATTTCTCTAGACTCTTTGATAAAGATGCCAGTAGAGTCTCTAGTTATTTGGTTTATCTTTGTCGCCGAACTTGGACAAAGAACAGCCCTTTTTAAGATTTTAGGAAATATGCCTATTTAAAGGCTCAGATTACACATGGGTGCAATGGGAACTCAGAGTGATTTTACGGTTTGTTTCAGAATTATCGTTTCATCTTGGAGCACTGTGTGTTTTGAGTCCCTTGCACCTCGTAAGGATCTGTGTGACATAGAATGAAGTGGTGAGAAAGAAGACTTTCCTTTGGCCGCCAGGTCAATTTCATCAATGCCCATTTGTGTCAGTGCCCATCTGTAGGCGAGTCACCGAGTTAAAGAAGTTTTTCTGCATTGCCTTTATTTGATTTCATGTTGCAAATTTCTTTAATAGTTTTCAAGGTTTCCTTAATATTGCCATTAATTTCATAGAGTTTTCCTAGATAATATACACAGGCACAAGTTTAAGTCATTTAAAGAAATACTCTCAACAGGACCAGATTTTTCGGCTTCAGTAATTACCTCAGCAACGTTGTCGAATTTCAAAAATTTGTAAGTACAGCACCGTGCATTTGGTACGAAGATTATATGTTTTGGTGACATTTTGAAATGATATAATCAAAGTTTATATTATAAGAGACCAATTATAGCTGTGACTCACTTCTAGTGGTAGTAGTGTATAATAAGTAATACATCAATTTCTGCGGTTTCGAAGTTACCACTAATTTTGAGACAGTAATATTGAAAATAACAATATAACAGAATGTAGCAAAATATAAAACATAGCAAATGTATGCATTATAAGTTGTGGACTGAGAGATTTTGGTACTAGTCAGAGGGCTAATTTTAAGTAGTAAATGGTAAAGGTTGAACTGCGAACAGAAGAAGTCACGGGTTCAAACTCCCGGTACACAATCGATGGGAACCCTAGTAACATACAATAGGTTATCCATGGTAATAAATGTTATAGAGTATATCTAAAGATAAGCTGTACTTGAGTAAATTGAAGGTAATTTTTAAAAATATGCCTTTTATAATAATATACTTATAAACAAATAATTAATTGCCAAGAAATAGTAGGCATGTCACCTGAGGCTAACTTAAAGGAACGTAACACTTTGACCAATACGACTGTGATATGTGTAACTGAATATTTCTCTCCCTAACATGGAGATATGCTTTTCCTTTTCTTGATTCAGCAAAATCCTTATAATGTGATCTACTAATTATCAATGTTTAATAAGTGAAAATAAATATCAATAAGTTACAAAATGAAGGACATTTTTCAACAAAGGTCATGTTAATTTAAGATTTATTTAAAAGAGAAACGTATGCAAAGTCAAATATATTTTACACTAGTGGGATTTAGTGGGAGTGCTCTTTCTCAGTAATAATGATTTTTTGCATGAAAATGAAATTTAAAATTTACTGTAAAAGGCTTTTATTCTATTTTTCTTTGATTATGTCGGGAGTCTCAACCTAGTCTAGTCTAGTCATTCACTTTTTTCCATTGGGGGTGACTTGCCCTTCGCTGAAAGGAGGGGAAGAATCGGGCAGGAATGTCGAGCTGACACACGTGGCTTGAATATCTTCTCAAATTCCTTTCTTCGCCGGTTCTTGAGTTGTATCACCACCAAGACGTTTTTTTTGTTGACAGGGAACACTCGCGTGTGGTTTTAAATTGATTTATAGCGATTTAATTATTAATTTAGGAGCGATTAGCGGGACCTCCAATGCGTGCGCGTCGATGGTTTTTTTTCTCGAGAGGGGTAGCGGAAGGTGAAGGGTGTAGGATAATGGGAGGGGCGTGTTGTGCGTTCGGAAATGTGTAAATGAATGTTTAATGTTTATGTAGTATAACTTTATCCTATAAATGTGTGAATTAAAAGTATGATATAATTATAGCGTAATTGGCGTTTACATCCATCATGAATTGGATTTGCACTTAAGTATTTCATTTTGCGTAGGTTTTTAAGTCGAAGTGTCTCTTGAATCTTTAATGTGTCTTTGTGGTAAGATTTCACCCTTTTAAAATATTATGGGGTCATTAAAATGGTGGTCATTAAAATCTTGTGAGTTCGTGTGTAAACACCCGTAGTCTATAATGCTGCTATTGGAAATAGATAAGACGGATGTAAACACTGTGATGTTGGGGACTCGCTTTCTTACGTAACCGTTATTTGTTCAGCTCAGCTACATGATGTGATAATTTCTAAACGCAAATATCTGATAAAGTAACGAAAAGTAAACAGAAACACCATTCGTTCCTACAATTTTCGGAGTGTCTCTCAATTTTATCAGGATCCCATCATCAGATCCTGACTTCCTTGATATGGAACCACCCTTGAGTAGACATGGGCAAATGCCCGGGCATTTATGGTAAATTGGGAATATTGCTAATAAGTGCCGATATTTTTTTTTCCTTGGGCGTTTATATCTGGGCATTTATTTTTGTTCCATTATTTTTTTTTTTATTAATTATTATTTTACATATTTGATACTATCTTTGGAAACGAGGGTTAGTTGTTGAGTTTTGATATTGTTTATAATTAGAATTTGAGCACAGTCTATTTAAAACATACTTAAAAACATATAAAACGATATAAATATTACGAATTACACGCGAAGTCCGAACGCGTGGTCCGAACACTTGCACCTAGTGGAAGACGCGGGGTGAGGGATGCGCACACACACCATAGTACGCTGCCATTTTGTGACCGTTACAAACGTTACCCGTTAGCAAATTATCACTGTCTGAAGTTTAGCGGTTCATGAAAACCTACAACCAACGCCCGATATTAAATCTACGATTTTAGATGAAGACTTCTGGTCTATAACAGATTAGTCTATCAGTCTTCTTGACCCAGTAACAGACAGTATACATATTTAAACTGGAGGGCAATGGATTCCAACATACACGAAGTATTTATGGTGCTTAAAAACAAAGAAAAAAATCTACATAAAATTTGCTTGTTATTCGTTTCTGTCTTCAGTCGAGTTCAACCAAAAACCGTGTCATTCCTCTTACATTTTGTAAAATATTAGGAAATGCCGTGTTGTTCGGTGGTTGTATGCGGAAATAACAGCTGTAAAGTGAATTATATGAAGGATGGCATCTCATTTCATATGTAATTACAAGAATTGTATTATGTTTTACGTAATAATCAAAAAAGAAATATATTACTTTGATATTTACTTGATGAAATAATAAATCGGCAATTTTTTTGACAATTCTGTCACTAGCGTGATATGTTCGTAATGCGGCCGCAGCCGGGTCGAGTAAACTAGGGATGCACACGATACGTCCTGTTATCTTTTGTTTTACACGATTCGACCAAATAATTATTTGTTATTCCTGAAAGTTGAGTAAAGTACATATTTTAGCCTATTCTTATCTATGAATTTTAAAATACATGATATTGATAAACAAATTATGCAGATATACTTTTAGTTTTAAGTGTTACTTTTATTTTAGATTTCCAAAAGATCCAAAATTAAAAGAAAAAGTGGATAGATGCTACAGGCCGGGGCCCAAACTGGTTTCCCACCAAAAATAGCTCAATATGCTCCTCTCATTTATTGGTTTTTTAGTGGGCATAGAAAGCCTCAAAGCATTGTACAGTCAACTTATTGAAAAAGAGCAACAATTGAAATACATTCCCGTGTATAAAATCAGTCAAGACCATTTGGAGCTTATGTTTGGACATATAAGGTGCCATGGTGGGTGCAACACTAACCCAATAGCGCGCCATACACACACACTTCTAGAAGGTTTTACAGAGTTTAGTAGTCAGGTAGTATGTTACATCGCCGGATTCATGGTGCATCGTTTAATAAAGTTATTAAAATGTGATACATGCTATAGCGGTTTGATTGCTGATACAGTTGAAGACAAGCATCTTAGATTTATAAAAGTTAAGGATAAATGTGGCCTCATATACCCTTCTAACTATGTAGTAAACATTTACATCGTATGGAAGTGGTAATAAAATCTTATGTTCTTTGCGATGGTTAAATAAAGTTTTCTTCAAAAAACATAAAAAATGAAATAATATCAAAATCCTTGCCGCATTTCATCGGAATGAACCTTATCAAAACAATTAATTTTCACCAGTATGAGCAATGTCCAATGAAACTGCCCAAAAGGTATGTGTTGAACAAGCATTTGTACTTCACTGGTCAGTAAAATCATTTGCGAACTAGTAAACAGAAATGCCCCGATTTTCCAAATATATTTGTTTTTTCACTAAATGTGTCGTTTAATTTTTTCGTTTTTTATCTTAACTAACAAACAAACACAACTAAAACATTCACATTAAAAAAATTGGGATATAAAGAATCAAAAAGTTCCATGCCATTCATAAGATAGAAAATCGATAACTTTACACTTTATTTTCGTAATTGAAATCACTAGCGTATATGTAATTTAAATTGCTTTTGCACAGTACAACGATAATTACTGATATCTATGGGTGTGTAAGGCGGACTGTAAATCTAAATAAACGCTATTATTTACACGTTAAGGTGTGTATTCGATTGTCAAGCAGTCATTGACTTGTTGATATCGTATACACTCAAGCGTGTGTGAGTCTACGCATCTATTGGCTGTATTGAACTGCGTATGTAGTTGGAAGGGACAATTTGGAGACAGCGGTTTTCATACATTTCGAACTAAAAGGCAAATCTCCTCGTTTCTTTGATCTGAGGTAATAACATATCTAAATGTATACAAAGGGTACACTGGAAGTTCTGCGCTCCTGGCCGCTCATAAATGTTTGAATTTCGAATGTTACATTTTTTTTAAATATAAGAAACGTAAGACGGAGCCGCCGTCTTACGTATTTTCGATCAGGTCACGTGTCCTGACGCGAGTTTAACATTTTTTACCCATCCCAAAAAGTGCACAACGCCGCTAAAGAAGTTTTCACTTCAAACATTTTTTGCCCTGTGATTGGGCATATATTCCGGCATAAATAAATATATGCCCAAAATGCCCAGTTTTTGCCATTTCTGCCCGTAGGACACAAACACTTTGCCCATCTCTACCCTTGAGGTATACCCTATCTAACAAAAAAAAGAACAATCAAAATCAGTTCATAAATAAAGGAAGGACAGGAAGAATTCAGCTCTCTCGCTGAACATACATAAAAAATATATATATATACGGTCGAATTGAGAACCTCCTTTTTTTCGTCGGTTAAACACATTCAAAACTTAGACTTATAGTCGAAATTAGACTACCAGCTGACCTCCAGTAATACCTAATAAGTTCACGTTATTCGTTTATTTTAATTTACAGATTGTTTTCTTAAAAAAAAATGAGAAAAAGAAAGGTCATTTTTACATAATTTTTTTTTGGTAACTGATACCATTATACAACCAAAACTGAACTGAAATGGAAAGAAAGAAGTTTTTTTTGTAATGAATACTAAATACAATAAAAATGACTAATTAATCACGTATTATGTCTATTTTGTTTGTTATTTTGTTTTACGTTTTCTCTTGGCAACATAATGAGTTCTTTGGGCGATTATTTACGGCTAACACCTACGGAAACTGTCTGGCAATATTGATAATAAGTTTTTAATGATATTTTGGACTGTACATTTATAAAAAAAAACAGTACTATATAAATAAAGAAAAGTAACCAATGATTTCATGTAACTTTAGCACCTGGAGCCTGAAAATTGGCCGTCGGCCCAAGCTAGCAGGTATGCATACATTCAGATTCTCTACTAATACTACTCAATACGACACATTTAGTAAAACACGTAGGTCTGGCGGCCGTGAGATCTTGGTCTATATTTAAAATAAAAATAACGCGTTAAGAGCGCTAATATTAGGTAGATTTTGTTCTATGTAAATGCCATTGCCAGGTGAAATTTGTTATTGTGTGGTATTTATTGAAAAATTGAGATGTCTAACATTAATATGGTTACTATAAAATGTTGTCCATTAACTAATTATGTAACAATTACATCTCACCACTTTTTACGGTAGAAAAACTGCGCTGCGAGACTTGTCTTTTTTACAGGTTATGTTTTTGATGCGATCTTATTTGCCTTTTGTAGGACTTTTGTAGGAATATAAATTAAAGGAAACGTCGTTTGTTTGTGATTGTACATACTGTGTTGTTCTTTATTAGAACATGTAAGAAGCTGGCTTATAATACGATGTCTATACAAATTCGTTCTAAATAATAAATTTTATATAATGTGAAAGGGTAAAAAAAAAAAAGACTAGCGGCTTGGATGTCAGCTGATGTTATTATATTACGCCCTCTGTATATCACACAAAATTCTGGCTTTATACATAAAGAAGATACAGTGTCAGCTTAATTTCAAGTAAAACAACAAATACACGACATCTGTCTGTAATTTCTGAGGGATTCCCTCGTTTTTACTCAGATACCATCATCAGATTCGGACTTGGTGACTATGGGACCACCATGGGATGAGAGTAAAAACATTTAAAAAAAAATTGAAATCGGTCTATAGATGACGGAAATATCAGTGAACATACATAAAGAAATACATACAGCCGAACATACAACTCCTCCTTATTTTGAAGTCAGTTAAAAAGGATACAGATGATAACCTTATTCGATTACCTTTTGATACTTAGGTGCGTTATAGAAAAAAGGAAATATATTTCAATTTCTTCCAAGCAATTTGAGATGGACAGGAGGAATCATTACATGATTTATCTGGGTGGTTCAAAGGTCAAAAGAAAAGCTTTATAGATGTTTACAACCAAGTTGGGAAACAATCACATTATCCATTATGATTGTAAAAAACACAGCATTAGTTGTTCCACTCGAGGCATGACTTATGGCATTAGCACATACAGATACATACCTAAATATTATTTCATGACTATTTTTAATCTAACAGGATCAATTCTTAAAATAATATTAAATATGAATACTAGGTATTTATAATTTATCTTTAGATGAACTTGAAGAAGAGCTCTAAAAATAACCAATTTAGACGTGGATGAGATTGACGACGACTGAAGACTGCGATTCTGTAATAATACCCTAAGGGAATTCAAACGTTATTAAATTTAATAAATTTATGAGAAGAATAGGGTGTCTCAGGGGCTTAGTAATTAATAGAAAATATTTCTTTTTACTGAGCTGCTTTCGCTCATGGTTTCTTTTTGAAAACAGCTTCAGCATCGCGATAGGTTAGTTTAAATATTAAGTACGTGTGAGTGAACCTATTAAAATTGCAGATTCCAATGTTTTAAAATCTGCCTAGTCTGGTGATGCATGTCTAGTCTAATAATTCTAAGAGGAATGTTGTTCTTTAAAAAACCATAATTGGTTATTGTATCTATGCTGCACACGGTAGTCAAGACCACTAACGTGTATATGAACTACGCCAAGTACAACAACAAGTGAAATGTACGGTGCGGTGCGTTTTTGGTTGATTTATTAATAAACGATTCGTTTTGCTTACGGACGGTAAAATTTTCATTGAAAATTCAACGAAATTTCGAATCGAAAACGAATCGTTTCTTGTTTATTGGAACGCGGCATTAGACAGTCGATTTCTGTATTTTTACGTTGGATATATTCAGTTGAAACCTTAATGTTTTAATCCGCATTGCATATTCCACATTTAACATTTTTTAAATGGGTAGTTCTGTAAAATTACATAAATAGAAGATGACGTAGAATTTTTATGTAGAAACTTGTAAACTTCGCTAATTATTGTAGTACTACTAAACTTTTCTTTTATTGTAAAATATTTTCTTAACAAGGTTACCAAATTAGTATTAATCTATATTACAAAAAACATAATAAGTACCTATTTTTCATGTTGACGCCAAGATTAGTTGTTTTGTATTTTGTTAATTAACCTAATAAAATTTGAAAGCATTTTAAAAGATAATAATTTTACTTCAGTGAACCTACAAAGGCAGGCAATTGACTGAATGGAAAGCTCTAATAAAGCGTTTGTACTGGTGCGTCTTTGTGAAAAGTAATTATTTTAATTAATGCTTCTTTCTAACATATAAAATATACCTACTCCGATTTTTAGAAATCTGGCTATTTTTCATATGTTAGAAAGAATCAATATTTACTTTTATTTAATTAGTTAAATAAATATACTTTAAGTTTTAGAAATTCTTAACATTTCAATAAAATTCTAATGCAAAGACAACAAGATAGGAGAAGTTACAAATTATTGTAAAATTAAAATCGTTTTTCCAAAAATAAATCGACAATAACAAAACTAAAACACCAAATAACACAGTCTTAATTACAAGTCTGCCAAACTAATGTAAATAACTAAGTTAGAGTCTCCGGCAAACAAACAAACGAGCAAATAAATGACATATACATGAAATAGCCTGTGAATCCAAAACAATTCAAACCAAAGCGTTTTTATCCTGTATATAATTCACTAAGGTATAGTTGTCGTTTTACAGTGTACTTCAACTTGTTCACTTAACTTACTTAACACTTAACTTACTTAACTGACTTAACATTTATATATTATCTGGCATTTTATTTTAAAATCGCATTCATTATTTTTATTTCTTTAAATTTCTGCATCAGTGAATCACGTTCCGATTCCACAGACACACAGATACACAAATACACGCCTTAAATTTGTGAACACCCCTCTTTTTGCGTCGAGGGTAAAAAGTGCGTGCAGGTCACTGCGAAACCAAATGATTTTTTTTTAACCCAGTAATAAGATATTATTGGATATGTTTGTATTTTTTAAACATTAACTAGATTGAGCTGGTATTTTGAATGATTACCCTAGATATAAATATAATACAACCGTTTATACTACAGTTTATAGACATTGGTAATTTTCTCGAGTAGAAGATAGATGATATTCTCATGTCATGTTTGTATTTGGGTCTAGATCGCGAGGCATAACATTTATCTACCTGATGTTATCCGAAGGACTAAGTAGCTCGCTTTTTGTAGAACCTGAAGAAACTAGGGAATAGGAGAATTACCGCAAGCAGTAATAATCTTAGTTTCATAAATTCTTTAAAAATTGTTTAAAACGTCTTTTTTTAAACTAAAATTTAAAAATTATAGATCAACGCAATGTCACCTCAAGATTAAAAGTAAGAAACTAAAATTAAGCATTGAATGTATGGATACTGAAAAATAAACGAGATAAGAATAGATAGAAGTAGATGAAAAACATCTTTAATTTATTATGTATTGTATTTCTCTCTCTTGTATGTATCTCTGCTTTAATAATTAGTACTGTTTATAGCATACTTATCCACTCGATGCATCTACCGAGGATAACTATTATTGGCTACTCAACAATAGTTAAAATAGTAAAAATACTGTTTTATTGTTGTATGTCGCGGTATATAATTATCAGTCTTTTATTCAGTGTAATGGATAGTGTTATGATGCACATGCATGGAAACGTGGGTCTACATGGACATGTAGTGTATATATGTATGTGTGTGATTCTTTTGATGGCAAAGTCATTTAACTTATTCGATTGCATTGATCTGATGCTTATTACGGAGCAAAACCTTCTTTGACATAACCTTAATATGGAATTCTTAGTGGATAATCTTGGGTGGAGTGCGGCCTATTTCAATTTTGCCTACATGTGAACTGAGGCTAATCTCTAGCTTAGCTATCTGTCCGATAACTAAGTTGGCGTATGGCTTTGGGGGAGAGCGCAGGTCAGCTAAGATCCCCAAGGCAAATCTGGAGGTCATCCTTCTCGCGGTTGCTACCTGTTACGTGTCTGCATCAGCCTTCAGCTGATGCGGGCACAAACTGATACCTCCAGGTGATCTCCTTCTCCCACCTCCCCAAAAACCCATCCAACCCCCTCCTAGCTCCCAACCCATTCACCAGCCCAATCCCTTCCCCAAACCCCAAAGGCAAGGTGTTATCCGTACCGTGCCGATGGATGCGTGGCTGAGGGGAAGCTCAGTCTCAAACGGTGGCCCTCGATACCAGGTGACCTTGAGGTATAACCAGCCCTACCCTGGTATGCGGGGCTCTGCCGGTGCCGACCCTTTTTCCCTAGCTACTCGTGGGAACAACATGGAAGACCAAAATGTTCATACTACCGTGACTAAGTCACAATCGCTGGAGGACCTCTGCGAGGACTTCCAACCATTGGCTGTGGGTACGGAGCAATCTGTCCCAACGGCCCAGGCGGTGGCGTCGTCGGAGGCCAAAGACGAGGAAAGGCTCCTCAGCCAGCCGGCAGCCTCAGCCCAACCCCGTCAAAGGCTGCCAGGCGCCGCCAAAATCGAGGAGCACTAAAAGGATCTAGGAAGATCCGCCATCTCATACTTCTAGACATAGGTGTGGAGGCTGCCGAAGCTCAACAGCTCAGCAGCAAAAGCTTTGCCGAACTAAAAGCTCTCGGCTACAAGTTCAAGCAGCCCACACCAAAGCGCGCCATCAAAAGAACGCGCTCGGAGGAAGAATCGCCACAGGGTAAAGACAGGAAGACCCAAAGGCGACAGAAGAAACCCAGCCCTGACTCCTACTCAAACCAAAAGCTGGCTATAATGCCAGCTCTGCCTACAGCCTCCTACACGGAGGCAGTCAAGTCGACCAAAGTCGGGATCCGAGATTCGGAACCGATGACGGAAAGGAGGATGGAGGCGTTGTACAACGCGATACTCTGCCGCATCACCGAGACTGGTCAACCTGGACAAGGACCAACCTTTGGGGGAATAACCTTTAGGCCTGGCTGGCTCTGCATCGTCTGTGATGATGCGAGAGCGAAGGCCTGGCTTGAGAGTGAAGTGCCACCGCTAAAACCCTGGTGCGTGCCTCTCACTAATTAGTGAGAAGGACATGACCCAACCAACCATAGCGGTGACCTTCATTCCCAACCCAGAGGCCAAAGACATCGACCTTGTTCTTAAGGCCATCTGGTTTCAGAACGAAGGACTAAGACCGGAACTCTGAAAATCTTACGCTGTCCATAGACGAGCATTCTCCTGAAGTTACCCGGAGTAAGGACCTCAAGGTCAATGTCGGCTGCAGGAAGGTCCTTTTCCGGCTGAAAGGCGCACCTAATGCCACCCAGCCGGCTTCAGTGTCCTCCCCACCGACAGAACCTCAACCTTCCAACTCCAATACCCCTCCCTCACTCCCAAAAGCTCCTACCCCACCCCTATCACAACTCCCAATCACCCCTCCCCTAAGCCTACCCCCACTCCCAAAACCCCAAGACCACTCCAAAACCCCGCACCATCCACATCCAAAGGTGAAGGGAAAAGGTTTCCCTCACACAGGGGACCATCAGGGGTGGCCAACCCCCTAGAGGTGGCAGAGGCCAGTTACCCCGTCCACCATGGGGTAACAACACAGGACGCGGGAAGAAGGGCAGATGGGGTCAAACCCATTAACAGCCCCTCACACCGCCCTCAATCCTACACGCTACGTGCGCTCCAGGCCAACATACACCACGCCATCGCGGCCTCAGCGGTCGTCGAGAAAACCTTTGGCGACAATGGCCTGGACGTCGCACTTATGCAAGAACCCTGGCTCAACAAAAAATCCATGGTCACCGGTCTGAACAGAGCAGGTAGTATTTTGGTAAACAAAGGAGGCTCCAAGCCTAGACCCTGCATAGTTTGCAAAAACGCGTTAACTTTTTATTTGTTACAGAGCTCTGCAGCGACGGTACCGTAGCAGCTTATATCTCAAAGGGTCAGGTACAGCTAGAGTACTTCTCTGCTCGGCCTACCTACCGGGTGAGAAATCTGATCTCAAAGAAGAACTGTCAAAAGTTGTAGAATACGCCAGGAAACAAAAGACGGAGCTGATCGTGGGATACGACGCCAATGCACACCACACCATGTGGGGAAGCACTGGAATAAACAACAGGGGTGAGTTACTTTTAGAATTCATAAGGGCCAATGGCCTACATATTATTAATAAAGGCTGTACCCCTACTTTTCACCAAGACTCGAAAAAGGTCCTAGACATCACTTTCGCTACAGAGAAAATTGCAAGACAAATTACCGATTGGCGTGTAAGTAACGAAAACTCCATGTCTGACCATAGACACATTGTATTCGGAATACAAGGCTCAATAACATCAGAGCCTAACAGACTCAGGAATCCCAAAATGACATCCTGGAAGCCCTACAAAAGCCTCCTTGAAGAAAACATAAAGGAATTCGATTCACTCGATTCTCTCAACACCTCAGCGAAAATAATGGCTGAAGCTATTAGAAACGCATACGAGCAAAGCTGCCCAATAAGAGAATCGAAAGGTCAAAGTAAGACCACATGGTGGAACAAAAAGCTTGAAAAGCTAAGGAAAGCCACACGACGTACTTTCAACAGGGCTACTAAACCGGAAGAGTGGGAACGGTATAAGAAAGTCCTGACGGAGTACAACAAACAGATCAGAAAAGCCAAAAGAGCGTCATGGCGACGTTTCTGCCAGGATATTGCACAAACGCACAAAGCAGTAAGAATCCAAAAAGTACTCGCCAAGACACCAAATAGCTATCTAGGTTTGCTTAATAAACCAGACAGCACCACCAGACCACGAAAGAGGAAACACTGAAGCTTTCAAGAATCACCCACTTCCCAGGATCGTACCCAACCAGTAACAAAGATGGCAACCCAAATGACCCCATCCACAGGGAACAAAACTCCGACTGGAACTTGGCCAGCGCAATCTTCAGGCCCAACCAAGTAAGATGGGCTATAAGTAAATGTAAGCCCTTTAAATCACCGGGGGAATCAATATGTAATTGACATCCTCCTTCCGCATCTGGTAAAACTGTTCCGGGCAAGCTACGCCCGAGGAGTGATACCAGATCAGTGGTCAGAGGTCACGGTACGCTTCATACCAAAAGTAGGAAAAAGGTACTACTCAGTTCCAAAATCCTTTAGACCTATAAGTCTTACTTCTTTTCTTCTAAAAACTATGGAAAGAGTTATAGACCAGCACATTAGAGCAACGTACTTAGTAGAAAGACCACTTAGTCCATACCAACATGCTTACCAAAAGGGCAAATCCACGGAAACAGCTTTGTTAGATCTGATCGACCAAGTGGAGAAGGCTCTAGAGGATAAGCAAATTGCTCTATGTGCTTTCCTAGACATTGAGGGCGCTTTTGACAATACACCCACAGCAACAATCCTCAGATGAATAACTGCAAAGGGTGTGGACGTCACCACCATAAAATGGGTGGAAAGCATGCTCTCTAACAGAATAGCAACAGTTTCACTAAATGAAACATCGCACAAATTCTATAAGACACGAGGGTGCCTACATGGAGGCGTTCTATCCCCACTACTTTGGACCCTCGCTGTTGACCAACTCCTTGTAGAAATGTCCAACCTTGACTATGACATACAGGGCTACGCAGATGACCTGGTGGTCATAGTCAGAGGACCATACCTCCACACCATCTCAACGCTACTACAAGGAGCACTCAACACCATCAACAACTGGTGCAGAGAGAACGAATTATCAATCAACGCAGACAAAACTACGATAATTCCATTTACAAAGAAAAGGAAGCTGGAAAGTTTGTCAAATCCAAAACTAAACGGCAAAATCCTTTCTTTCTCTAGTAAAGTTAAGTACCTAGGGGTCACAATTGACCAAAAGTTAACCTGGATCTCACACATCACAAACTTAATCCATAAAGTAAAAATGGCATTATAGATGAGCTGTCGCATGGCTAGCGCCAGACTTCAGCCCAAGATTGGTCTATGGCTATACACGGCGATTGCAAGGCCAATTGTAAGGTACGGAGCTGCCGTCTGGTGCCGTAAAGTGAGCCAAACGACAGCCTACAACGTACGGCTTGTCTAATAGAAGATATCTGCTGATATAGCTATCTTCGACGCCAGGGGAAGCTCTAAATGCACTACTAAGCCTGACCCCACTCAGCATCTATGTGCAAAAAGAGGCTAGCAAAAACATATACAGAATATGTACAACAAACGAAACCAAAGTGGCAATCACGAACACTAAACTCACTAAAAGAGTCGGTTTTCGGAATAAAAGCTCTAAACATGCCAGCGGATGACATGCAAACAGAGATTGACTTCGTGAGAAGGTACACAGTAGACATACCACAGAGAAATACATGGCTGGAAGGCCTCCAATCCAACAAAAATGGTAGTCACGAGCTGTACACCGATGGGTCTAAAAAAAGCCTTGATGTGGGATGTGGAATTTACGGACAGGGGGTCAAAATTCAGATGGAGCGCCAATCTGGGAGCAGAGGCCTCCGTCTTTCAGGCTGAGCTCTTTGCATTAAATAGATGCGTGGAAATCAACCTTGAGAGAAGAGTAAAAAACCAACACATCTACATCAACTCAGATAGCCAAGCGACGCTATTGGCACTATACAATTTTGAGACTAGCTCAAAGCTAATACAAAATTGCAAGGAAAACCTGAACACACTGGGGCAATCAAACGAAATTACATTAAGATGGGTACCGGGCCATTCAGGAATCGATGGCAACGAAAAAGCCGGTGCAGCCAACCGACAGTATGGCCCAGAACCATTCTGCGGCATCAGCAAACAGCGAGCATATTCAATCATAAACGCCCAATATACATCATTGGCTATTAAGAGATGGAAGACCACGACTGGTCTAAGACACTCGAAAGCCTTTATAAAGGGCTATGATAATAAAGTATCCAAAGAACTTTTAGAGCTCAAAAGATACAAAACTTGTGCAGTAACAAAAGTCCTAACCGGACACTGCAAACTGAACAAACACATGTTCACCCTAAAGTTGGGCGAGAATACAATATGCAGATTCTGTCAAGAGGTAAAAGAAACTGCATTGTATATTCTATGCTCTTGTGGCCCACTAATGCGGCACCGAAGTATTAACCTAGGGTTGCACATTATGCAACTGCAGGAAATACAAACAATCACTGCCGAAAGGATCTGGAGGTTTCTCGAAGCCATAAGTCTGAGCAGTGAACTGTAAAGTAAACAGTGCGCTACAAAAGACCAGAAATGGTCGAGGTGGCACTAAGCACTTAAACAATAATAATAATAGTGGATAATCTTCGGTCTCTTCTTCATAGTTGTGTACAATTAAATTCCATCACAATACATATCTATGTATTGTGATGGAATTTAATTGTCCACAACTATTATTTACCTAGTGGTTATGGCTAATAAACTTGTATCAACTTTGTAGCTGCTCGGCTACGCGTGGGGTTGCTGCGTTACCTAGCTGCGCCCGTAGCTGCATTACCTAGCTGTTCCAAATTCGTAATATAGTTAGTACGGAGTTTCGATAACTGAATAATTTAGTATGCGTATTTGGTGTCGTACTGGCGTGGCCGGTAGCGTGGGTGCGACGCAGATGCTAGCGGTGTTATGCCGGTCGACGCTGTGTTGTTGAATATTGCAAGGGGATCATCTCGCAGTCCTCTGGCCTCCCCACGGTTGCCCTAGTGGCGCGCATCGTGACACACTAATAAATAATGTTATAATGTATATAATATGTCGTTGTATGTTTAATAAATGTATTTTCTTTCTTTCTTCTTCTTTCTTTCTAAACACACACGGCATGACTTTATCGTCGACGTAATATTAAAGCCTTTTCTTACGGTCCCATTAATATTACTTGCCTGTACAAAAACTTGTGACGTAAAACCGCACAGTAACGACCGTGAAAAATGACAATACGCCATGAAATAATTATAATAATATTAATCTGTGACATATACACAGCGTTATCTAGACCTAAACCAAACAATCGTTTTCTATGGTAAATACATACATATGAAGCATATAAATACCCAACACAATGTAAATAGACATATTTATGCATACAAATTTATTTGCACGAGCGTCAAGAAAACCCGCAACGCCTGATATTTCAATAAATTTTTCACCATAAAAGAAGCCAATGTAATACCGGACTATCATTCATGCGAGTCCGTAAACTAAAATAATACTTGCTTAAAAGATATAGTCAAGAGTTTATTGACTAAAGGGAGTTGATACACAATTTCAACAACAGCAATCGGAATCAATTTATTTATCCTTAGTAACATGGCTAATCCAAACAAATAGTGACAGGATTCTTGACACTGAAATGTTTTAGTGAAAAGTGCTCGAACTCTTACATTATTATCGATAATAATTGGTAAACAATTCCGTCAGATTGAACTAAAGGCAGTTACCAGCAATCAATTGTAAAAATTACATGTCCGATCAGTATTTTGTTTAGATTCAATATTAAATACTAAAGTTAAACTAAGATTGCTAATAATAGCTTAGTAATTATAGTTTTAATACCATATTGTTAAGCAAAGATTGCTACTTCGGTACGCTAGTTATAATAGTGAAAATATCAGAGTAGACGATTAAATTATTTTTAGATTCACAGGATATTTCAAATACTTAATAATGTGAGCTAAGATTTATTTATTTATTTATATTAGGGATAATAACAGCTGCCAACTCTTAACTGGGTATACTTATTAAAGATAACATGAGTAAAAAATTGTGAATTGTGTGTATATTACTAAAATAAAAAATAAAACTAAATAAGAAATAGGTACCCTCCGCAGGAATGTAGTGGTCACAAGGCATATAATGTTATGCACAGAGTTTTTGATTAGTCAATAATAAACTTTTAAACTTAGGTCTAAAATCATGCAAGCTTTTGAGTGTTTGAAGGGGAGGAGGAATATTATTCCAGGTCTTACTTGCACTATATCTGAAACCACCCCTAAAAGCAACAGACTTATGCTGCGGAATGTGTAAGCTTATTCGCGATGCTCTAGTAGGATATTTACTATTTTCATTAAGCCATTTAAGTTTAGTATACAAATACTCCGGTTTTCCTGTTCTTACTCTACTCTAAACACAGCCATAGCTAAATGCAAACTCCTCCTGTACTTCATCTTAAAAATATTACCATTATTGAGATATGGTGTCCCATGCCTCCTGAGTGGTATTTAGTAACAAAAGCGCGCGCATGCATTTTGCACTATCTGAATTAGATTTGCTGTTCCAGCTAGAAGTCTAGGTTAGTTAAATTTATATAACCCTAAAGATTCAATTAATTGTTCACGGAGCTCAAAATTTGGGTAATTTCTTAATTTATAAAGGAGCTTTAGTCTGTAAAAACAGTTTCTTACGCACACTTATGTGGTTTCAAATCTGATTTCCTCATCTATTATCAGCCCTAGGTTCTTAGCCACATTTACATGATCGCTGGGAACGCTGGGTTGTAATTTCTAATCTGAGCAATTTGATGTTTTGGGCCTAGAATTTAAAAAAAATGTTTCATTGCTATTTAACACAAGCATGTTCAGGCGTGTCCATTTACAGATGTTAACCAGATCCTTATTTATTTTTATAAAGGCTTCCTGGTATTCAGAGGCCTTAAATGAAAAATATATTTGCATGGAACTTACAGTGCTTTATCACCTGATCAATATCAGCACTGTAAAGATTAAATAACAAGGGTCTCAAAATGGACCCCTGCAGCACGCCCCTCTCCAGGGCCGAAAGGGTGGAACAAGCTAACGAACTGTCACAGTTTTGAGTTTCCACATACTGTGAGCCAAGTCAAATCTTCAGGATTATCTGCAGAACTTGGCAACCATTTAGAACTCAATTCTTTTGTTGGCGTAGTCGATAACCACGTATATTCTTAATATTGAACTTAGCTCCCATTTTCACATTTATGTTTTTGATGGGATATCATCACTTTTTGTAAAAAAAACTATTATTATCCATTTATGAGCGGCCAGGAGCACAGAACTTCCAGTTTACCCTATGTATAATAATAATAATTGATTTATTTTTACCATAAAAACAGTAATAGGAGAATTATATAAATTACAGTTCTAAAAGAGATTATGGTGGGTTAACACCTGAACTAGGAAGATTCTTGTATCTCAGGTTGCCAACCCTCCACCCCATAAAGTAGTCTTAAATCTAATAATTTCACAATATTAAATAATGAGTAAACTTAATTCTAAAATTTGGGAAGGTAGGTATTAATTTAATGCCAGCGACTACGCGCAGAGCGCATAGCATTCACAGGATGACTTGACTTTTAAATTCAATCAAATAGCGTATGGTACAAGTTAGAGGTTGTCGGCTGACTAACTTAATATTTTTCTTACGTTATAGTTTGATTTTATTTTTAACAATAGCTTTATTTTACAATTTATTTGAAATAAAAAATACAATTTTTCGGGTTTTATTCCTTCTTTTAGTATAAGAAAAGTATAAAAAGGTGAGTGATTGTATTATGTAGGGTGAGTTGTGTAACGTTTGGTATGTACGTATGTTGTGTGATGTGTGGTGTGAAAGGATGTTTTTTGTATGGTAGGCGCGTATATATGCAAAGCTGTGTGTGTGAGTGAGTTTCGTTTTGTAAGAAGTATATGTGTAGCCTATGTTTGTAAATATTTATGTGACGCGTATTACCCAATTTAAATATTAATTTTAAGAATACTTTCTGTTGTATGGTAGCCAATCCCTTTCAAATTATTTTCTAGTATTGTTTTTAAGGTAGATTTGTTCATGTTATAAGTTTTATATAAATCGTTGAAGTGCCTGTATAGAAAGGGTCCAGAATAAGTCAACTGTCGTTGCGCGAATATAGTGTTAACGGTAGGCACATCGGTACGAATTCTTCTTTTATGTTGGGGAAGTTGGGAAGGAACAATTATTTTGTGATGGCGAAGGACTGATTGCAAGATAAATAATTGTCTGACCGTCAGTAGATTAGCTTCCTTGTACAATTGATCCGTCGGGTGTCTCCTGGGTTTGCTCAACATAACTTTAATAATGGCCCTTTGCGCTCTCTCCAATTCTAGTAAGTGTGTTGCAGCAGTTCCACCCCACACCGGTATATAATATGTTATGAGAGATTGGTCAAGAGCAAGATAAATCTTTGTAATGAGATTAGCGTCAGCAGTTTCTCTAAGGTTTTTAAAAATGTGTAGAAGCTTGCGAACCCTTTTACTGATCAATGCAATGTACGGCCTCCAATTAAGGTTGTCATCGATTAGAATTCCTAAGTATTTATGAGTTTTTGTTTGGATAAGGTAAGGGCAGTGGCAAGATGTGTTCAGATTTATATCTTTCATACAATGAGGAGCATGGGCTTTAACCTTGGATTGGCCTCGGAAATTCTAAAGCAGATGCATTTCGTTTTAGGAACATTGATAGTCAGTAGATTGTCGTCAAGCCATTTCATAATTGTTGTTAGGCCGGCTTCGGCTGCTTCCCGGACCTACAACCAAGATTTACCGCGAAAGATAAGAGCCGTATAGTCGGCTAATATACTGCCGTTGTCAATCTCGAGCTTACACAGACCATTGACATACGCCAGGAAAGGAGTAGGACTAAGAGTACTACTATGCTATAGTTGACAGGGAGGCTTGAACTGAGTACATCAGATACTCTGATGACTTGACTTCTGTTTGTCAGGTAGTCACGGAACCATTCGAGGGCATTTCCCCGTATCCATAGATCCTCCAACTTACCCAAGAGTAAGGGAATGGACACGGTATCGAATGCTTTTTTAAGGTCTATAAAGATAGCTATGCAGCTCTCTCTACTGTCCAGAGCTTTTGTCTTTTTGCTTTTGTTTGACTGTTCTAGATAGATTGGCGATAGCGTCTTCAGAGTTCCTTCCCGAGCGAAATCCATATTGGTTATCTCCTAACAGTTTCTTTTTTGAAGTGAAAACTTCTTTAGTCTTCTAACTCTAATTTTTAAGAAGGGTAAAAAATGTTAAACTCGCGTCAGATTTCAGGAGGGAGAGTGGGGCGAGTGGGGAGAGTGGGGAGAGTGGGAAGAGTGGGGAGAATGGGGAGAGTGGGGAGACTGGGGAGACTGGGGAGCCTGGAGAGAGTGGGGTGAGTGAGTGAGTGAGTAAAGAGTTCAGTCAGTCAGATAGAGAGAAAGAGAGAGAGAGACGCTAATAATACATATATAGATCCACTAGAGGGCGCTAATCTAAACATTGAGTCGTGTCTTTTTTTTAATTTATGTCACCAACCTGTTAATGTGACGTTTTAAGTTCGTCGTATTGTTTAAGTTTACATTTCTGTCGGCAGTCCCATGACTGCCTCTTTTTCTTTTTTTTCCAAAAAGCTAGTTCGGCGAACGTTAATAACCTTTTCAATAATTTTGCTGATTATACTTAATAATGAAATCGGCCGGTAGTTTGAGACCGCATCCTCACCTCCGCCCTTGTATATTGGAACAACTATAGCTTTCTTAAAAATAGCTGGAAAAATCAAAGTAGAAATACTGAGGTTGCAAAGGTGAGCCATAATTGTGCATAATACAACATGCGAATTTTTAAGAATAGTACTAGTGATGCAATCTATTCTTGGTGCAATATGAGTTTTGAGGTTGAGAATAATTTTATCTATTTCAATAAAGTCAGTTGGATACAATCACATTGAATCGATATTTCCATTAAAAGAAACCTTTTTTAACAGCTGAGTCTCATTCGTTTTTAGTTTCGTCAGTAAATCCATTGCAAGTTCTTTACCAATTGATGTGAAGAAGGAGGTGACGTGGTCAAGAGAATTTTCTTAAGACGGTAACAGTTTCAATAAAGCAGTTACTTGCGAGTGTTTGCTTTTAATGTTACACAATTCCTTGACTGTATCCCAAGTACCTTTGTTATTTTTATAGTTCTGGCTGAATTTATTCCTGTAAAAGTTAATTTTCAAGGTTTTTGCTGTCAGGTTACATGTATTTTGATACTTGACATAAGTTTCTCTTATTATTGCATCATCAGGATTCTTTTTTATTCTAGTTGGTGTTAGCGGTTTCTCTTTTGGAAGCATTTAACAACAACTACGTTTAATAGGTCTTTTTCTTTTGGTAAAAGTAATAGTAGCCGTATGTGTAGTTATTAGATGTTGCAGTATTTCGATTAGGGACTTTGCGGCTTCTTCAGGATCTTCAGTTGCTAAATATGGATTCCAATCATATGTTTTGATTGCTTTTTGTAGAGATTCGTAGTCAATTTTGGTTCTGGTCAATGAACCAACAGCAGTGTTTTGTGCAAGGGAGGTAGAAACCGATAGGAAAAGAGGATAGTGATCCGTGATATCAGCCGAGAGCACGTAACTTTTAAATTGCCCGACAGGTTTGCACATGAAATGGTCCAAGCAGGTTAACCCGTGTGTAAGAATATCTATGGCGTTTTGCAAACCATGTGAACCCAATATTTCTAGATAATCTCTTACATAACAGTTGTTAGTAATCAGTGTATCAATATTTATGTCACCTGTGAGTAGAATATTTCGAGACTTGGTCGTGAGTAAAACTGTATCTAAGGAATGGAGAAAGTTATTTGGGTTTTTAAAAGCGTGAGGGCGATAAATACCAAAAACAGTCATATTACCCATCCTAGCGGCAAGACAATTCGCTTCGTTTAATTTGATTTCCTGAACCGTAGCTGAGACTGCATCGTTAATATACATTATTACACCATCGTTTTGATTGTAGCTTCTTTTAGTATAGTAAAGAGAGTAGCCATTAAGTAAAGGGGAGACAGAGTTTTCATCACACCAGCATTCAGATAAGACTATAACGTGAATAGTCGTTTTAAAATTAGTAAGATATACTAAAAAATTATCCATATTTTTATAGACACTTCTTATGTTCATAGTAATAATGTTTAGTTTATTTTTACTTTTTGTTTCAAAATTGTTTAAATCTGCCACAAGATATAGGATCCTCCATAATCGTACAGGAAGGGGTACAAACTAAGTCTATTTCCTCAAACAAGTCTTGACTATTCATTTTTTCCTCTGACTGATTGTAAGAAATGTCTTCAAGCGGTAAGTTTCCTGAGAAACGACACATGTTGAGAGTAAGACCTCATTAATAATTGTGCTGGGTGTTGCATATTTGTGTGCATTACGGTTTAAGATAGTTTTGGTGTGAGGATTAGTGCATGGGGTTAGTGATTGTTTTATGATTGTGTAAATAGTGTGTAGAATAGTGTTAGTAGCTGTGTGGCCGTTGTTGTGTAAATGTAGATAAACAGTTATAAGTTTTAAAATTTTCAAATGCCCTAAAATAGCTTGTAGGTTATTATACATTATTAAAGCAATTAAACATTTTACTAGTCATTTAGTTCTTGAAAGTTTCCGAAAGTATACTAGACCATTTGAGGTCCAGCAGTAGTCATATCCCATCGATTTACGGAAGTCCCGTGCGAGGAAGTGTAGGCGTGCTGCACGTGGCGTGAGGTGTTTAGAGATATATATTTCTGTTTTAGGCCCATCCAGACCCATGTGTGAGGAATTCAGTTTCTCCGTCTTGAATCGGGTTGAGGTGAGTTTGTGGTTTTTAGCTGCAGTAAGAAAATTTGCTTTTAGGAAGGTCGAGGAGAACTCGGCGACTATAACTGTGTTTTTCTGTTCAGGTTTAGATGGCATCCGATATACGTCACGCATCTCACTTCCTTCTATCTTTATTCCGAGGACGATGGATAATTTTTTTAACATATCAAAAGAGTTTTTCTTTTATTTCAGCCATCTGTTTTGGTATATTTCGAATTTGGATGCTGGTTTTACGAGATTGCCTTTCCAGTGTTTCACATTTTTCTTCAATAATTATCATTTGAGATACAAGTTGCTTCCGTTGCTCTTCCAAGTTATTTATTGTGAGTTTGACGTCGTCCAATTATGACGTGACAAGCTCAATGGAATTTTCAATTTCCAGGTACTTCTTGTGCGTGGTATCATTTTGTGTTTTTATATCCGATATATATTTCTCTAGTACATCCATCCGTGAATTCTGTTGAGGTTGCAAGGCACATAACATATCGCGCAGTTCCTCTCGTACGAGTAGAATATTCCGTAGATCGTTTGGTTCAGTGTCCGTAACCGTCGCCTCATCTGCAAGCCGCCGGCGCTTATGATCTCTTTGAGTAATATGCATAGTTTCTTCTAAAGGTGCGGAGTAGGGTGCCACTTTGTCAACATCAGTTTCCGACATGCTATGGGGCTTATTCAAGGGTGGGGAGCGTTGCCGATTAGGCATTGTCTGAGAGTCAAATAATAATAATAGCGCTTGTATCTATTTATGCACTAGAATGATGTATATTGCGTATAAGTATAGGTTACCATTACGAGCGAGACTTGTGTGTTGATGTCGCTGTCGCAACCGCTTGTGGAATGGGCCAAGTACCAGTATGTAACTTACGTACTACTCTCGACTCGCTATGACTCACTCGCAGCGCAGTGTTTGCAACGTAGCTCGTAGGGCTGTTGTTGTATTTTTCTCTTGTACAGCATACACTTGCTTACGGGTTAGGTTCGCCTAGTACTTTGCCGAGAATTTAGGGAGGCGAATTTAAATAATTCAGATATGCAAATTTAACAAAAATTGGCACAGTTTCACACGTCTAAACGCTTTCGCGGTCCGGGGGGGGATCGATCGATTAAAAAGTGATCTGTAAAATTAAGATTATTCCTGCGTTTATTTTGTATAGTTTTTGTACATTACCTACTATTACCTGTTCTCTTGCAAAAAATGCTATTATAATTTTGAAAGGCGCTAGGTATTAATAACAATAATAACTTGATACATCTCACATAAAGAGATCGGACATATGGACAGCTATACGCATCACGGATGATAGAATCAACGAGACTCAGCGACGATGACCACAGGGCCCCATTAACACGCCATTACACCGAGGAGATACCAGAAATTGACCAATCCGAGATAGAGGCGGCTCTCAAACAGCCAAAGAACAACAAGTCTCCTGGGGATGACGGAATTACAACCGAGCTTCTAAAAGCAGGCGGGACCCCAATCCTGACAGAGCTGACAAGTCTCTTTAACTCTGTCATCCAACACGGTTTAACACCTAGGGCATGGAGCGGGAGTGCGGTGGTACTGTTTTTCAAAAAAGGTGACAAGACCTTGTTGAAAAACTACAGACCCATCTCATTCCTGAGCCATATCTACAAGTTGTTCTCGAGAGTCGTTACAAACCGTCTCGCAAGAAAGCTTGACGAATTCCAGCCACTAGAACAAGCCGGGTTTCGAAAAGGCCCCGTGGACCACATCCATACTGTTCGGCAAATAGTACAAATGACAGAGGAGTACAATTAGCCGCTGTATATGGCTTTTGTGGATTACGAGAAAGCCTTCGACTCCCTCGAGACCTGGGCAGTTCTGAATGCGATATATCGAGATGCTGAGATGCTTATATGATACCACCACGATGATCGTTCAGCTCCAAGACCAAAAGACGAAGCCTATAAACCTGCAGCGTGGAGTTAGGGGGTGTTATATCACCTAAACTTTTCACCAATGCGCTTGAAGACATCTTTAAGACACTGGATTGGACTGGTCGGGGAATCAATATAAACGGTGCGCACATCTCACACCTTCGGTTTGCCGATATCATCGTCTTATTAGCAGAGTCGCTGGAGCAGCTGGATGAGATGCTGCACAACTTGAATGGAGCATCTCGACGCGTCGATCTTGGTATGAACTTGGACAAAACCAAGGTTATGTTCAATGAACATGTCATACCCAGACCGATTGACATCGAAAGTTCGACGCTCGAAGTTGTTCAAGAATATGTCTACGTGGGGCAGGTTATCCAGCTAGGTAGAAACAACTTCGAGAAAGAAGTCACCAGAAGGCTCCAATTAGGTTGGGCAGCATTTGGCAAACTACGTCGAGTTTTCTCTTCGCCATTACCGCAATGCCTGAAAACGAAAGTGTTCGATCAGTGCGTCCTACCTGTTATGACATACGGTGCCGAGATGTGGACACTAACGGTGGGACTAGTCCACAAATTAAAAGTCACGCAGCGGGCTATGGAGCGAGCTATGCTTGGAGTGTCTTTGAAGGATAAATTTCGCAATGAGATCATCCGACAAAGAACCAAAGTTACCCATATAGCTCGCAGGATAAACATGCTGAAGTGGCGGAAGGACCGATAGCCGCTGGAGCAGACGTGTCCTAGAGTGGAGACCGCGAATCGGTAAACGGAAGGTAGGACGCCCCCCAGCCAGATGGACCGACGACCTGAAGAAGGTAGTAGGGATGAACTGGATGCGGAAGGCGGAGGACCGGGTGCTATGGCACACATTGGGAGAGGCCTATGTCTAGCAGTAGACTATGATAGGCTGATTGATTGATTGATTGACATCTCACACAAGGCCGTCTGATCCCAAACTAGGCAGAGCCTGTGCTGTGGTGACCAGACTACTGATAAACATACTTATATTATTACTAAATACATACATAATATTATAGATAAATTACACCCAGACCAGAACAAATGATACTAAACGATAATATCTCGATGATTCTTTCTAAGGGGTTTTAATATATAAACAAAAAATTAAGTAATAATGTAAAATAGATTATGAGTCATTAAGCGGTCAAAGGTGGCTCGAAATGGTTCATGTAATATAACACACGGCTGCTGCGTCCCAGTTCCTTTTTCTTGAACTTGGGTTGACACGTTGCCGCGTGTCTAGACCTGGGATGTAACCACTTTCTCCAATATCTTTGACAGGCACGGTAAGATGCTAAAATGCCGGAGGTCTTTATAATCTAACACATTACTATTTTTAGGTATTTTATTTTAGGTATTAGGTTAGCAGTTTTCCAGCTTGTGGGAAACTTAGATGTAACAATGGATCTGTTTATAATAATAGTAATTACATCCAATGTCTCCGGTACTACTAAGATAATCATCTTTAAAGATAGTCCGTCGACACCCACTGCATTAGAGTGAAGATTAGTCAATATTTTGAGCACTACTGAGGAGTTAACAGGTGACAAACTAAAGGTCGCACTGCCAAACCTATGGAATTCGTAGAATGTTAAATTGGACAGTGAAACATTCGAGTCTCCGGGAACAGTCAAGAAATGCTGATTTTAGTTTACGCAAAAACTTTTGCATGTCTTGTCGTGTGATGTGTGTGATGGTGTCCATGTGTGAGGGATGGAGGTGTGCAACAGCCCTAACATGACGCGCCGTAATCTTGCGCGTCATGAGAGTGTACTGAATTATAAAAACGCTATTAAATCATACTCTTATTATTAATTAATGGTTTTGATATTCATAATTTTTTTATTATTATGTTTTTTGTTAAAATGTTAAGTTATCTAAGTATTTAACAAACTAAATTAGTTGCATTTGAATATTAAGTCTATGAATATGCATATTTTAGCCACCATGGTGTACCCTTCGCTATGCCTAAAATACACATTACCCATGCATAGTGCGAACTATACTTGATTTGTCTCCTGGTCACTTTGGGACGACTTTGTGTAACAAACTCAGTTAGACTGTTCATTATCGCAATGTTACCATGTAGTTTGTGGTAGCACAGCAAGAACATCCTACTTCAAACTTCGTGCAGCTTTTCAATTAATTTAAATTACCAATACAGTGAAAACCTATCTTAAGAGTAGTAGTAAAGTAGTAGTTGGATTGCATTGGATGTGTTATTCCAGTTTTGTCACTCATGATGTTCAGCAACATCCTACCAGATAGTGTTTGTTTATTTGCTAATATATAATGGAATATATATAATGAAATTAGATTGTTGGCCCCACAAATTTATGACGGGATTGATGTCAGGGCTCTTTGTTAGAAATGGCATTTCAACAATTCGCTCCGTATTTTCATAACTGTGATGTATCTGAAGTTTATTGGCCTCTGCTCTGGAAACATGACTTGCGTCTTCGGCAATTAAAAATCATTATCCTATATCAATTAGTTCCCCAGGGCCCTAGTGGCCCATCAGCACATCCAACCCCAGAATCCCATAGATAAACTGCCACTTGCCCGGCACTATCCGACGACTGAAATGTTTATCCACATATCCACATTACATCCGAAAATATAACAAGGCTGAAATCCAAATCTATATACAGATGCGGCGACTTCCACTTGCGGCTAAAACTTTACTTTTTTTAATTATGTTTATTAAAAATGTGTGCTCCTTCTTGGCTTGCAATTTAATTTCATCATATATTTAGAGTTTCAGTAATAGTCCGAGAAATCCGTTTGAATGTTTTAATGGACTTTTGTAGCTGACTGTATTAAGAAATATGTAAGTACATACATTATGTAGTGGGTATATGTACGCAGCATATATAGTAGCTATTATATAATTTATTGTTAATGGTCTATAATACCAACAAAATCTTCGTTTGAAACAGTGAAATAATTATCTCCTAAAGTTTGTATTATGTTTTATACTAGCAACCCGCCCCGGCTTCGCACAGGTAGCAGAGACATCTTCAACAATCATCATCGATTCATCAATTTCAACCAATTTACACAAAACCGTAACAAATTATATACTTAAACCTTCCTCATGAATTGCTCTATCTATTGGTGAAAACCGCATGAAAATCCGTTCCGTAGTTTTTGAGTTTATCGTGAACAGACAGACAGAGAGACAGACGCGGCGGGGGACTTTGTTTTATTAAATGTAGTGATTTATAATGGTTAGAACATAATAAGATGATATAAATATAGTGTCGGTCAAGGTAGCTCGAAAAATAGGGGTAAGCTTGCAAAAATTCGCATACAGTTAAAAATTGATACGATCGATTCCACATCTGCAAAAAAAGTTGTTTAAAGTCAAGGTTCGCAATTAGTTTTTTTTTGCATTTTTCAGCCAAACGGTCAGTCACGGTTTCAGCCAAAGTTTTTGCATCAAATAGGTTCGACTTAAACTGTAGAAATTATGTATAAAATGTAAGAGAATTAATGCGACCACGTAATAACCATTATAACCATTATTAATAATAAAACGTTAAAATTGCTTTACGTTTCGACCAGGTCACAGTGGCAGTGATAACAGGCTGACTCTGTACGGGTATTATTAACGCAATCACGTAATAGGTATTACATGCCTTTGAATTGTCTAACGTTTCAACCAGGTTGTACTGGCCGTGGTCTCAGGCTGACTGCCAGTCGCGTGCCAGTGATCGCGTTAATTTTCATCAATCAATTATATCATTGAACACGAAAGTTTAAAAGTTAATTTAAAAATACAGATATATAAAGATAATCCTCTAATCTCTGAAAATGACCTTGCACCCCTTTTTCCTAAAAAAATACCATTTAAATTACCATACAGCATCAATAAGTTTAAAACGTTGTGTTCTCCATAATATGCACGAATACGCTGCCAATACAAGGTGACAGGAAATTTGATACATTTCTTTTAGGGGGTTGAAGTAGAACACATTTGGAGCTAATTTACTTCCGGAATACTATATCCTAAACTTGGTTATTTCTGAGCTATATAAGATTTAAGGATTTTAATCAAACAAGTTTTCAAGCCAAAATGTACCCTTGTGGTCAATTTATACGGGATCTTGTGCATTATTTTGTACTTTTCTAATACGTAAACGATCAAAAACTCATTCAGAAGCAAAAAAGTTAAAACAATAGCAATTTTTTTTAGTTAGGGCTAAGAAACCTGCTGTTTTTTCACGGAAAAATAACGTTTTAGGAACATAAACATTCAGTTTCTAAAAAAAATTTATGGAGTACAAACTAAATTAACATACTTAGTTCATTAGCTATTCAAGAAGATACAGATTTTAATAAATATTTTTTTTATAAAAAGTATTATCGACTTCAATGCGCAAAATTATGATAAATTGTAATAAGTTGTAATCTTCATCCCTTAATTTTCCACTCTTAGAGGTGGAATATTTTCTTCAAATTTAACCGAAACCAACATTGAGTACACCGTAGGTTACGTTAATTAAAAAAAGAAATTGATTCACAAATGGCGACGCTACAGCAGCTTCAAAAGAGTACATAGCCCGTTTTTAGTAATACGGTTGGTAGGTATCAAACGTATGGATGTTTTCCGGGACGTATCGACGCGTATCTGAAACTAAACGTTTTGCAGCGTAAAGAATCCATTTGGACAGAGTTTGTGTTCATCCACCTGAAAAAGAAATACTACATTTATTTCGAAGAGATCCTCTCCACTGCAATTTATTTGTTTCTAGCAGGAAGAAAAAGAAGGAGTAGGAGAAAAAAAGGAAGAAGAAGACCTTAAACTTGAAGTTCCATTATATAATTATCAATCAGACTAATAATTTTCCCTAATTACTTATAATCATCATCACTTTCATCGTTTACTATTAGTACCATTATTTAATGAATACAATATTTTTTTAATACAGCAGGACCACAATATTACAGGTCGTATAGGTCTACGGGGAAAAGCACCAAGTGCACTACCTCGCAGGTGCTTGGAAATGTTTTGAATCGCTATAATATCTCGGAAATGGTAGTTCTTAGGAAACATATGTAAGACAATTTTTTTAGAAAATTACATGATCTACATCTTTTAACTGACCTATTTTAAGATAAAACTTACTGTTTGGCTAAAAAAGCAAATATATAATTGAATAAAAACTTTTGCACACACAGGATGGATGGGGACTTTTCATAATTTGTTTATAATGTGTTCCTTTCCTAACATTCGTACCAATTTTTAACTGTATGCGAATATTTGCAAGCTCAACTATCTACTTTCACCGGACTAATACAGCATGTCAGTAAAAGAGTTTTGAACTTGGCTGAGTCTATTAATACGGCTGTACGAATAATTTATAATTATTAATACGGGTACTGGACGAACAATTTATTATTATTAATACGGGTACTGGACGAACAATTTATTATTATTCGTACAGAAGTCGGACGAATAATTTTATTTTATCAATTAGAGTGAAAATTCGGTTCTGGCACTCGCCGGCCGCTACCGCGGCACGCTCGCTTTGCTCGCTCGGCTCGTGCGTTATGGTCACAGTTCTAACCTAACCTAAACCTAGCCACTTGAGGGTAAATTTCTATTCTATTAAAAAAAAAGTAATAAAGCGACTTCTGCCCGCCAACTTAAGACAGCCGTCAAAATAACGTCAGTTTTACGTTTCGTTCCACAAGCCGGCAAAAGACATTAAATACTGCACATTTTAATTTTAATAGCTCGTAATGAAAATAATACTATAAAAGATCTCATGCTAATCATCCAATTCATTCTTAATTAAAAAAAAAAAATTGAATAAATGTACGAATAAATATAATTTATTCATCCAGTACCCGTACAAATAGTCACTTCGTTTGAACTTTTGCATACCAATATAAAGAACATGAGTATTGCTGAACTGAGAATTGTACGAGACAAAAATATTGTGAAACTGTTACACTTCGTAGCTTCACACATTTTTATGCTTTCATTTACTTTAGAATTCTGCACCCGTTTTACAAGTTTTTACAGTTTACAGGAGTGTATTTCATACATTATTTATAATGGTTATATATAAAAGTAGTCGTGAACTCAACTCATAGGTTTGTCTGAGCAGATTTCTTGCAAAATGTGATAAAGACACAAATGCTTGACGTTATTACATTCTTTACAGGAAATTGAAATGTGTGGGATTGTGTACGTCCACGGTGTGTGCAATGCGAATAATGCGATATTGTATCGAGCATGTGGCATAGATTTTCAATATCAAGCAAGCAAGTTGCCAGAGCCCTAGCGTGCCGTACTGTGTCGTGCAAAGACGTCCAAGTTTAATTACAAACAAAAAGAATTCATAGCGGACTTTGGTGTAATCGATGGGCTATTTACAAATACACAGAACTCCTAACCTTTTTATTTTCGGTAAATCTTTTTTAATTTACACCCATTTCTGTTTTGAGAAAACCAGTCAGCAAAATCGGAAGTTCCACAGTTAATAAAAATAACAAACCGTGAATTGTATGGAAATTGGTCTCTAAAAGGAACCTCTGCTAATTTCATTGTTATGTTAAATTATATTACAAACCTTCGAAACCTTCCCCAAACCAGCTAGCCTAAACTTTAAAAGTTTATTTTTACCTGACTACATTAAATCCAAAAGGAAGGGTAATCATTTTAGCAGTATGCTAAGTATACTATGTATGTATGTTTTTTAGATATCTACTTCGCGAACTCAGCGCCAACTATTGCGTAACATGAGAGATTCATTCGTATAAAGATATTTTTCTAGTAATGGTCCCTCAGAATGTTACTAACTCAACGTGAAGATTCCTGCTTAGAACGAAGTTAGCTTCCCCCAGGGAGAAAGGGGCCATCAAGCTTATAATGGAATGTGATCATCTGAACTTGGAAATGAGAACAAAAACTTTTTACGGACGGCACTTTAAGGATAGGCAGATAATGTAATTTTTTATAAGATTTATATCTCTTTCAATCAATCTCTGACAATCACTTAAACAAATTCAAAAGCATTATAACAAGCTTCTATTACTTACTATTTTACTTTATATTTTATAAATAGTTAAACTTACTAGTGTATTAAAGGATGTTAGATCATCTTTTATTACACGTTGTATGTTAGCTTGACCTATGTCTATCTATCACTATCTCTGTAACGGAATCTTTCAACATTGTTTTTACCAACTTTAAGACTTCGGCGCAAAAATATGTAATTATTTATGGAATTTCCTGAGTGAGAGACATCTAACAATAAAAAATGACGATGGTCAGACGATAAGTACGACATCAAGACATCAAATGGGCTATCTCAGGGTTACCCTATCTCACCTTTATTAGTTGTAATGTATAAGATATGGAGATCAACTAAAAATGTCATGATATCGCAATATGTCGATGATTTCGTTATTTTTGGGAGCAGTAAAAATCTGAATCAATGCAAATTAGTTAGTAAGTTAGTCAGTTAGTAAAGGAAACATTAATAATATTAATATTATTACTAGATGAGATAGGACTTAATATATCTATTAGTAAATCAAAATATTGTGTGTTTAGTAGTGGACGCAGAAGAATTATTCCCAGTATTACTGTTGATGGTTATAATTTGCCGATGTCCCCATGCATAAAAAACTTAGGTATGTGGTTAGACCATTGTCTCACGTGGAATAGGTGAAATAGTTGAAAAGTCTTCTAAATTGCTAAATTTGTAAAAAAAAGTTTGTTGGTCCTACGTGGGGTATAAGTATATCAGACACATGTGAGAAGATTATACATATCCCTAATTCGAAGTCGCATTGATTACGTAAGTTTTCTATATGACAACAGTTCTAAAACACAAATATCCAAACTAGATAAATTACAAAACCAATCCTTGCGAATTGTTGGTGGATATATTAGTAGCAACCCTATTCACGTGATAGAAAGTGAACTTGCTTTGCCACCCCTTTTTCCATAGGACAGGTATCTAAATTGAATTATTTATGTATATTTTGGTATTGGCAAAACAAGAAAAAAATACCTTTCTAGCTATAACATATAACAAATAATTGTGTGATGAGCACGATAATTTGTTCTGTGTCTGGGTGTCATTTATCTATATGATGTATGTATTTTAGAAATATATAAGTATGTTTATCAGTAGTCTGGTACATAGTACAGGCTCTGCCTGGTTTGGAATCGATCATAGGTTTGTCTGAGCAGATTTCTTGAAAAATGTGATCAAGACACAATTATATACATACAAGAGATTTTATAAACATAAATTTAGATGGCATGGCTAAAAGCAAAACTGAATATTAAGAATGTTATTTTATGAAATGGAAAGTAAGTAATTAGATTAATGAAAAATATGAGATATACAGATGGCTTAAAGTACAAAGATACATCTGCAAAATGTAGTGTATGTTAAAATATTAAAACAAATGTATCCATAATTACTGTGAAACTCATTGCAGTTTCGAAGGCCCTATCTTATGTGATTGATAGAAACTGGAACTATATGGTTATATTAACGGATAGCAAAATTATTGCAACACGTGGCTCGATGCGCCTCTGATAGCAGAGGTGTTTTGATAGCCTATGTAGTACTTGAAAAACTATTACAATTACAAGAAGTGGTTAGGACTCTGAGGTTGCAATGGGTTCCGGTTCACATTGGATTACACGGTAACGAAGGAGCGGACAGAATGGCTAAAGTGTGCTGCTTACTATACTCGAAATCTAAAATACTAAATTATAATAATTGGAAAATACACTTTAACTGAAAAATCTGGAAGGAAGGGAATTTGGTACAGAACTATACAATCTGAGCCACTTTGTATAACACGGTTTATAGGATGTAACATTAATAGAAACCATATAAAAATGTTATTCAGACTTTGATCTGGACACATTCCATCGAATAAGTTTGCATACGTAATGAAAACGAAAAACTCTTCGAACTGCAACTTATGGGAAGTTCAAGAGGAAGTATAACACGTGCTAATGGAATGTGTCAAGAACCGAACAGAAACAACAACACTGAGGGAAACATTGAATTTAAACCAGATTGATGTAGGAATTGCGAAAACTATTCTTTCACTACCAATATCTGAGATATCAAAACAGCTGTGTATTAGCGGTTCAATGTTTTCACAATTATATACAATTTGTAAATTACACATAGAGGATACAACGGGGTTGACATGTCTAAATAGACAAAAACCCCTAATCAAAAATAGATTTAAAAAAATACTTTCAGACGAAACTCCGATTAACTTGAAAATTTGAATTCGTATCAAAGACCAATGACCTACAATATAGAGTTCTTCAAGACAGGAGTGTATAGGTTTTTAAAGGGTCGGCAACGCGCATGCGCGTCTTCTGGAGTTACAAGCGTCCATAAGCTACAATAACCGCTTACCATCAGGCGGGCCGTATGCTAGTTTGCCCCCGACGTAGTATTATTATTATTATTGTTTGAGTGATTAATGCCACATCGACCATTTCTGGTCTTTTGTAGCACACTTTTTGCTTTACAGTTCACTGCTCAGACTTATGGCTTCGAGAAACCTCCAGATCCTTTCAGCAGTGATTGTTTATATTTCCTGCGGTTGCATGACGTGGAACCCTAGGTTAATACTTCGGTGCCGCATTAGTGGGCCACAAGAGCATAGAATATGCATTGCAGTTTCTTCTGCCTCCTGACAGAATCTGTATATTGTGTTCTCGCCCAACTTTAGGGTGAACATATGTTTGTTCAGTTTGCAGTGTCCGGTGAGGACTCTATAACGACGACCGACGTAGTATAAAAAAAGAGCTAAAATGTTGAAAATATTTTTGATTGTAAAAAAGCGTGGGGTACTTCACATCAAATGTTATAAGTAGTTCATTGGTAAAAAAATAAAAAAGTAATTCGGAAATCGAAAATGGAACTTCCTGCGGACATGTTATTATTTAATTCGCGAGACTGTCATATGTTTTTCAATGTGGCGTCCATTAGAATACTACAATGAATGAAAAACTAGGGAAAATTTTCGCAGTCTCTGGCAACTTTCTTATTAATTTAAGCCAAGACTTAAATTAATAAGAAAGTTGCCAGAGACTTCAATTGATATTTGGTTATGTAACCTCCATGTTGCAGATCTGTGTATTCGTGGTTTGGTGAATTAGACGTGGACGTGATAATTTCCATGACAATGTATGTGAAGGTCAGCCAGCGACTGCGGTTACAGAATTCAGTATTGTTACCATACAACAACTGATGGAAACTGGCAAAAAAATTACATGTTAGCAAATTTGTACTATATTAGGCATTAGAATGAACCAAGTAAAGCTGAAGCTGAAAGTTTTGCACTCGATGGATACCGCATGGTTTAACGGAAGACTAGAAACTAGTGACTGTCGTGTAGTGCCGTAAAATGGTAAAAAAGTTTAATGAAGGGCAGTCAGTGACCGTTTATAATGTCGAGACAGGGAGGAAACTATATTTCCTGTTATAATACTTTAAATATTATATGTGTGTTTAGTTATGTCCATCGCGATTTTACACAAGCTAAAAAATGCCCAATATGAGTAGTCAATATAATTAAAACTATTAAACTAAGCAAATTGACCGGGCCAAATGAAGTAAATAAATGATGTCCCCCGAATTATGTCCTACGTAACTCCAAAATAGCCTAAATATTTTTATTTATAGTTTTTATTGGTATAAAGCATACCAATATATTTACAATGTGATATCCTGTCATTTGACAAAAAATTAATCACAAATTTTCATTTTAAAAATAACGTTAGGTATATTTATACTTGATAAAGCTATCATTTACAAACTATTCTTTCTGTAAACAACTCATTTGACAAAAAATTGAAATACAACATTTCATCACATCGAAACAGCTTTTGACAAACTAATATTTTATATTCATGTGAATTGATAAAACAACGCAAAGCATAAATAAAGTTTGACAAAATCATCATCATCTCATCAGTCATTAGTAGGGTAGGTCAATTAACCAGAAATGGCTAGGTTTAGGCTAGGTTAGAACTGCACCACAACGCACGAGCCGAGCGAGCGAAGCCGGCAGCGACACGGCGAATACCAGAATCAAATTCTATCTATTTTACTTGATTAGTGTAGCGTGTGTTTGTTTTAATTTGACTGTCAATATGGTATCAATCATATAGTATTTGTATGAAATTAGTACTTGCCTATAAATGATCTGTTCCATTTAGTTAAATCACAAATTTGACAAACGAAGTAGTTGGTCTTAGCGCCTTACCTTATGTAGCTTAATGGGCTTAATGGCTTAATTATTAACTTGTCCAACAGTTGTGTAGCAATATTCATAATGGTCAGACAATGTGATAAATAACGAAGTTTATAGAGGTATTAATCACAGAGCTAAATTCACTTGGCCCGGGCATTATAAATAATGCAATGTTTAATCTCTTGGTCCATAACATATAGATAATTCGTGTTTATTTGTCCGCTACAATCGCGACTCGTATAACACTGCTGACAAACTTCACTACAACTCTCTTCTACTCCTAATAGTTGAGTATGCTGATGCCAGTTATCTTGATCTCACAGAAGAGCAACTCGATAAACTTGAGCGCCCTAAAGTTTTTTTGCATATGGTTTATAATTGGCCTACGCAAATATGACCACGTTTCTGAATACCGCAAATTGCTCAAGTGGCTCCCGATTCGCCTTCGTTGGAATACTCATATCCTCTCTCTACTTTATAACATATTGTTCAATCCCCTTACCCCCCCCCCCGCCTCTTATTTCAAAGAACGTTTTAGTTCTTACGTGACACACACTTGAAATTGTTGAGATCATCGGAAAAATTAAAACTTCAAATACCAGTGGATTCAACAAAGTTTGTTGATAAATATTTTGCATTTTATTATTTTGCTTAATATACAATAAAGAGTACTTACTTACTTACAACTTCTTATAGAGAAAGTAGAGTATTATAAATAACTCCTTTATATTAAAAAGTAAAGTTAACTTTTTAGTTAAATAACAATGGCTATGCTAAACATTGAGTTAGCGTCATTCAAGTTTATTTCCGAGCTGCTACCAAAGTATGATGGTAACCCTAAAACATTGAACTACTTTGTTAGGGATGTCAACAATGTCATATTATTATTAGACCCACCATTTAGGACGCACCACGCTGTTACTAGCTTAATTAAAAGTAAATTGAGCAGCACCGGAACTAGTGCAAGTGCGAGAAAGAATTTTATCCTGGTCTTGTCCTGTTCATATTATTCCGAAAATGCTGGATGCGACGGAAAAGTTAAATTAAGGCTTGATAACGAATAGTCGTTATAGAGACGACTTAATAATATAATATTACCTTACCTTACCGAATATTAATGACATTCTTGACTAATTAGGGTGGGCACAGTATTTCACGACCCTAGATTTAACAAGTGGTTACTACTAACAAGGAATACACCCTAAAGACATAGAGAAAACTACGTTTACCACCTAAAGAGGTCCTTTAAGAATACCTCCCTTTAAAATCATAACGAAAAGCTTAAATTAGTAATTCAAACCTTAAGATAACCTTAAGATTTAGTTAAACAAGTCCAACGTCAACTTTCTAGCGCTTGAATTAACTGACCAAGGACTGAAACCTAATAAAGACAAGACCAAATCAGTCCTAAACTTTCCTAAACCACAAACTCAAAAATACATTAAAGCTTACCTAGGACTTATAGGGTACTATTGAAAGTTTATTAAAGACTTTGCCAAATTAACTAAACTCAAATTAGAGATAAACAGTAAACAGAATGGCAATTTGTTCACAAATAATACTAAAATTGATTTTACATTAACTTTATCACTCTACAGACCTAAAATATATACTAATTGGTCATTCACTCATTACGAACTATTTCTCATTCTAATTCCATCTATTCCAAATTATGTCCAAGTGTGTTTACTTAGTTCTCCTTCCCAAAGGTTAAAAGAGGTCAATAACTTCTTTCAAAAGCAAAGTGACTGAAGGCTTTTTCAGTCAAAGTGACTGAAAAAGCCGCTTTCTTAAATTAACTAATCACGCCAAGATTTTTAATTTTATTTTCGCGAGTTGCTGTTAAATAATAATAGTAATAAAAAAATTAAAAAAGAAAACAAACAAATATTTGGATTTGTCTCACGAGATTGTCGATATGTAGAATGTCGATTCGGCGATCGTTGTTCCGATTGTCATATCTGCTCATGAATTGATAGCCAAAACCCTCGATCAACACCTTAAGAGGCTTGCGTTAGACGGTTGGATCAACGGACTGATGCAGAAGGCAGATCTCCTAGACCCGAGTTGTATAGTGAAGAGGTTCCTGTTTTTGGAGCCCTAACTATCGGTGTCTTGGTCCCTGTATCCGATGTCGGTGGTATGCTATTATTTATATTTTTAAATATATATTTTGTTTTGTACATATTTAAAAATGTTATTGATAAGTTTTAAGATGAATCTAGAGAATAATAATAACAGTAACTCGACACATCTCACACACGGCCATCTGATCCCAAACTAGGCAGAGCCTTTATTATGATAACCAGACGGCTGATAAACATGCTTATATATTTCTAAATACATCCATATTATAGATAATGTATCATAAAACATATATAGCGATTGTATAATGATATAGTGCTCTAATCCTGTTTGTTATCTACAGAAGGATAAATCTAATCGAACAACAACATTTTTTTTATTACTTGTGAACAAATTAGCATTCTATTTACTGTTTATCTTTAATTTGAGTTTAATTGGAAAGGTCAAGATTTGATCTTTTTACAGATTTGGAACATAATAGTGGAGATATTTTTCATTCAAATAATTAACACATTGTACTTCAATTTTTTTCATGTCTTATGAACATAAACTTATATCGCAATTGCAAATAGTACCTTCGATTATGATAGTATTATGGATAACAAAAAAATTTAATACCAATAAACTTTTGTGACTCAAAACTTTTCATCGTTGACTCTATCCCACTCACCAGGAAATTCTGATTGTACTAATTATTAGCAGGAATACATTATGTACATATCAACTGGCTGCGGCGCTCTATAACGTGAAGGTACTTCGGCAGTCGGGTGAGTCCAAACTTCAATGTAATAAGTCGTTATAAACTAACTTTAAAAAAGAATTGTATTAAATATAATTTACATTCAAGATGATTGTTGTGTAAAATGTTATTATATATTATATTAGATATATCTAAGCGTCACTTGATAATCGTCAATTTATATTTACGATTATTAGATTGTCATTTGCATATCCATATATGGGTCATTAGATAGATCTAACGATCAACACGTGCGCAAAGAGACATCCCACGCACAATCGACGCTCCCTTCATCGAGTGAGGGAGTGTCGTAAAACTTGGCCCCACGTAATTTTGTGTATCACCAATTGAAAATCGTGATCGCTATTAAGCAGATGAAATGTTCTTGAGAAAATAAGCACGGATTTTAGGCGTGTTTACCGATTTCTTGGATTTCATTATACCGTTTTTTAGGAATATTGAAAATCAAAGCAGCACTTCATCTTCCAGAGGACGTCTATTGCCGAACATAGGCCCTATGCTACGGTTGTTTATCCCAATTAAAGCGTTATTTAGTGTTTATATGAATGTAAGTAAGTTCGTTGGTAAGGTCTTGAGAACGACTCTAATTCTTTCTTTTATATGATAATAATAGTCCGAATAAGATTTTTTGGGGAATAAAAAAATGGAAAATTTGTATAGAAAATAGAGACATTCGGGGTAAACTAGAAGTGATTGTTTTGTTGAAATTTTGACAGGACAGCATCTGTCGGATCAGCGAGTTTAAAATAAAAGACAAAATGGCATTAGGATAAATGTTAAACTTGACTATAATTTTGATTTATCAGTAAAACAAAAATCTTAAATAGTTGCCACTATGAATTATGAAAAAATACTTATACACGTAATTTGCAGCGTTTTTGCCACCAAGGACGGTCTTGAATGATTTTCTCTTACAAACTATTTATGATTCATATACAGTACTTGCTTTCAATGTTTTTAAGCCTTGTCCTCGTATTTGATTAGAGGCGATTTGGGAAATTGACCACCATTGTATGTTGGAATCTCTATTTCTAATAGAGGATACGATAGATTCAAGCTGGTAAAAATATGTAGATATTAAAAATCACTGTAGTAAAGTGTGTAGGAACGCACAACACCAACATAACCATACCTCTGTTGAAAACTCGGATCCAGCTCAAATCTGGATTTTTTTATGTTCACTGGGAGTTGGTAAATCCCGACAAAATTCTATTCGTAACAACATCGAGATCAATGCACTAAATATACATTTTTGTATTCCTTCAACGTGTGACACAGCAATTAAGGAAAAAAAATTAAAACATCTTTCATCTACCTAAACTCTCGACTGTACTCCATTCTCCTTTCCTCAATTCACTAGTTATGGTGTTAAGAAGAGCATAATGTCGAGAACTTCAAATGCAGTTGGAACCGACTCCGTCAGCTATAGTACTACCTATCATCGACAAAATCTTTCCTATTATCTGTCACATATTCATCTTTTCGATTACAAACAACATGTTTCCAGCTACATGGAAAGATGCTCAAATAACTACTATCCCCAAAAATAATTACATCTCATCTGAATATCGTCCTCATCGAACAAACTCATCGAACCTCATCTCTTCTCTGAATATCGACCCATTTCCATCCTTACCTTCCTCTCCAAAGTCCTCGAGTGCCTAATACATTCATTCATTTATTTATTTAAACAATATAAGCTTACAGTTTTCGCACCAAGACGCTTACATGTTATGTCAAAG
Source organism: Euplagia quadripunctaria (assembly GCA_963859945.1). Classification (NCBI taxonomy): domain Eukaryota; kingdom Metazoa; phylum Arthropoda; class Insecta; order Lepidoptera; family Erebidae; genus Euplagia; species Euplagia quadripunctaria. Next base: position 13,484,442 of record OY982569.1, read on the forward strand.
AAATGATTTTGAATATTCATATACATGCAATAAATTAAAACAAATTCAATTAAGTATAAATAACTTGAAAATAGGTATGTCAACAAAATAAGATCATAAATTAAAAAACAATCAAATATCATAAATGAAATGTCGTGATACATCAATAAATGTCACAATAAAAAATTGTATTATTCAAAATAATTTAAGTATATCATTATACTATTACTTACTATACTAATACACTAGTTTGATCAAAAACTATGTCTGCGTTTGGATTAGTTTCTAAAAAATCATTTATTAAATTGATTGCTCTAACGGTGGGAATATTACTAGTTCTTGTAATATGCCAGGATGATGGATGATGGATATGCAAGCAGTTGATGTTGTCTACGACCACAACCACACACGTAGTTGAGGCAGTTCTGATTATAAACCCTAAACATTTGCGTCCTTGCTGATTCCTTTAATATGTTCATGGAAGTTCAGTTTGCTGTCAAGGGTTAGCTCAAGATCATGTACTGTTGTGACACGTTTGATAGGAGCACCCGATACTTCATAAATCGTTGTAATCGGGGACCCAGACTGGGTGAAGGTTATTACTTTACATTTTGATGAGTTAAATAGCAATTTGTTTTCTTGCTCCATTCAACCACTGCATTAATGTCGTGCTGTACTGCGACACAATCGTTACTTTCGGTGATTGTTAGGAAGAATTTGAGGTCATCAGCGAACAGGAGACATTGCGCCCTAGAGAGAACACTTGGTAAATCATTGATCATGTTCAGAAATAGGGACGGACCTAAGGTATTGCCCTGGCTTACCCCAGATCGTGTATATTATTCACGGGACTTACAGTTTTCCACCTTAACAAATTGCTTACGATCTCTAAGATAGTCAGTTATAAATTTGAGAAGCCTAAAACCGAACCCCAGTAAGGCAAATTTCATTAGAAGTACATCATAGTGTACGAGATCGAAACCTTTCCGAAAATCGAAAAATGCAGCGTCAACTTGACATCCTCTCTTCATCCGTGTACTAATGTAATCGACAAAATTAATCTGGTTATTTATCGTAGAGCGGGCAGGACGAAACCCATCTTGACAACAGTTTAAATACCCATTAATCTGTTGGAATATGCATTGATCGATGATAGACTCGAAAAGCTTTCCAAAGACAGACAATACAGCAATTGGTATATTATTATTAATATCTGTCGACGATCTACTGGAAATGATCCCCCCTTAGGTACGGACCTAAGGGGGGATCATTTCCAGTAGATTGAAGATCTCAATAATACCCGTGTGTGTTACCCTTGAGATCTTCAATTCCTGGGATATATCCCCTGTTGAAGTGACAGGTTGTACAAATACAAAAGAGACTCCTCCAAGACACATGAGCAGTCTTTGACTAACAATGGTGGTATGTTGTCAGGACCATAAGCAGAAGATGGTTTAAGATGTGATGAGATAGTGCGCGCCTCAGTTCAGACAAATTAATATGGTCTATTTTTATTTGCGATACCTACTGTCTATTAGTTGCTGCCCGTTCCACTGCCTCCGGGTCTAACTTCGGAACATTGTTATTGAAAACAGAACTAAAGTAATCCGCAAAAGTATCAGCGGCTGCCTGTCGCTAGATGATTTTATTTTCAAATGTGAATTCTGTAGATTGTTGCCTATTTTTCCGTTTTTCTTTTACATATTTCCAAAACGCTAAGAGTTCGCGAGTTATATTATTTTCTAATGTATTTATATATTTTTTAAAAGCAATGCAAAGTAATTCTTTAACTTTAGTTCTGCAATATTTGAACAATTCTCATTGAATTGAAGTCCACGAATTTTGAACATTTTTAAATCATGGTATTTTTTAGTTTTATATTTCGAATTATTTCAGTGGTATACCATAATGTATTTGCTATTGGATATTACTTGTTTTACAGGGACATGTGCATTAATAATGTTAGTCAACTTATATAATTAATTTACAGTCATATTAACATCCTGCTCGTTTAGAAGGTTAGTCCAGTCTATGTTGGCTATTTCAGAATACAGACTATATAAAATCCGCTTAACGAAAATTTCACTCAGAACTTAGGTTGCGTGATTGAATTTCAGTTAGTGGTTTCTCAACTTTTGTACTTTTAGGTAATGTGAGCTACACCTCCAGTGGAGGGTGATAATTGTCCATCGGTACAAGAGAATCAACATCCGACATTACAGTAATATGTTCAGGTTCGAGATTCATTAAGACTTGATCCAAGATGCACCCATATTTACATATCCGACTCAATTCCTTTCTATAAATTTACTCTTGAATCCTCTCCAATCTGGATTTTGACCTAGTCATAGTACTACAACTACCTTGGTTCATATTACGGATGACATCAGAACGGGTATGGAAACCGTTGAGCTAACGGTTTTCGTCTTGATAGATTTCAGCAATCCTTTCAATAATGTGAACTTCGACATTCTGCTTAGCATATTGGCTTCCCTTAGCATATCTCCAATAGTGATTGAATGATTTCATAGTTATCTATCTGGTCGCCGGCGGCATATCCAAACTGAAGACGCCGTTTCCTCTTGATGTTCAACAACTGCCGGTGTACCGCAGGGCAGTGTTCTATCTCCTTTACTCTTCGCGGTTTTTATAAACTCTATCACTAACCATCTTGCTTCTTCCTACCACATGTGTGCAGATGATCTTTAAATATATTCGAGGGCTAGCCTTAATAATTTGACGGATGCTATTAAAACCATAGAGACATGATTAAATATGTCACTGGAGCCAATTCACTTACGTGTGTTACTACGTACGTTAACCCAGGGAAGACACTCAAGGCTTGTATCCAAAATAGTCTGGTCACTGCTCCCTCAAATTTCCTACGATACAAGCGTTGAATACAGGCGATAAAGTAAAAAACCTAGGAATTTATATTAATAAGTGCCTACCTGGGGTCCTCAGCTGCAAGATATCAGTTGTAGAATGTTTGCTATTGCTGGGTCCCTGCGCAGGCTTCAACAATTTCTGCCCGTTGCTACAAAAACTATCCTTGCACAATCCCTTCTATTTCCTATTGTTGATTATGCCGATGCCAGTTTTCCTGCCAGAAATTCGATATCTATCGGATATCGTGTTGAACAAGATCTAAGAAAGAACTAATGATCTATATAAATCTTTTTTTGGTTTTTGAACACACGGACTCCACCAGACGTACTCGGCGGTCATTGTGTCAGTTTCTATTGTATTTTTTATTCTTTATTACAATCTTTTATTTGCTGACTTCATCGCAAGGCTAACATTTTATTAGATCAAAACAACAAGCAAGATTTGAAATCAACTAAGTAGAGTAACGTCATGGCGATTGACCAGTCTATTACATAAATTTCTATATAGGATATAAGAGACATTGATAGACCGAAGAGCAAAAAGTGATTCTGTGATAATACATTAATCTATCAGATAACAAGTGAATATGCCAACGACAACAGTCTCATTTATGCTGGAGAAGCATAACATTTTCAATACATAAAATCAAAATAGAACACCACGTGCTGATGTACTTCGGTTAGGGTGAATAATAAGAAAACTTCCTGGACCCGGCACTTTGCACTGGTAAATGATTAGGTCCACCCTTATAAGCAGATCTACTGAACTTATTTCAGTTTAGAAGTTCGGTCTAAATGAAAGGTTTAATTACTTTGATAAACGCACGGTGGATTTTATAAGCGCATTCCAACTATAGCCTCTGGTCTCTGCACTTACTCGTTTATCATGACATCTTTCAGACAATTCATACATTTGTTCTGATATTCATGTTAAGAAATGTCCTGACAGAGAAAAAAGGAAAATAGAACATTTAATTGTTTATTAGTATATTCGTGCAATAACGGCCAGTTAATGACCTCTACTAACTAATGGCATCTACCTACACACGTACCCTGAGACCCTGAGACAACTCATCATTGATGGATAAAAACTGATATTTGTTTCGCTATATATTTAATTATTGAAGCTCGAAAACCATTAATCTGATCTAACTTTGAATTTTAATTTTTGATAATAAAGTTTTGTTCTATTTACAATTTTTAATATGTATTTAATATGTAACCATAGATGGCGCTAGTTTTATTGCAGTCACCTTTTCTTCAGTTAATACTAACCTTCAAAAGACAGCTGTTAGAATTGCTGAAAAGTCCCGGGCCCAACACATAGATGGCGCTAGTTTTATTGCAGTCACCTTTTTTTCAGTTAATACTAACCTTCAAAAGACAGCTGTTAGAATTTCATGATATTCATTAGTTTGTGAGTTATTGTGCTAAGAGTGACGCTACTTTTGTTATTTTCAAAACAATGGATCAAAAACAAATTCGTGTTTTAATTTTACACTGCTTCTTGATGGGAAAAAATGCCGTTCAAGCGAAGCAATGGCTTGTGTGAAAAGTGTTATGGGGACTCCGCTCCATCAGAAACAACAATAAAACGTTGGTTTGCTGACGTCAAACGTGTCGTAGAGACACCGATGATGCAGAACGCAGTGGACGTCCAAATGAGGCGGTAACACCAGGAAACATAAAAAAAGTCCACAAAATCGTTTTGAATGATCGAAAAGGGAAGTTGCGTGAGTTAGCTAACATCGTAAAGATATCAAAAGAACGTGTTGGCTTTATATTGCATGAGCATTTGACTATGAGAAAGCTCTGTTCAAAGTGGGTGCCGCGTTTGCTCACTGTTGACCAAAAACGAGAACGTGTTGATGATTCTGAGCAGTGTTTGGCCATGTTTAAACGTAACAAACCGGAATTTTTGCGTCGATATGTGACAATGGATGAAACATGGATCCATCACTTCACTCCGGAATCAAAACAATCGTCATCTGAGTGGACAGCAACTGGTGAACCTCGTCCAAAGCGCCCGAAAGCACAACAATCGGCTGGAAAGGTTATGGCCTCGGTATTTTAGGATGTGCGTGGTGTAATATTCATCGACTATCTTGAGAAAGGAAATACCATTAACAGTGAATATTATATAGCGTTATTGGAGCGTTTGAAGGCCGAAATTGCAAAGAAACGACTACATGAATTGAACTTCGAATTGCTCCCACATTCACCGTATTCGCCAGATTTAACTCCCAGCGACTACTGGCTGTTCACAGACCTGAAAAAAATGCTCGCCGGTAAGATATTTCGCACGAATGAAGAGGTTATCGCTGAAACTGAAGCTGAACTGAAGTGGTATAGAAATGTTAGAGTGGCGCTGGAATGATTGCGTTGCTCTTGATGGAGATTACGTTGATGAATAAAGCTAATTTTGAACCAAAAAAACTGTGTTTTCTTTGTTAGGCCCGGGACTTTTCAGCCCATGTAATATGTCTATACATACATACATAAACTCACGTCTTTCTTGGTTCAGGGCAGATAAGGGACAACAGCTTGCCACTTAAATTATTGCACTAAATATATATTTTTGCATACACGCTTGTCTCGAATATATTCTTACATCCTTACAGTGAACTAACTGAAAATCAACGTGTCACCGCTGACAATTTAATTCAACAATTTGAAGATATCTCAACTGAGGTTCGTAGCTTGGGTAGGACTAATGTAGTAAACCATCACATTAATACGGGCGACACCTCACCCATAAGATAAAGATGCTATAGAGTTTCACCTGTAAAAACTTGTGAGTTCTAGCTGAAGTTCAAGCTTCTAGTACCAGCTCTCTGTGAAGGCGGTTCTACCAGGCACGTGTCCTCGGTACGGACAAAGAGTACGTCAATCGGCTAATCAACTGCGGGGTACGACTGGACTCCGCCTTGGTGCATGGAGACTGCGTACAGAAGACACGGATCTAACTAACTAAGGTCAGTGTTCCCTATATTGTATTGAGATAATATTGGCTACATTAAAGGAAACTAACTGGGAAACTTTTTTTTTACGAACGCCTTATCTGTGGCGTGTGAATGGTGCAACCCTCGCCGTAACAATACTGTGTATTACTGCTGCTAACCCCAATAAGAAAATAACATATTATATTTTTATCTCACTAATAAATGAAGAGCTTCTTCAGTCTACTAAAGGGTATATGCCCCTCTCCAGATTCCATGCGACGCTGTTACTGAGAATTTGCCCTTTCCTTTCAAAAAGAACACGCAGACCGCAAAATGGGAAGGTGAAGAATATATAATCTTAGGCAAATAGTGAAAAAAGATTGAGGTACCCCCTCTTCGTGAATGTGGACTTGTATATGCAGGTGTGTAAACGCAGAACGCATTCTTCATCCATACTGCGCTCTATTGTCGTCGTCCTATAAGTCTTGCGATTCCTAGAATTGAAAAGTGATGGGTTTGAAGCATTACTTGAAGCGAAAATAGACTCAAGTAAATTCTAGTATAAAAGTTATATGAATGACAAGACTATAACTGGCTTTTGCAAGTTTAGTATGCGTATATTTTCATAGTAAAGCATGATGAACTATGTACTAGTATAATAACGGTAGTGTAACGAAGTATATTTAGGTACAGAGGTTGGCCGACCCTTGGCCCATTCATTGTGTTACTGACATGAATGAAACACTAACGAACCTCACTTTTAATTTCATTGGCTTGAGTATGTATGTACGTAAATATGAGTTCATACAAACATGAACTCATGTGCACATTTAGACTTTCGCTATATGACAGTAAGTATTTTGAAAATGATTTTATATGGTACAAATTACTTGAGCCTAGGGGCTATACAAACGTATGTGCTTACAACAACTTGTATAAAGTTTTACCTGTACTAAGTTTGTGTTTTTAACTCTATTGGTTAAATGGTATTGAAACGCACAAATACACATTTACAGGCAAGCAAAAATGTTTTTGAAGAAGTTTGTTTTGGATTGAACAACCAACACCACTGTGACGAAATCAACCTACTGTTTATTTATTCTGTGACAAAACTACCGACGATATCTTAAGCAGTAGAAGCGTGTAGCTATTTATGTTAGAACAATTTTTTCAAATACTTCTCTAGAAAGCTAAAATAGCTGTAAACGATTATAATAAGAATTCAAATTGTTTCCTATGCTAATATACTTTTAAATTATGCTTTTTTATTCTACTATCATTTCTAAAGTTGAGTAAGTTAAGGTAAATTGCTTTACCTGATGCAAATCACCGAGCCAGGGAGGTATTCAATCATTGTAATGTAGTTTGAGGTCAGCATTTTATGTATTCTAATAAAACATAATATGTGTAGGTATTATATATTTGAAGTTTTCTACTTTTATGAACTCTTTTCCCGTGTTCGAAGTTGCGGACAGAAGCTAGGTCATCATTAATGTAAATTTATTCATACATACATACATGATAGTACCGTTATGATTAATCAAAGTCTGCGTTTCGATTGCATTACAGCGGTATCATCGTTCATTCTTCAGTTTGAATTATGATGATACTTGAATTATGTACATTGGATTTTACTGATGAGAACTCGGCAGCACTTCCTGTTTTAGGAAGCCCCTAACGCTCAGGATTCTCGACGAGGACGAGGACGACTCTTGAAGTACAAGTCTTAGCAACAACCCGCATTTGCTTCTTATTATTTTTGTATAAGTGAGTAACTGTTTTGTCATTTTTGTCTAGCCGGTATTCAGTGAGATGCATGGCATGCGCTTTACTACTTGACATTTTTAGGATTCCGTTCTTCGAAGGGAAAAAAGAAACCATAATAAGATAGCATAGATTGTTAGCCGGCAGTGTGTTTTTTTTTGCGATTTTACGTTTGAAAAATTGACTGTGACGTATATGGAGCAGCAAACTTAAGTTTGTCTTTTAATAAAAACGGGCAAAAATCTTCGAATTTCGAAATATTTACATAGAGGTTTGTTCCGAACCTTCAGTGCGCGAGTTACACTGGCACGTGTCCGGTTTTTTACATTTCAGTAGACTGAACAAAAGGTAAAAATGATGACCGTGATAAAAGCAACCAATGCGCTCGATTTTTATTATATAATGTGTAAGTCGTAAAAGTTAAAAACCAATATTGCTTTTGAAATGTCAGAGGCACTGGAGAAGTCTTGGAAGAAGGAGAAGGGAGAGAGTTGAATTCCTTTTGCCTTAGATTTTTTTAAATTTTGTAAAAGCCAAAGATTAGCTTTTAATCTTTTCCAATTTTTATTACCTAATTTTTTTTTAGTTTGGTATTTTTACTTTGGCTACATTCAATTGAATGTACATAAATCATTTTACTATTGAAATATGCATTATAATAAGTCTCGAATAAAGAAAGCATATATTATATCGGCTGTAAAATCATAATACGAACAAATTGCACACAACATATATGTCAATGATTGGTGGTGATGATTTGTGATAATTGAAGTAGTATCTTGTATTTATTACATTCTTTACAACTAAACAACTTCGAGTACTTTTAATCGATTCTATTATTGATATGGAGTATAAAATTATCGGTTCCAAAACAACTATAAAATCATCGTGTATATTTCTTTACAAATGATCTTTTCTCTCTCTCTCTTCTACTCCGACTTGCTCCTAACGTCTGAATTGGTATACTTATAACTCAGTTAGTCAAGACCCATCCTGGTATGTTGAAATTCCTGTTTACTATCACTCTAAGGCGATGTAAGAAGTTACCCACCTACTCGAACGAAGGACGAATCTCGGGTAGCTCAGTTTGTAAGAAAACGATAATATCAGGGATTCAAGTCCTGTCCTAATTTAAGGCAAATATAGCTAGCAATTTCGTATAAGCAGCTGCTTAGCCTCCAGCACAATTTTATTTATTTTGAGATAATCTTATATAGTCTCGTTAAGATCACATAAATAATTTATTACAGAATTATATTTTCCGATAGTCTTCTATTTTTTGATACCAATGTTAAAATATTACCTAATAATATCAGAACCAATGGTGAATGGAAATGTGTAACTATTTAAAGGCCTTAAATAAATGTAAACACTGACCAGGAAATAAAAAACCTCGTTATATTGCGGAAAACAAACGGAAATAATTTCTTTGACTAACAAGAATAAAACGTCATTAATATATCATCATTATTTATTATTGATTACTGTCAAAGCGTGGCGATGTCTATTTTCGAGTTTCCGAGATTTATGTGTTAAAATGCCAAAAAACTCTTCATAGTCGTGAGAGACAGTCTGAGGGATTAAACTATATTTCTCTTAATAACATTACACCAATTGTAGCTATTTTTAAATTATCAAAATCAGGAGTCAGTCAGTATAAGTCGGTCGTGAAGCTAGTTGCCCGGAGAAGAAACTCCAAAGACAATTTTTCAAAATATTTTTTTTTACAAGTTACTTGTTTACATTCCTTATAAGCGCAAATTGAATGTGAGGGCAATGTTACATATTGTTCTAAAATATAAACATACGCGCAAAATTACTGCTATATTCAAGTAATAGCAGACGACCGGAGATGATCAGCCCCGACCAATGGCACGTTCACGAGTATGACGTACGCGCCAACTCAACCATTTTAAAGCCTCCCTTTAATATGGTTGACCCGATACATACACCACCACCGGGAAGTTTAGTTGTTAACATGACTTGTAGGTATATCGTATAATATGCACAATTAAAATTGGATATTAGTATCAATATCATTGTAACCTATACCCAATCAAAATGATTTGAGATATAGTAAAAGGCAAATTTGCTTCAAAGAAGGTCGCGATAAAATAACCTTCTTAAAACTTATACAAGATTGTTTCGAGGCAAAGATTACACTTAAAAAAATCTTATGAGTAAGTACATAATGTTTTTTAATTATTGAATATTATTCTTATTTTGAAGGAAAATTTTACAGAAACATCGAACAGCTGCTGCAAACACATAAAATAGGAGAACATTACAGAAGCAGAGGGCCTATATTTGAAAAGGAAAAATATTACTAATGTTGGTGGCAGTGAAAGTGATTCATCAACTAACCGTGACAATTTTTCTATGAGTTCGATGTATTTGGAATCCAACCATTGGCGCATTTTACAAAAGAAAATGAAAATGTCAAATTAACGGGAAATTTGAAACAGATTTTATATGAATTATCAAAATTCATATCGACACCAGCAATTTATACTAAGCTAACTCGTAAAAGTGTACTTTACAGGAGACGCTTATGAAGGGAAAATCGTGATAACTTTCATATTAATAAAGATATTGGTTTGTAATTTGGCACAATTCATATTTGATTTATTTATAGTAATTCCTTATATTTATTTTTTCTTAATTATTTATCGTTTTTTATTTAGCGCAAGTTAGCTGTATTTACCCATAATTCCTGAATAATATTTTACGCACTATACACGTCTAACTAGCGTTAGCGTAGCGTACTACGGGCGAGCACAATACTAACAAGTGTAATTTTTATTGCATTACAATGGTTACTCTATAATATATTATGCATTAATTGTAATTTTAGGTTTGTAAGTTAATTAATCAAGTATATTATTATAAATTTATTTGCTAAATACCAAGTTATTAAAGTTAGCTTTATTTAAACGGTAAACGCGATACTTGCGTACAGGGTATTAAAAACCGCTAATTTATATATAGCGTACTATACATTCACCTGTACCGCAAGTTAGCGTATTACATATTTTTTTTATAAAAAAAATTACGAAGAAGTTTATAAATTTAGATTTAATTTTATAATTTATAAATTTCAACGTGGTATTATAATGTTGAAATTTATAAACTCTAGGTGAAATTGAGTAGATAGCACTATTTTTTGTAGGTAAATATTATAATTAAAACAAAAATAGCATAGTAATCAACTTCACTGTTTATTAAAATTTCTATCAAAAATATATTATGAACAAAAATGGTACAATAATCAGTTATTAATACTTAAATGTTTATTATTTTTATTTACTTATTAATTAACAATAATATGAGATCAGATCAATCACAACTCGATTAAGTAATATTAGGTATATTTAAATCACAAATTGCACATAATTACTTATTCTTACTAAAAAAACTTTTTAAAACTTCTATTCTCGTATACTCGTAGATCACATAATTTAACAATAAGTAGATAACAATAAGAACATTCAGTCCTCATCATCACTTATATTCTCCTCATCATTTTCAGTCGTAAGTATATTCCTATAGAATGTGTGGCACTTTTCGGGAATAATATTGTTATCACAATAATATTTTAAATCTCTATATTTTGCTACTTTAATTTTGAGTAAGCCTTTGTACGCTTTTTCAAGAAAAGGCTCCAAGTGGGAGAGTCGAGTAGAAGTCTTTTTAAAACATTGCAATTGATTGCTTTCGTTATCAGCTCAACTATAGTTATAATTTAACAACCCGTAATTTTTTTGTTAATATTATTTTTTAAATCAAATATCATGTTTTGATTGACCTCAACAACATTATAAGGATTCCCATTGACCTTAGCCCATCGTATTAGTGAATACCATTCATCTGGCGAAAATATATCTCCATCTCTTGCAGTCTTTTCTATCAAAGCATGGACTGAATCGCCCTCATTTTTTGTATGGCCCTTTTCCATGAAATGGTGGCTAATCTTCATTTCAAACATTTTAGTAGCTAATTAATACATATAGTAAACAAAACGGTTACGATTTTGTCCCCCACAGTTGTCCGACCATAGGTTGACTTCGTGAATTCCCTTAGAAGCTAATTTATTAAAAAAGTCATATAAGCAACTAGCCACTTCATTAGCCCCTCTCTTAGCCATTTGCTCATCCCACATATAACAAAATGCTTCTTTTGATGCCATATTATAAATTGTAAAATTATATACATTGAGCTTACGTCTATAATAATAAACACTTGTATTACCATGCGGTGCACACAACACTTTTTGAAAATGGAATACAACACAAGCTACTTCATTATTAGAGATCGCTAATAGTTTACATTCTAATTTTAATTTACGTGAAATTTCTTTTTCTGTTTGATGTTTAGCAAATTTTTCATTCAATTCATCTGTAGGGTTTGTTGTATTTTTGTACTGATGACAGAGGTCACATTGGTCTTTTAAATTACTATTGACAATATCTCTATACTGTCTTACAGTTTGGACTCTAACATTATAATTATTATCCGTACACCAATCAACATACAGCTTAAACATTTTTGAAAAAGATAAAGAAGGATCTAAATATTTTTTATTCGAACGTTTTCTAAGATAGTGAGACTCAACAGGGATAAAAGAATTAACGTGATCTATGACATTTTGTTTCATTTCATTTGAAATGATATATTTATGATTTTTATGGCGACCTCTGTCATCAGTAAGTATTGCAGTGTAAACAAAATCTTTACTAATATTGAAGGTGTTCAAAAACATTGTTTTGCAAACTTTTTGTAATATGATGCCACAGTCGGAATTTATGGGAAGATGATAATGTAAAGTGTGTGATCGACGACTTGATTCGTTTTCAACATTAGTGGCAGCCTTTTAATTTTTTTTTGTATGACATACTTGGCTATGATTTGCCTTTGTTTCGCATGATTACCAGTACCCCAGAACTTATCAAACAAGTCAATACGAACTTCTTGACTTATTTTATTATAGCATTGCAAACGACAATTGACACAGCTGGATTTCATGCTTCTTGCAACTTTGGTTTTCCCTTTTGACGTTGTATACTCCAAGCCTTTATTACACAGACGTTTTCTCTTCCTAAATATCCACTCATCTTCAAGCTTTAGACGTTTGAGACCCACATCAGTTCTCTTTTTTTTATCTACGTTTATTATTTTTTGGAGTCGATACGGCAGAATAGTCACTATCATTGCACGTTGCAGTGTGAACGTGAGAACGGTGAGCACGGTGAGAAAATAGAGTTACAGGGAGTAGATGTTGCCGATACTGAATCCGTGTTATTGATGACGCCGTTATCCATTTGGGCATCTGAAAAATCTTCTTGAGCAGATATACCGACTCGGTATCTTGACAAGAAGGCGGCATCAAAGTATCGCTTAAGCTTTGTGAAGTTTCCCAAAAGTCACAATAGGGTGATGGTACGGGTATCTATGCTGTCAGAATGATTATTAGTGACGATTGAAAACAAAGGTTCGATACTAGGTGGAGTAATATCATCGGAGAAGGGTTTCGAATAGAGGTCAATACTTTTGGTGAACAAATATTAAGTGGAGTATTAGGCGCCCTCAAATCGTTTAAATTTATATCTTTTAATACTACATCATTTTCGGAAGAGATTATATCTCGGCTTGTAGAACTGGATATGGAATAATTTTGCTCTTGAATAGGCTCATCAACCATGATGTAATTATACAAAGTCATGAATTCAGGTTCATCAACTTCGGCAGGTAATGGTGACGATTCTATAACAATAGGTATAATGCAATTCATTATTATTATAATAAAGCACGCAGGTACTTAAAATTACGTATAAAATGTCAAGCAACTGTAAATAAAGTATATAATATAGTTTTATATGCGCTTTGATTAACCCATAAGAGTCGCTAACTTGTGCATGACCAAACGAAAATGTAAACTCGAACGCGCTATACTACGCTAAGTAAATGTTAGCGTAGTGTTATACGGACTTTGAGCAAAATGGCTCAAACTTTCAAAAACATGTAGTAAATTATTATTAACCATATTTATATACGATATTATACATTATAATCTTTGATATCACATTAAACTTACCTTTTTCGTCAGTATAAAGTGGAATCTTATCATTTTCATGAACACTCCTCAATGAATATTCCTCCTTTTTGGTTAATTCCACTCAATATTTAGCTCGTTTTCGTGACATGTTTGTAATAACACACTAACACTATTAATATTTCGATTAACTTGTAAATATAACACTATTATTTATCATTACACTAATAAAGTATTTAAAACCGCGCACTTCCATCTAACAAAGCGCCAAGTAGCGTTAGACTAATGTAAACAAACAAGCGGTGCGTCCCCTCCCCGCGTACACACCGATAATAATAGTTAGCGGAATATAAATCGAGCGATTTAAAAAAATACCTATACTTAGCGTTTTATAAAATTTGTAACTTCGTTATTTTTGTGTATTTCTGCATGATTTTTTTTTTACATATAAAATAGCACATTTTAAGAACTTTGGCATAAAAAAACGAATTTACCTAAAAATCGAGTTAGCGTAGTATAAATTGTTGGTGTCGATATTAAACATCATATTAGTTTTGATGGTTTTATTTCCTTGGTTTGATTGCATGTTTCTAACTAAATAAAATGCTATTTATTATTTCGACACATTATATACTTTTGGTAGATATTTAAATTTATAAAAATAAAACTTTGTCAACAATTTTTCGTTGACAGTCGTTTTCCTCTTTAATAAAATAATATCACTGTATACTGTCTTCCTATATTGTAATACTAAACCTATGTTATCTCGTTTCTCAAAACGTCAAACACATTTTATAGTATTTAATCACCAAGAAGATTATTCACTTCGAAATGTCTATCGCTATGGCACTTTTCCATTCCTCCGCTAAGTTGGGCTAATTTTAAGGAATGTTTATTTATCGGTAAAACTAACCATAAAATTGCGATTTGTTCCCTAATAAAATACAAATCTATTTATTAGGTTTTTTTGTAATTGAATATTTTCAACACCTGGGACTTTGAGGAGTGTTTTATTACGTTATTTTTTTATATTATTTCATCATATTAAGGTATATTCTATTTTCATCCATAGTTCCTCAAAAGAACACGGCGCCAATAATTGAACTACTGCTTTAATTTTTTCGTACCCGGTGTTACTTAGTAGGTACTGGCACTCCAACCTGATTTTGGAAGAATATATAAACAGTGAACGCCAATTCTCGGTCAAGTGCTTTTAGCGCTTATACTTTTTATACCGGGCTCTGGGATACATTTCATTATAAAAAGTTACTTAACGAGTTATGTAATGTTTTTGTGTTAAAGGTCAAATTTTATTATAATTATGAATTTACACGGGAATTAACGCGATCACGAAAAGGCATTATATGACCAAATTCGATCAAATTTTATTATTTTATATGTGGATAAAAAATTGTACTATTATGGAGGACCGATTAAGACGTCACTTCCTAAATTAATTATATTATAAGAAATTTAACAACTGTAAGTACCTGTAGTTAATTAATTCCAAGAATCAATTTAAATACATAATATTAATAAAATGGTCATTCACTTAACGTTAAGACCCTTCTGTACCTATTGTAACTCTATCGATATTCGACTGTACTATACAGAATATTTGGACTAGGACTGAAACGAGCAGATTTATCATCAAGTTTAAGCAAAAGTTGTGAGTTAAAATGTAATAAATACGTTTCTTAAATTAAATATATATGTTTCCTGATATAATTTATAGGAACGTTAAGCAAAGGATATAACTGAGTGTTTTAGTAAATTAGGACATAAATTGAAATGCATCTTTTAAGCTTTCTTAAAGCAATAAAAGTATAACTTTACTTATAACTAAATATAAACGAAGCAAAAAAATATGCATATTCTTTTTAACCATCTCATATATATGAAAGTGTAAGCACAAAAAGCAGCATAAACTTACTTGTTTTCAGTGTAATCCTTTGGTGATGCTACGATAAGAAGCACACAGTTAAACTTGGGTACGGAGCGAGTTTGTTGTGCCTGCGCGTGGTGCGTGTAACGCGGCGCGGTAGTAGAGAGCCGAGCCTGAGCCGTGGGCGAGCGCAGCTCACGACGGGTTGCGGGAGGCTGTGCCGGCGGAACGTGTGCCTGGCGCGAAGGCTAGCAGCTACTGAAGGCGGCGCGCCGCTGAAAGGCCGCGCAGCCAGCCCGCCCGCCCACGGCTCGGTGCCTGCCGTCACGCTATTTACCCCACAATCTTTACATCACATAATATCACACCAAATATATTTAAAAAAAATCGCAAATAATGTATGATTTATTTCTTGTCATTTTCAAGGGGATTTTAACGTTTCTGTACAGCCTTTATTCTACAAAACCTCGATATGTACAAATGTCAAAGGTGGATGTTTACACAGCATTTCCTATAGACGTATACCAATTTTGTCAATAAGCTGATTGTTTTATATTTATGTTGTTCTCTATAAGATATTATGGGCCTTAGAAATACTTATTACAAAACTGTTGGCATTATTTACCACAATTTTAAGGAAACTATTCACGATAATTTTTCCTTGAGATACAACAGTTACTGTAATGACAATTAGCTCCGGAGCTTAAACTTATAATTATCAACTCGTATATTTAATGTAAAACGAATAGATATAAATATAAATGACATAAATAAATGGGCGTGTACATATTTCTATAATATATATCATTCAACTAGAAATGAGTCGTTACGTTTGGTAAAAGAAAAGATGAATTTTATGTTGCAGAGTGAGTCATGTGTTTGTGAGTCAAGCAAGTGGGATAGCGCAGTTCGAAACCTCAGCTCTATTGGTACATAACAATAAAATTTACTTGTCATAGTGCTCTTTATTTGTCCTCCCACAACCTCACTCACAATAATGTTTACGGCGCTATATAAAAATTATAATAGTCAAAGATCAAGTTCTCAGGGACATAAAGATTTATACAAAGGGTAAAATCAAAATTATTTATTTCAAGTGAAGCTAGTTGCCTGTTCCAAAACGTAGATCCTATAGAGAAGAACAGGCAAGAAACTCCAAGGACACTCTTTTCCAACATGTTTTTTTTTACAAAGTTATTTATTACATTGCTTATAAGCGCAATTTAATGTGAGGACAATGTAACATAAATTAATATTGTTCTAAAATGGAAAAGAAAATCACAGAGCTGCTAGGCAATAGAAAATTAATATAATACTTGTGACTACACAGTTCTCACATGTACAATTCAATTTTTTTTTAAATAACAAAAAGTAAAAAGCGTATCATAACTACAATGTCAACAGTGTATAAAATAACACTAATGTTCTATAAAATTTACAATGTCAATAATATAAATAATTAAAATATCAATAAATCTCATTGACAGTGTGACTGTGGAGCAAGACCAGTATTTTGCCAAGCATTTTTATCATCTAAATAATGATCTAGTTTATAATATGCTCCTTTACATAGCGTGCGTTTTACACAAGTTTTAAATTTCTTCTCACTTAGTTGAAGAATATTATCAGGTATTTTATTATAGAATTTAACGCACCATAAAAGATGTTTGCACTTAATAGAACTACTACTACTAGCACTAAGAGTAGAATAAACTTTATTGTACACCAGTAAATGTAGGGTCAGAATATGCACACCATATCATCATGGGAGATTTCAATACTGATCTTACCCACCAATTCTCACGTTCCTGTAAACTCCTTCAGATTGTCGAGTCAGCCAGCTTGCATGTCTTGTCCCTATAACCAACTCACTACGATAACCAGGGCAAAGATACTTGGCTAGATTTGATTTTTACGTCTGCCTCATTACTTGTCCGCAATCACGGTCAACTTGCTGCGCCGGGATTCTTCTGTCATGACCTCATTTTCCTCTCATACGTCCTAAAACCTCCTAAATCCCCTCCCAGAGTATTGCACGGGCGTTGTTTTGGTCGTATGGACGTAGAAAAGCTACGCACTGATGCTTCCAAACGAAACTGGAATGTAGTAACCGCGGCTTCAAACGTAGACGATAAAGTAAATGCTTTTAATGATGCAGTTGTTACCCTCTGCGACATCCACGCCCCTATAAGGAAAATAAGATTAAAAAGACCACCTGCACTCTGGATGACGAAGGAGATTCGTCTGGCTATGAGGCGGAGAGATAGGGCTTACTGCAAGTTCGAAAAGGATCGCACAGAAGAGAAACGAACTCCCCCACTGTATCTTCACGTTGCCGTCGTGGGGGGGCTTGCACGGGTCAATGATCTCTGGGGCTATGCCGGTAGAGCCACTCATGCCGGATTGGCCCAGAGGGAGACTCCAGACCAAGTGGGATACCCGGCGGAGTCTGACATAGACTGCCGCGTGGGACGTGGTGTTCTTTATTCGGACGCCACGCTGCTCTCTAAGCGTCCCTCTGACCTAGCAGAAGGCGCGTTAGAGGAGCAGACGGTTCCTCTAGGGAAGAGGAACTAAGGCGAGCTCGGTGTGTACTTGCCCTGCCTCCGAGTGGGCAGCCTAGGAAGTAGTCCTTTGCTGCCCTCGCCGTGAGATCGTAATCCCAGTAGGTGTGTCTAGTTATGGTCATGTCTCTAACTAGACAGTGGGACCGAGGGCCTTGGCTTAACCGCCCGGACCGCGAGGTGTAAACCTCTCTAAAAAAAATATCTGAATCTTAAGTTTTGGTGTGCGGCGAGAAGATGAATGGCTGACAGATTACGCTTCTCACCCCAGAGGAGCATCAGTTGTGAGCACACTCCCAGCTAAGGTACCTGTGGACCCCCTAGTTGGGTGACAAATTTTCACCTGCCCAGGTACAGAGGCTCTGCCTGGGTTGACGAATATTTCCTCACTACTCGTGGGAATAAAATTGAAATTTCTGAACAAAATAATTTAACAGGTGAACGACCACCTAATGTCGTATCAAAAAAGCTTCTCCTGTCAGATTCTGACGCGGCCTCAAGCCAGAGGAGTACGGTGACGATGAGTAGTGTGTCGCTGAGCGGAAGGCTTTGGCGTAAGCGCACTCGTACTGACTCACCCAGGGGAGAACAATCGGGGACGGATTCGGCCTCGAGTGAAGAAGTGGTGCCGGCTGCGAAAGTCACCACCGCTCGGCGAGGAAGGGGCCGCCCACCCACTACAGGCCAATATGTGGGATTGTCTGCAGCCAGACGCGAACTGGCTGCAGCACAAAAGGCTGCAGAACTCGCAGAAAAAGAGGCACAGGAGGAGGCAGAGCTTGTAAAGTTGACCCAAAGGGTCAATGCCGGAAGGGTCGCTTCATTCCCTCCCGTTCCAATGGACCTTAGAGAGCCTGAAGACCTGATCGCTCTGCAAGTGCAATCCAGATTGCATGACGCCGTGGCAGCAATAAAAAAGGTAGCCAAGGTGTCCAAAGGGTTAAAAGGAACCTGTCAGAAGGCCCTCAAGGACTCCTCAACCTTAACCGCCAGTGGGACTGGCAATTCTATCCCAACTACACCTGCTGTAAGTGGGACTGAAAAATCAGTCCCCACCACATCCCCTAGTCAGCCCAAACAGCCTGCCAAGCCAAGTGGAGGTGAATGGAAGACCGCCGGGGCCAAAAAGAAGGCTCAGAAGTCTCGGCGGAAAGACAAAAAGAAGGCGGCCAAAGAAACCAGAAGGCTCCGTGCACCACGCTCTACGGCGGTGGTCATCACATTACCGTCTGGAGCTGAGGAGCGTGGCTTGAGCTACGCCAAAGTCCTGGCCAAAGCCAAAGCTGAGATTAAGCTGGCTGATCTCGGTATCACAGCATTGCGGTGTAAACCTACCGTCACTAGTGCCCGGCTTCTTGAAATCCCGGGAACCGCCAGTAGCGAAAAAGCAGACGCGCTCGCAGAGAAGCTGCGAGCAGCAGTGGGAGAAGACGGGGTCCGTATATCCAGACCCACTAAGTGTGCGGACCTGCGCATCATGGGCCTGGATGACTCGGTTACACAAAGTGAAGTGGTAGCCGCCGTTGCAAAGGCTGGAGGGTGCCCACCGGAACAGGTAAAATCCGGTTCAATCCGTACCGGCTTCACTGGCCTGGGCACTATAGTGGTAAGTTGCCCAGTTGCGGCGGCCAACCAAATTAAAAATGGCCAACGTTTGCTAGTGGGATGGGTGTCGGCGCAAGTCAAGCTCTTGAGGCCACGGCCCCTAAGGTGCTTCCGTTGCTTAGAGGTCGGTCATGTTGGGGCCAAATGCACAGCGGGGGTCGACCACAGCGGACTTTGCTTCCGGTGCAGTAAGCCCGGTCACAAAGCCGATTCGTGCGATGCCGCGCCACACTGTGTAGTATGTGCGGTGGTAGGCAAACCAGCTGACCATAGAACGGGCAACGCTTGCGCTACACCCAAAAAGCAAAAGAAAGGGGCCAATAAGGGAAAGGGTCCTGCACAACCGCCTAACCCATCGGTTGCGCAAACCAATAAAAGTGTAAGGGAGGAGATGAGCGAAATGGACACCCAATAATGGCTGCCCCTACATTTCCGTTTCGATTTCTCCAGGCCAACATCAACCACTGCGCCAGGGCTCAGGATCTTCTACTCCTGTCCATGGCGGAGTGGTTGATACATGTCGCTGTGGTCTCCGAGCCATACTTCATTCCTCCCAGAAGTGACTGGGTGAGAGACGATGACGGCTTGGTGACCCTCATAACCCATGTTGGAAATGGTTCCCCGTCCTACGAATCCGTCCCCCGGGGACGGGGATACGTCGCAGCATTGTTGTCGGACGTAGTGGTTGTGGGAGTGTATTGCTCCCCAAACAGGTCTCTTGCCGATCTAGAGAGAGTTTTGGAAGATTTGGGTACAGTCGTCCGTCGCAGCCACCCTCGTCCCGTTATTGTTCTTGGGGACTTCAATCTACGGCTAAATGAGGCCAAATCTACGGCTTGGGGTTCTCCGGCCACAAATGCGCGGGGTGAGGTTGTCGAGGAATGGGCGGTCGAGTCAGGATTGACTCTCCTCAATCGGGGCACAGTACAGACGTGCGTGCGACAGCGGGGAGGTTCAATAGTGGACCTATCCTTCGCTAGTTCCGCTCTAGTACGCCGCGTCCAAGGTTGGCACGTAATGGAGGACGTGGAGACGCTATCGGATCACCGATACATCCGATTTGACGTCTCCCCCCAGATTCAAATAGCGCCAGCCACATCGGCTCCGATTGGGGGTGGTCCACGGTGGACACTGAAGCGGCTGAACCGGGAGGCCCTCCTGGAAGCTACTATCGTGCAGGCCTGGGTTGAAGCACCAGACAGGCCTGCAGACGTCGAAGAAGAGGCGCGATGGTTCTAGGACAGCATGACTCACATTTGTGATGCTGCCATGCCCCGTGCTCGGTCGTTTCCTGCCAGGCGCCAGGTGTACTGGTGGTCGCAAGAGATTGCGGAGCTACGAACAAACTGTGTAGCTGAGCGCCGCCGGTACACCAGATACCGTAGACTACGCCACCGTGGCCAGGATACAGAGGCCAGGGAGGCAGAGCTGTACGAGGGATACAGAGAAGCCAAGAAAGCCCTCCAGCTAGAGATTTCGAGGGCCAAAATTCGGGCCTACGAAGAGCTGATTGAGACTCTGGACAGAGATCCATGGGGGCGGCCCTACCGCATGATAAGAGGCAAACTTCGCCCATACGCGTCTCCAGTCCCCAGAGTCTCAGGCCTCAGCTGCTGGAGGAGGTAGTAGGCTCTCTGTTCCCCTTGAGGGCGCAGCACATACCCCCGCCTAAGGTTCCGGCTTCGTATCCTGACAACGACCAAGGCGACGATGACGTGCCCGAAGTGACCCGGGCGGAACTTCGAGTGGCGGTGCATCGACTTCAGGCCAAAAAACCGCCCCGGGTCCCGACGGAATTCCCGGCCGTGCATGGGTTCAGGCCTCGAAGTTCCTTTGGCCCCGACTTGTGGGGCTCTACAGCGCATGTTTGGAACGGGGCCAGTTTCCAAGCCAGTGGAAGACTGGAAAACTGGTCCTGTTAAGGAAGGAAGGGCGCCCCGCGGATTCACCATCCGCATACCGCCCTATTGTGTTGCTGGACGAGGTCTGCAAACTCTTCGAAAGAATAATTGCAGACCGCCTAGTCCGGCACATAACCGGGGTAGGTCCGGATTTGGCGGACAACCAGTTTGGTTTCCGCCGGGGGCGCTCTACGGTGGATGCCATCATGCGTGTTAGGGCTCTGGTGGAGGATGCTGTAGCCCGGGGTGAGGTCGTCTTGGCGGTGTCCCTCGACATTGCCAACGCCTTCAATACCTTGCCCTGGAGTTGTATAAGGGAGGCACTCCGGTATCATGGGGTGCCGTTCTATCTCCGTCGTATTGTCGGGGCATATTTAGAGGACAGGGCCGTCATATACCCGGGTCACGATGGCTGGGGTCGGCGAGAGACATCGTGCGGTGTTCCACAGGGATCGGTCCTAGGCCCTCGTCGCGGCAGTTGGTTCTGCGGGTAGTCTCTCGCTGCCGGTCGTGGTTCTGTCCATGGTCCGGAGCGAGAGTGCATGGAACGCCGTCGCCGCCTTCTGCGAGGAGGTGATGTCCGCAAAGGAGGCGGCCGAACGGGAGAGAGAGCAAGGTACAGCTCTCCCTGCCCGCAGTAGACGCACCGGGCGCCGAAGGGCATTCAATGATCTCCGGCCACCGTAGGAACCGGCCTGCGGTCGACGAACTTTTGGGGAAGTCGTCGTCCGAACAGATACAGGCCCGAGAGGCAGAGCGCAGTGTTCCGCGCGCGCTTCTCAGAGGAGTGCGACCGAGGGGTGGCGGTCGCACCGGGTGACGGGACCCGTTTTGGGTGAGACGCGTCAATGCCTGTCGGGGGTTGCGGAAGAATGGAATAGCGATTCTCGCTCCCCCGATCATGGGCAAGCAGTGGAACACCGGGGTGGTTTTTTAGTCGGTAAGAGTCCGACAGACCCCTTCAGCCCCCCCCCAAGGGCGGAGGACATCCATGGGGATCTTCCACCACGTTACAAAAAAAAAAAAAAAAGAAGAGAAACGAAATCTGTACAAAATTGCAAGAAATCGATGTAATCAGATGATACGTAATGCTAAACGCCGACACATTCTCGACAACCTCGCCTGGTCTTTCCCCGCCAACACCTGGAAGTTCCTTGCAACTCTGGCAAACAGCGACCTGCTAATCTACAGAAAATAGTTGGTTTGGATGATATAAATCGTCATTTCTCCACATTTGCTTATCTAGATCACCAAACCAAATATCGCACTGTTAATTACTTAGCGGGTCTAAATTGTCCTAACATAAAGCCTTTCCACTTTTCTCCAGTTGTGCAGGGTAAGATCAAAAAGATAATACTCTCCATCAAATCAGCCGACGCATGGTCATAACCATCCTTGATCAACTATTACCTGCAATCTCGCACATCATTAATTTCTCCCTAGATTCCGGAACTTCCCTTCACTCTGGCGTAAAGCCTGTCCGTTCGAGTCGATGACCTCTCTTCGAGCTGGTGTGATATGGACTCCGGTGTCCCTCAAGGCGGTATTCTTTCTCCTTTGCTTTTTTCTGTGTTCATTAATCTCCTAACCCTTGAACTTCAATGTCCGTATCATCTGTATGCGAAGGTTGATGACTTAACTACAGCTATTGACTCTACAGCTCTTATCTTTCCTTTAATCGACTATGGTGATGTATGCTGTTATGACCTGGATGCAGATCTTCTCGATAAGTTAAACCGTCTTCTTAATAACAGCATTCGATTTATCTTTAATCTTCGTAAATATGATCATATTTCCATTTTTCGTTCTCAGCCCAGATGGTTGCCTATTCGTCAACGTCAAGAAATGCGCGCTCTCACTACCCTATTCCCTATCCTCAATTCCTCATTTCCCCTTACTTATTTGACACCATACTTCCAACTCTTATAAAATAATAACCAGAAATATAATAATCTAATGGGTAGTTTTGGTGTGGGAATCAAAACATGTTAGGCAAAACAAATTAGTAAATGATACCTTTAAACATAGACAACATAATTAGATAGGATATATACATAAATATACATAATAAATAATACATATATATTTCTAGATTAATAAGGTTATATTCGATAAATGCAGCAAAGGACAGAAAAGGAGAAATTAAGAAGCCAAGTAACATAAAAGTGTTTGACCATTTTCTTGAATGTGAAGTTGAGTTGAGTTCTTAGAAAATAAAATATTATGTATTAATGTTATACGAAATCATATTAATTAGTGTAAAACCTTACTCGTATTTTCACGATCTTAACGTAGTAGTCTTAGCAAATAGAGAAAAATGTTCCGAAAAGAGATACATTGCGGTTTTTTATACACGTAGCCTACGTTGAGAAACTTTTTTCCATTTAGTACATTGTTTCGATTAGAGATGGACGATGGATAAATACTCAAAGGATAAATACTTGAGTTTTTATCTGAAATGGATAAATACTCGTATTTACTCATTGTTATCCGACATTTAACCAAATTCGTGTGAGAGAACCAAATGAGATAAATATATTGTTTCTCTTCTATATTAAAGAAATATATACTCGTATATATAAAACAAAAGGATACTCATTCACTCACTCACTCATCTACTGACTAATCACGAAATTTAGAAAACCACAAGTGGTTTTCTAAATTTCATCAAGATCAAGATCTATGGAGATGAAATTTGAAGGTAGTGTGTTGTACGTTGTACGTTGGTAGCAAACCAGTACATGGCCCGCCAGTTAGTAAGCGGTTACCGTAGTCTCTGGATGCTTGTGAGTCTTCTGGAATTACAAGCATCCATAGACTGCGTTGCCGACCCTTTAAAAACCTATACACTCTTTTCTTGAAAGACCCCATACAGTAGTCTCTGGGAAAAACCTCGGCAGCAAGCTCGTTCCAAACCGGAAAATTCGCGGGAGGAAATTCCTCTTGAACCATACCGTGCGCGACCATTTAGGTTCCAAGGTTCCAAGGAGGATGAATGCTCTGCCGGCGGCGAGCGGTATGGTGGTAGAATGCAGCCGTGGGGATTATGTCAAACAGTTTCTCGTAGCACAACCAAAGGCAAAAGGAGGCAAAGTCTCTCCTTAGGCTTAAGGGTTCAATACTGCTTGTGAGTTTGGGATCGTCGACGATTCTCATAGCACGTCTTTGGACCGAGTCAAAAGGCCTAAGCTGGCATCCAGGTGCCCCGCCTAGAGATGACAGTAGTACTCCATATGGGACAGACTTGTTACTTGTTTAATAAAAGTCTTTGCCACGGGGTAAAGTACCGCTTTGTTGTTTTTTTAGCGGTGACCGCGCAAACTTTTGTTTTGGTGGGGTTGAACCGGACCAGATTTTTCTGACTCCACTGAGAGACCTTGACTAGACTGCTCTCGATTTTAGCACAAGTTGTTTGCAACTCTCTAACACAATTGAAACGAGGAATGCTGGCACGGCCCTTGTAATAAGTATCCCAGGTGCTGTTATCTGCATTGCAATGGATGTCATCAATAGACAACATATCATTGATATGCCGCAAAAACAGCGTTTGTTCGACGCTAGCATTAATTTCAATGCTTTCAGAGCAGCTGCCGTCTACTACGGCTATTATGCGTGTTATGCGTCTGCCGGACAGAAAGCTGGCAATCAGCGCAGGCAACACAAGCCCTTGGGCAATCCGTAGGATGGCAGGTTTGACAGAAGGCCGCGATGCCCGACACGATTGAACGCCCTCGCTATGTCGCAATAGCTAAGCCCTCCGGTGTGTGAGAAACACTAGAAGGTTACCAGTCGAGCAATCGCAGTGAAAACCATACTGACGGTCACTGATGGTCTAGGTATTGTAGGAGCTTCGTGTTAATTACACACTCCATCACCTTGGAGAGAAGGGACGTGATAGCTACATGCCTATAATTCGGTGGGTCTGATCTGTCGCCTTTTTTGGCACTGGGTGCACAAAGGGTCTTCCTCGAAGACGGAACTTGACTTTTGTAATATGAGAGCGCGATTAGACCATTAGCACTGGACACAGCTCAGCAAACAGCACTGCTTAAGCACAACCACTGGTATGCCGTCCGGCCCACTCGACTTGTAAACATTTAGAGACATGAACTTCGCCAGACATCCCCTTGCAAAATACTGATTACCGGCATGGATTACCCGCACGGCGGGATGGTGGTATCGTCGTTCAAAGTTGAGTTCGAGGTAAAGAGAATACCCAGAATATCGGCTTTCTCTTTTGCGCTATAGGCCAGATCCCCAGCAGCATTTCGCAGCTTTGGTGAGAGACCAGAAGGCGCGGCTTCCAGAAGAGTAGTCATCAAGTTTCTCTTCGATTCTGCCGACAAAATCGAATTTAGCTCTGGCAATTGCTCTCTTACAGCATTTAATTTGCTTTTCATTCATATCATTATTATTCATCATAAGTTATCATCATATATTCATCATACGTCATCATTATTCATCATACGTTTGCATCCTTATCAGCTTCGGCCTTGGTCCAAGCCCTGTATGCGGTTTGCTTAAGAGCTCTAGCATCCTTACAGGGCCAATTAAACCAGGGTAATTTTTTTGCTTCTGTAGCTACCAGGGAGTTGTGAATAAAACATTCAATATCCGCTTGGATCGTCTCAGTGACAGTAACTGCTCAGGAGTCAGGATCCTCTAATGTGAAACACTTGCCTCCACGGATACGATAAAATTCACGCAATCCATCCCAATCTGCTGACCTATACTGCCACACCTGTCTTAGGCTAGCTGGCCATTGTGGGTCAGGCCGCGCGCATGGTACCTGCATCTAGATAAGACAAAGATCGGACGAGCCTAATGGTGCATTTTCAATGGTGCAATTCACTGAGGTGGAATACCCGTCCGGACGTGAGGTCAGCAGAAGATCCAGTAGAGAGCTTGCATGGTCCTCGATGTCTGGGTGTTCTTTGTGTCCGTTGTTTCAATGTTTGTAATGTCCCCGCGACACAAGAATCATTCCTATTAAAAAAAATTGAGTGTTCATAGGCCAGAGAAAGTTCGTGAGCAGACTTCCCCGCGTAATCAGTGGACGTAGAACGGAGCCACTCAAAGCGATGAGCGTTAGTCTCCTAAGATCACAAGGTCTACGGAGAGATAATCTCTCCTCCAGCTTGTGATCTTATCTGTGAGCTCGAGAACTTTATCGGTCGTCAACCACAGGCGTTCGAAAAGCCGAGTCGTATGTTAAAGCTGTGTGTTTCAGAAATAAAATATGTTTTCTTTCTTTCTCTTTCTTTATCTGGCACGCGTAGACCTTAGCTAAGAACGAATTTTGCGACCGGATTAATGAGGTCAAAGGACAGGTTAAAGGACATTGTCCATTTCAGTATTCAGTATGAAAATCAGTTTCACATTTTTTTATGCTGCGTCAAATATGTATAAACTGCATTATTATGCCTGCACTGAGTATTATCTGAAATATGATATACGATAATAACAACGAGAAAATATTGTGACACTGACGTTAGAGTTTTTTTTAATAATGTTTGTGGCATCATGTTTTTGACAGGGATACCATGTATAAATTAAGGCAAAACTAACACTGAAGTATACATTCACTACATGACCTACGACTATATACTAATATACATAAATAATAAAAAAAATAAACAGAAATAATAAGATTACTAAACTGCAATATATTTTAATGTGACATTACGAATGTTATATCACGTATATTATTATTTAACCATTTTATTTTAAAACGATGTTTATTGGAATTCAGCCATTAATGGTTTATTTTATATAATAGCAACATTTCACTTAAAATGGAAACGGTCATTGATTCAAGTTTTAGTCCTTGTAAGATTTAATTTCAAACCCCAAGTTCTATAAAAGAGATTTAGGGTCAAAAAGTCACATTAAAATAATTTTTTTTTTTTTTAAATTTGAAATAATGAGGCGAACGTCTAAAAGTGAAACCATGAATGGGCATCCTTCTTTGGCGGCGAGGTAGTTTATAGGTAGGACACGTCAGCATACAACGGACAGAAGGGTCGAACTAAGACGGCTCTCACAAGTTTTTTAAGAAAGCCCTTGGTTTTTTGTATTTGAAACCTGAAATTTCACAGGGAGGTATTTTATGAGTAGAACAAATCAGCTTAAAATGGATTGTGCGACAGGGCTGGATTAAAGAGGTCTAAGAGCATACACAAACTTCATTTTCATGTGTCAAATAGTTTTCTAGATTTCGTGATTAGTCAGTGGATGAGTAAATAGTCTTTCGCTTTTACACGGGATGTTACAGAAAGGTGTGGTCATATTTTAGGGTCGTATAGTAGAGCCCGTGAAGCGTAAAGCGCTAACAATTTCATGAAAATTCGTAATTTTTAATCCCAAAATCTTGGCTTGAAACTGAAAATTTAACTTGAAAATTGTCCGATAAAGCCAATATTTCGTATGACAGAGGGCTGACATGATGACATTTTTATGAGTTACTGTTACTGACTTGTAGGTCGACCGCGTCTGGGGTCATCTTTTAGTTCGTTCGTTAGTTTCGTTCTTTCTCTGGACCACGTGTTTAAATTCACGAAACCGATTAGTAACTGTTGCTAACGTAGGATAATAAATACATAACAATAATATTAGAAAAATAAATTAATAATATTTAATTTTAATTTATTTATCGGACACAAACATAGTTTCAAACAGGTAGATTTCCCTGACTCCTACTACTAGTAGGAATTGTGTTACAGAAGCCGATGTCCTCCCTTTATTGGTCATTCCATTTCGTTATGCCCTTAGAAATTTAATATTACAATATTAAAATTTATAAAATAACAAAAGAAAACTTAAGTGGAATCTATTTGCCATATATTAATAGATACAGTCGGTTGTGTCTGTGTGTGTTTATGTGTGCGTGTGTGTATGTGTGCGTGAATTCTGATATGTGTGTGTGTTTATAATATTTTTCATTTATCAATTATTAAAAGCCTTTTTGTATTAATGTAACGGCTAATATGTACTCGTTTCCCAACGTTTTTAACCAGATAAATTTTATATTATTAAATTTATTATTATTTATATTTCTGTATGTTGTGTGTTTTACATTTATTGTAAACTTTTGGAGCATGGTAATTAAAATACTTTTGTCCAAATGCTGCTTTCTGCGGCGGCACTGGCAACGCACTATTCTTTTATTTTGTATAGGTAAGTATGGTACATATTTTTGATGATACCTTTTTAGAATTTCGAATGAGCTTCTTCATAAACAGTGGTAGTGGGATGCCTAAAGGGTAAAGATAGTATTACTTTCAGAACAGCGCGTTAGGCTCTTTCTGCAAGTAATAGAAACGTTTTGCCAGCACCGCCTCATGCACAGATGCAACATCTTATTAGGCATTCAGAGAGTGCCTGGTAAGTTTTTATTAGCAGTTTCTTATCACCCACTGTTCGTAAATTTTTAAATATGTACATTAACTTTCTAATTCTAGCTGTTAAAGTTGTATAATATGTAGGTTCGAGTTAAGTCGATCGTCCACTACTACGGTATGGGAGTAACTCTAGCAAGGGAGGTACAGTCACAGTTGGAATTATTACCATTGCGATTACAGGGGTATGTATGGATCCTTAACTTGCAATTCGAAGAGGGTTTATCCAAGGCTGTTTTACTAAAACATACATATTTTGTCTTTGATACATTTAGGGACAACAAGCTGTCTTCTAGCCAAGCTGAGACCTTAGCGAGATCATCTTTGGTCTTGCGAAATACTGTGCTCCAGTTAATTCCGTGAAACGTTAGAACGGTGTCATCGGTAAATATAGTTATTTCAATGTTAGACAAGGCAGCGACGTTACAAAGCTCATCGATGTAAATAAGAAACAATGTAACGTAACAAACAATATTTGTAATGTAGTAATTCGCAGATACACTTCGTGATGTCTGCAACCGATAGTCTGTGAACCGTTGTACAACTACACCTCTTATGCCGATGCGACGTTCTCTAGGCGCAATAAAAGTATTGAAATCGAGACAGTATCAAACGCTTTTTGAAGGTCTATAATACTAGACACGGAATCATTTACAAAATATTTTTCGAAATTCTGGCTCAAAAATGACGAGCATGTTGAGCAGTGGTGTGTGTTCGGAGAAAAGCACCGAACTAACAATTACTCTAAAGCGTGTCATTACTCTATTAACGATAAAACCA
>OY982569.1:14114395-14440108 GCA_963859945.1 Euplagia quadripunctaria
AAGCTTTTATAGAAAATGCAACTAAAAAAAAAAAAAGTATCGAATTATTGCATTGTCATCGGTCTTTGACTTTTAAAGTGGGTCAAAATCGTGCCGAAAGGAGTCGGTTACAAACATACAAACAAACATACATACAAGTGAAGCTAATATAAAGCGTGTAAAAACAAAAATGTATGGCATTATGATACAGACTCTCAGGTGAAAAATAATATACCTTTTCTATTGTGAATTGAATCCAATTGAGGTAATATGGGTTGAGATGATATGGGGGCTGGTAAAAAGTCATATTGCAGGGAAAAACAAGTTTTAAAATGGCAGAAGTTTAATTACTAATAATTATAACTTGACACATCTTACACACGGGTGTCTAATTCCAAACTAGGCAGAACTTGTACCATGATAAACATACTTATATATTTCTAAATACATTCATATTATAGATAAATTACACACACACACACGATTGTTTGTCCTGGGTGGGAATAAAACCTATCAGCAGTCAGGATCACTAACCACCAGACCAACAGGCCGGTCAAATATTGCTACAAGAGGGATTACAATTAATAACATTTGGAGTGTGGCAAAAATGTATTAACCATGTAATAAAAGAAGAAAAAAAATGAGAGAAATTCATTATACAGGTAATTGACGATAGGTCCTTTTAATAGTCGAGTTCTGACTGACCGAGAACTAAAATTCGATCGTGAAATTTGTTCAAATGTGATTGAAATTCTTACTTGTTCTTATTTGAAGTATGTTTAAAACATAATTGGCGTAAATATCTATCTAAATAAAAACTACTCTTTGTTCGGGTATAATATAATAAAATTTTTGAACAGAAGCATTAGATAATTTTTTCGTTGTTCGCATCAATTCGATAGGCATACATTTAGTCAGTTTAATTGCTTATTATTATTATTATTTTAAGAGCCTAGTGCTACCTCGACCATTTCTGGTCTTTTGTAGCGCACGCTTGCTTTAAAGTTGCATGATGTGCAACCCTAGGTTAATACTTCAGTACCGCGTTAGTGGGCCACAAAAGCAAAGAATATGCATTGCAGATTCTTCTGCCTCTCGACAGAATCTATATATTGTGTTCTCGCCCAACTTTAGGTTGAGCATATGTTTGTTCAGTTTGCAGTGTCCGGTGAGAATTCTTGTTACTGCACAGGCTTTGTATCTTTTGAGCTGCAGAAGTTCTTTTGATACTTTGTTATTATAGCCCTTTATGAAGGCTTTCGTGTTTCTTAGACCAGTTATGGTCTTCCATCTCTTGATCTTTTGATTTCATTGCCATTGATGTATATTGGGGCGTTTATGATTGAATAAGCTCGCTGTTTGGTGATGCTTTAGTTAGTACTAGCAACCCGCCCCACGGCTTCGCACGGGTACAAATTATACATCTAAACCTTCCTCATGAATCACTTTGTCTGTTAGTGAAAACCACGTGAAAATCCGTTCAGTAGTTTTTCAGTTTATCGCGAACAGACAGACAGACAGACAGAAAGACGCGGCGGGGGACTTTGTTTTATAATATGTAGTGAAAGTTGCTTATTTTACTTTCGAGTTAATAGTTTTTTTGCCTATGTTTCTTTAGTTTATAGATTTGGTCAATAAAAATAGTAATGTTTAAGTTACCTATTGCATTGAGTAGTAACTACAAGTTCGTTGCTACAAGTCCAAGCGGAGCGAGGATTTTCATAATTATAGCTTGTCTCATGATTTTGTTTCAAACCCCTAGTTCTGGATGCTGAATACACAGACTTTTATTCTGTATTGTATTGTAATTGTAGCAGGAGGGAATTTGAATCATCTCTAATCGGATTTACTATGTAAGTTTGAGTTTATTTCATTTTTCACACTACATAGCCACATGCCTGTTTTCAGAGACATTCTTATTTATCTCTGTTTCAGAAGGATTCTTAAATTACATTGCTACATTTCAATGTTTTTCTTTTTAAATAGGTAATTCTATTTTTTGAAACTTCCAACATTGGGATTTGGATTTGGGATGTTCTTAAATTATTATTTTCGAATTACTTGTTCAGTTTTTTTTCTTTAATTCTTTAAAATACATATATATTGACATAGGGTTATTTCATTTACGTAAGTTTCCAAATGATATATTTTTAAAATTATTTGTTGTCGCAACAACAAAATAATATTTACCAACAGGTTATTAATACCTGCCCGTCAGTGGTTGCTTAGCAACGCAATATTAGTAAACATTCTACATCGAATTTGGCTGAAGTATAGTTATCAGTTTAAATTTAAATTTCGAGTTTTAGGCAAATTAAAGCTGTATCTCATGACAATGCAACTCTCGTCCAAAACGCTATTCGTTCAATATTTATTTTAAGTTTCGTTCATAACGGTTAATATAGTTGAAATGTTACTGCGCATGTACGTCGCACCGTTAAACAGTAGCAATACGAATATTAATTGGTTTCCAACATTTGTCACTAGATGGCGATCGTGAGTGAGTCGTATCGTGAACCGTTTGTCACGGTAATGACAAGACGGAAGTAGTTGCTCTGTGTGTTTTTAGTTTTCAAACTGTTTTCAATTTCGTATTCATAACATCAATAGTAAACGTGATACCTCTCAGTGCAATAATCAACAACAAGTGTTATCCAGTGACAATATTCAGTGAAAACAAATAAAAACTCAAATTAAAAACTGTATATTACAAGTACTTAAAATCTACCCTGTGTTACAGAAATATAAAACAATTTTTAAATAAAGCTATTTCTAGTGGAAAACTTCAGTATTCAGTAGCTGGTAGAGTACTTGTAACTATTTATTCAAATCTTGGCGTGCGGTGACGTAACAGCGAAGCCTTAAAACTCAGCCTTCTTATTCTTTGAGGTCAGCGCCATCTCTGTTTACATGACCGGCCTAAGTGCGTAGCATGCAGTGGATAGAACTATTGACAGAACGCAATAAATTAGCTGGTTTAGCTCCACACTAGGTGGAGTTCGCATAGATGTAAACTATCTTATTATTTTAATTAATAAGAATCATGCCTAAGTGTGGTGACTGTGCCAAATATATATAGACCTGGTAAGTGAACTACGCAGTTTCAAGCTAGAAATTTCTGCCATGAGAGTCGAGATTCGCAAGCTCCGTCAGGAGATGGCGGGCTTTCGGTCCGCTGTAAACGCTTGTGAGGAAAGATTGGCAATATGGAGGATCTTGTCTCAACACTTGAAAAACGTCTTGAGGTGAGGGAGCCAGTGGTGAACGATAACCTTGAAAGCACAATTACGGAACTAAAGGAGCAGCTAAATGAGAGAGACCAAGATATGCTGCTCAATGATGTCGTGATTTCCGGAATACCTGAGGCCAGAGATGAAAATGCCACCTCTTGAATGTCGTCTCCGTCAAGCTAGGCGTAAACATCGATGAGCGGGATATTGTCAACGTCGAGCGAGTGGGTACGACATATCGTAACCACGTCGAGAGTGCCGGTGGCACCTTCCCGCCGCGTCACCGCACCATCGCGGTGCGACTGACTGCCGCACGTGAAACTATTACGTGCTGCTCGTGTGAGACGCAACCTAAACACCACCAATCTCGGGCTTTAGGGACCATCGCATAAAGTTTATATTAACGAACGTCTGATACGATAAAATAGAGACCTCTTCTATATTGCCCGAGAGAGCGGGAAACGTCTCAGTTATAAATACATATTGACAAAGGAAGGCCGCATTTACGTGAAGAAGGACGATGGCGCGCAAACACAGCGTGTTCATTTTGAACCCGACATAAAACGAATTTTTTCATACACTACCGAAATACAGAGTCGGGTACCTAGCGTCCAACTCATTCAGTCATCCCATTATAAAGGAGATCACGAACTTTATTTTTAAATATGAAACGGTTTGTGGACATCCTGATTTCTAGGAGTGCATTCCAGAGGAGAACTGATTGAACGTAAAAAGACGAGTTTACGAAGTCAGAGTTGTGGGAGGGACATAAGAGAAGCAGATTATTTTCTGAACGAAGATTTCTGTCATGATTGGAGGACAAGAAGCGGAAGTAGGAAGCTAGGTAAGAAGGTGAAGATTGAAGGAGAGTTGAGAAAAGAAAAAAGAGAAGTCAATGCTCGCAGATTACGGCGCTGGCGAATAGGTAGCCATTTTAATTGGGAACGTAAAGCTGACACATGGTCATACTTGCGGAGATTGAAAATTAAGCACTACGACCTAGTCTTCATACAATGTTATTATCATACTGTTTCATGTTTATCATTTTTTCGCTTGTCTACTACCAATGTTATGTCTCAGTATGACTTGCTGAGGGGGCGTGTCTCGGTATGGCTGATTTTCGGTTGGAATTGCTCTTCTATAATTATATAAAACCCGTACTATATGTCCGACTCTCGATTCTTTCTACTTCCCTCTACTTCTTCTCTTTACTTCTTTTATTCAAGCCATGGCGTTTCTTAGATGAACTCAAAATGGGGTGCGATTCTAACACGGAGGCCTTTAATTTGGTGAAAGAAGATTTAAAAGAAGGAGCCGATTATGGTAATTCAATGATAGAGTCAAGATACAAGATACAAATAGCATTTGAAATGATAGAATCTAAAGTTGCTGAGACAAACGAAGAAAGGGAAACTATTGATGATGACGATAGTCCTAAAAACCTTTTAGACTTTGAAGCTGTAGAAGCTGCAAACGCAATGGATGACTTTCAGAGAATCAATCTGGTAGAAGAAGAGCAGACTGATCTTTAAAGTATGATCGCAAAACTTAATGCCGAACAAAAAAGAGTTTTCGATATGATCACACATAAAATGGACACAACTGATAATAACGCTGACGTTTTACGCTGTTTTGTGAGTTGTACTGGTGGCACTGGAAAGAGTTCTTTAATAAAAACTCTGAAAGTTTGGGTTAAGACGTATTTAAAGAAAAAAGTGGCAGTTAGAGTTCCAACAGGAATAGCTGCATTCAATGTGAATGGATTGACTATACATAGACTATTGCAGTTCCCTGTGGAACACAAGCAAACAACGAAGTACAAGCCACTTTCTGATGAAGTGTTCCAAGTTTTGAGATCAGATTTGAAAGAAGTAGAGTTGTTTATGATAGACGAAGTTTCGATGATATCCAATGTTACTTTAACATATATTCATTTACGCATGTCTGAGATATTCGACACAAGCGTCGATCAGAATTGGTGGTTTGGAAAAAAACCTCTTGTAGTTTTCGGGGATCTCTTACAGCTTCCGCTGGTAAGAGAAAAGTCACCTTTTGAAAAACTATCAACTGCTGAAACTAACAAGTTGTTAGGTTCCCTCAGTATGCCTAATCTGACGTCCCGAGGGGGTATCCACACGCACAAAAAAAAAAAAAAAGTATGCCTAATCTGTGGATTGAACTGTTCACATACGATGAACTTACTATTAAAATACGACAGCTCAATGATTCTGGCTTTCTTGAAATGCTAAATAGAATAAAATTACGTGTTACTACACAAAAAGACCGCAACTTACTCTCGACTAGATTAATAACTCTCAAATTCAATTTAAATGAAAACAGATTAATTGAAATAATTAAACACCTCTCGAAACTTCCTGAGGATACCATTTGCTTATTACCTACAAAAAACATGTGTCAACAATTAAATACTGCAATGCTTAGATCTCTCCCACATTCCGAAATAAAACTTACTGCTGTAGATAGCATAGATTGCCACAGATACGTAACAAAAGGAGCTCGTGAATGCATAAAAAAATATGAAGAGGATGCTTCTATGACTGCGGGCCTGGAAGAGAACATAATTATAAAAATAGGAGCATAAGTCATGTTAAGGCGAAATATTGACGTGAGTCTTGGTGTTAATGGTCCTATCGGTACAGTGCAAAGAGTCAAGGTTGAACCGGAAAATACAAAAAAAAAATAGTAACTTTTAAACTTTCGCGTTCCATGATATAATTATGTATATAAACGGGCTCTAAGCTAGAGAATAGGAACACGGTTAGTATAGTATGTGACGGTACATGGCGAAACCAAAATATCGAAAATGTGCGGGTGGATGAAGAACCTTCTACCTCACGATCTCGACGATGGAGGGCGTGCACCGCTGAGCCAGTCAGCCTGTGAGTCCTGTAACCACGGCCAGTGCAACCTGGTCGAATTCGTCAGGCATTTCAGAGGTATGTAATACCTTTTCGTGATCGCGTTAATTCCCGTATAAATACATAACAAAAAAAATATTAAGAAAATATATATTACACTTTTTATAAAGAACATGTTCAGCTTATGTTCATCACGAACAGTTTCCCATATAGCCTATGCTATAACTATACACAAAAGTCAGGGTTTAAGTCTAAATAATGCGCTGATGGATATCGGTTCTGCAGTATTCACATCCGGTCAAGCTTACGTGGCACTTTCGAGAGTTACAAGTCTGGGCGACTTACATCTAATTATTATCGACTTTGGAAGTATTAAAGCGTAGGAATCCTCAATTTGTGAATACAATAGACCAAGAAGCATTTACTGACTTGTCAAAAATTGTAACATCAAAGCCTCCGAGAAAAACCCATAGAGACAGGGAGTGGGCTTTGAGAAAAACTGTAGCTGAAGCTCAAGAAGTAGTACCGGAAAAGAAAAAGAGGAAGACTACCTACAAAAAGAAATGAGATGCCATCAAAAACAAAACTTGTAAAAAAAACCAAGTCTCGCAACTCAGTTCTTCTACCGTAAAAAGTTTTGAGATCCATGTAATACCAAGTCGGTTAATTTATTCAGTCCCTACTTAAGGGACCTTTTGTCTAAGTTATTACGTAATTAGCTAACCTAACAACATAGTGACCATATCAATATTAAAAATCTTATATGTTTTAAATAAAATAGATTGATTTGGCAATCGCACTAAACAATCTTATTTAATATAATATGTATTATTTATGAGATACATTGTGTTTTTACCGGCCACACAGAAAAAAGTAAGGTCAAAAAAAAATTAAACCCGCCAAAATCAAGTGGGAACCAAAAAAATTTGCGGATTTTGATGAAAATAATGTCAAATTTACAGGAGTCACACAGTTACCAGGGATTATTGAAAAGCTTGTGTTGCAGAGATTAAGGTCGAGTATTGCTTGACTTGGGATCTTGTGAATAAAGTGCGTGTGGTTCGTGCAATAATATATTGGACACTGACTTACAGCTGCACATTAACAAATAGACTTAGCTAGTTAAGTACACCTATCTATCAACGTTGTTTATAAAGTTGTGAATCGAACATAACAGCCCACCAAAAGGGCCCAAGACCTTTTAAAAAATACAAGACTAAGTTATTGAAAACACAACATGTAATAACAATTAAAATAAATATCTACTACCTTTACTAGGGCTTAGTTAATTAAAATTACTACGGAAGTCAAATTTTTTGTAGAAATTGGTAGTGCACACAAATATGGGGTTGATCTTTTAGTTAATTTGCCTTTATATCGCACGGTATACACGCGCGTTAAATTGTCTCTTCCAGGATGCTTCTCAATCACCCGTGCTAACGCCCACTTATTAGGGGGAGTGTTTTCATCTCTTAGCAGGACGATGTCACCGACTTCAAACTCTACGGTTGTTCTTAACCGTTTAGGTCGTTGGTGAAGTCGTGATAAATATTCCATTTGCCAGCGTTTCCAGAAGGTTTGCACCAATCTCTGGGTATGTTGCCATCTAGATAATAGATTTACGTTAAGTCGTGTAGTCACGGTCTGGGATCATTAGTAACGTTTCTCCTACGAGAAAATGTCCCGGTGTGAGTATCTTTATGTCTTCAAGCACGTCAACGTCTGTAGATATTGGCATTAAAGGTCGTAAATCAAGGCAAGCTTCAATTTGTGTCAGAACTGTTGTGTACTCATCAAATGTTAAATTTGCGGTCAGTATTTTTCGTAGCTGTTGTTTACCAGATTTCACCCCCGCCTCCCATATCCCTCCATGGTTTGGGCTATAGGGAGGTGTAAAATGCCATTGTGTACCATCGTTTATTAATTTGTTTCTTATGTTCTCTGGTATCTCAAGACCTGCTTCTCTCCATAGTGCCGCTAACTCTTTGTTGGCGGCAACGAAGGTGGTTCCGTTATCGCTCTAGATTTCAATACAGCTCCCTCTTCTGGCAACAAAACGTTTAAATGCGGCGATAAATGCTTCAGTTGTCAAGTCACTTACTAATTCCAGATGTTTTGCCTTTATTGCCATACATACGAAAATGCAAATGTACGCTTTACTTCTCTTAGCACCTTTCCCTTTAGAGTTCAATATATATACTGGGCCAGCGAAGTCAACTCCACTTTTAGAGAATGGGCGTGAAGGAGTCACACGAGGTTCCGGTAAGTCACCCATCATTTGTTGTCTACAAGGAGCTCGCTGGCGCGCACAGGTAAGACATTTATGAATGTATTACTTCACTAAACTCTTGCAGCCAAAAATCCAGTATTTGCTCATTAGGTAAGTAATCATCATGTTTATTCCACCATCCATTGTTTTTTCGTGTGCGTCAGCTAGTACAAGTGGAATAAACTCGCTATCCTTACTTAATGTTACAGGATGTTTTAGGTCCTCATCGACATTTGCATTTCTTAATCTGCCGCCCACCCTGAGAATATTATGCTCATCAATAAATTATTTTCTTTAATCTATTTATTTCATCCGAAAATGCAACATTCGTATACAAATGTCTAATGCCCTTTGCATCTCTTGTGTTGTTATTAATTGTAATTTCAGTTTCTGTTGATCTTTCTTTAAGTTTAAAAATCTACAACAATGTATAATGACTCGTAATAACTCGGTAAGTGAATCATATTCTTCAAACTTAATGAAATGCTTTCTTTCAGGTTCTGTGATATTAATATAAGACTGTATGGTTTTCTTCATCCGTTGACAAAGTTGAGGGTCTGGTGTAATTAATTTGTTCATTTATAAGCCAGATGGGTCCTTGTCACCATATTCCTTTCTGTAGTAGCTCTGCCACGCATGAACCTCTTGAAGCCACGTCTGCTGGATTGTACGATGACTGCACATGAAACCATTGAGTGTTACTTGTATGTTCCTGTATTTCCACCATACGGTTAGAGACAAACGGTTTCCATCGATTTGGTTCTCCTAGAAGCCAAGCCAAAACAATTGTGGAATCAGTCCACGCATAAACATTGTTTGTTGAGATTCTCATAGCTTAGATCACTTTGTATAATAATTTCGCTAACAGCACAGCTCCACTCAGCTCGAGTCGCGGTAGTGATATAGTTTTGACCGGAGCTTCCCTTGTTCTAGATGCAACCAGATGTGTTTTTATCTCTCCATCTTTCGTCTGCACAGTATACTACCGCTGCGTAAGCTTTTATAGATGCATCGCAGAATCCGTGCAATGTCACTAGATCCTTTTCGTAACTAAATGTACTTATCCATCGTTTAATTTTTATTTGCCTGATATTCTTTAGATCTCCTCTTATACGCCTCCATTCATCGCTCAGATCTTTCCTGACTTCTTGATCCCAACTAACACCTTCTAGCCATAGTTTTTGTACTACAATTTTTGCTGTAACGATGACAGGTGCTATCCACCCTAGTGGATCAAATAATCGGTGTAGATCTGAGAGTATTGATCTTTTTGTTATAGCTGATGACATGGGTTCCAACAGCAGTTCATAGTTGAATTCATCTTCTCTCAGATTCCACGTCAGATCGAGGGCTTTGATGGTACCGTCAAGTTTCAGGTCTAAATTAACCTTCGTAGTGACTTTGTTAACGTCGATAGTTTTGAGAAACTGTGTCCTTGGACGCTCATTTTTGAAGTTCAAAGCCTCCTCGTTGTAAAAATGCTATTATTTGTTTACTGACGCGTACTGCGTCTTCTGTCAGATCGCAGCCGGAAGCGACGTCGTCGACATAAAAGTCGTCGCTCAGGGTACCTTTTGCCCTCATCATCTGCTAGTTTCATTAACGTTTTAATAGCCAGGTAAGGCGCTGAGGCTGTACCAAACGTAACCGTCTTCAATCTATAATCCTTGACGTCTGCAGTATTGCTATCGAGGTCGTCTTAAAGGGGTCCGCGCCATAGCATACTGTGATAATCTGAGTCTTTCTAATAGTACCATTCTGTACATTTTCATGACGTCACTAACAAAGCATACTCTGTGCATGCGCTATCTCATTATTATGATTCGCATATCTTCCTGTAGTACTGGTCCGGTCAATAGTTCATCGTTAAGGGATGTACCATTGCTGCCTTTACATGAAGCGTCGAATACCACTCTAACTTTGGTGGTTTCTTTGTCCGTCCGTATGACGTCATGATGTGGAAGGTATACAGAACGGTTGTCTAGTTCATCCTTTGGCACTTCCTCCATGTGTCCCAGTTCTAAATATTCTTCTAAAACTCTGTGGTATTCATCTCTTAATTTGGGTTTATGATGTATTCTTTTTTCTTAATGAATAAGACGTTTCATGGCGATTTCTCTTGTGTTCCCGTCTGGTGTCACAGGGTACTCGGTACGAAATGGAAGTTTCACTACATACTTGTCAGTGCTATCTCTTCTATAATTGCTTTCATAGTGTGCATCGCATTGCTCGTCTTCTTTTGTGTAATTTCTTTTTGTATCTGGTTCTATCTCCCAAAGTGTTTTCAAAAAGTCTTCTGCCATGATCTGATGATGCATAACAAGAACTGACTCTGTTTGTTGTATGTTACATCCATCCAAGGTTTGATTTATGAGCACATGGAGACCCTGGTGGACCCTTTATCAACTCGGTTTGCACAATTTGCGCATACACATCGATGCCCTGGAGTAGGTCGATAGAGCCTGGCGTACAGTAGCTTAAATCAGCTAGCACTAACCCGTTTAGATAGGCCAATTGTTTGTGTTAATTGTACGGGATGATATTTTAGTAGTCAGCTGCTTAGACATAACATATGTTCTTACTTCCAGGCTGAAAGCTTCACATCTTGACTCGATCTTAATCTGAACTACTTGTTTGATGTCTTCTTTCATAGATCCCACACCGATGACTGTACCTCTGACAGGATAACGTTTGGCCTTGAGTTGCTGTACTGCTCGTCCGCTGATAAAACTTGCTTGTGATCCTTGATCAATTAAACGTTGTTTATAAGTTGTGAATCGAACAGCTTGAAATACCGGCAGATTTTTTCTTATTTTTATTTTCTGAAGATCTGTTACAAACTATAACTAATCAATCCAATTTAAAATCTGTACAAGACAATGTAAACCAACCTGCTAACATAAGTAAAGAAGAAATAGAGCAATTTATTGGCATGGTAATTTTTTTGTCTATAGTGAATGTACCCGCGTCACGGCATTATTGGAATAGCCACAAATTTACGAAACTATGACTTGCAATAGATTTGAATCGTTGATTTACTGGACTCTATGCTGGGTCTGTATAGAATTCAATTGAGATCCAAAAAATGGTACAAATGAATATTTTTTTATATGGTGGACATTGATTCTTTGGTGCAGAAACAACCCAGATATTTACATGTCTGTTTGATATCAAACAAGCCGTTTCAGAACACTTACGCAAATGTGGTAAAGCTGTAATGGCACGAATAAGAGACCGTCCTGTAAATCACAATAGAGATGGGACGCCAATAAGTTTTACTAGCCACGAAAGTCCTGGTCCATCCAATCCAGGAACACCGACTCTTCCAAAGAAAATGAGGAAAGTTCCTGCGAGACATCAAGATTTGCCATTGGACTCAGTGAGAAGTGAATTAGAGTTTTTTAATTTCGTTTTTATTACAAATTGTATCCTTAAATAAAGCCTAAACAACCATCAAACGTTTTTTTAATCATTTCCTTCATAATTCATGCGATAGAGGGTTAATCTATGCAGTAAATACTCGTATTTTGTAGATAATATGATGATTCCAAAAATATCTGTTTGCTATTAAAAAGTATATTCATGAATTGGACAATTGGATTGACCAAAAGCAAAACAGAATAATATCGATACGTCCATATTTTGTGTAATAATATACACATACAAAGAGTAGCTAGGTGCGTCCACAATATCAATATATATAATATTTACCTTTAGGTTTCCTGTTACTGCAGAGATTAAAAATGGATTCTAATGGTAAATAAAAAAGGCTGGGAGCCTCGGAAAAATCCATGGTTTGCAGTAAACATTTTAAAGACAGTTGTTTCGTTCAACGGCACCAACGTCTCTTATTAAGGAAAAGTTCTATGCCTACGGAGTTTATCTCGTAAGTTTTTATATATATACCTACTTTATTTTATTTGATAAATGATATACTTCCTCTCACCTGGGATATCACCCCGTCATAAAATATCAAAGTAATAAATATAATATAATATTAAAATATTAATAATATACATATAATATGATATATATAATGGGGTTTACTAGAATACTTTGTTGCTCTTCTACCAAGCTCTTCTCCTAACGCACTAGAAATAGAAACACTTTTAGAACAAATACAATATCATAGAGTGTGATTTACAGAACATTTATTTATTTAATTTTTTTGCAGAGTGTAGGTACATTGTTGTAGAAAGGAAAGGAATCCAAAACTATAGTAATGTTTTCACTTACTTATCTTGTGTTAACTTATACGATGGTATAAATTTTTATCGATTATTTTCTATCAAAACTTGCCAATCTATTGTTAAACTTTCCGCTCCCTACGTAACGATTTCATTTAATTTGTGTATAGACTGAAGATTAAATAATTTAAGGGCTGTAAACGAGAGTTTTATAAATAAACTAGATGTTTATGTAGCTGATAAAAATGTTTAGAAAAATGGTGGTACTGCTCCTTGGCCACACAGTCTTTATATTCTGCTTCTCCTTTTTAATTTCACTTGTGTACAAGTTTTATTGTTCTTCTGACATATGTTCTTTATGTGGAATTTTTTATAAATATTTATTTTTATTTTTTTATTTAAAAACTTTATGCACAATGTGTACGGAGGCGGACTTAATGCCAAAGGCATTCTCTGCCAGTCTACCTTAGGGTGATGTAGAAATGAATGAAGTAGGTGCATTAAAATGTATAAGAATGAGTGAAATAAGGAAAAAAAGGCAAATAAATTAATATATACTTAGATACATACATACAAAAATATTTAAATAGAAGTATATCTATTATAAATACACAATTTATATTTCTACTGTTCTGATCACTCCGTCAATTTACGGATTCCGTATTTATTTTAATGTTTCATTTTGAAAATATTGAATTGAACACGTGAAAACTGTGTAGTCAATATTATTAAGTTATTTTTTTTAAATGTGTAAGACAAGTTATTATTATAGGTAACAGCCAGACAGTTCTGAGTATGTCATGCTCGCCTGGAAGTCTTCCCAATGGTGGCAGATTGTACAGCTCCCTTCCCAAGCTACGTAGGGATGCTTCTAATCTAAACTGGGGCTTAGTAAACGTCAGTTTCAAATAAAGAGGAAAAGTAAATAACTTTAATCATGCAATTCTTACTATATACGATGTCCATGCTCCCATAAGAAAAATTAAATAGAAGAAGGCTTCCAGCTGTTACTTTTAATAGTACTGCTATATCTATTTGTCAATCGGTGAAAGACCTTGGATTACATCTCGACTCCACACTGAATTTGCGTGATCAAGTTGCAAAGCAATGCCAGAGCAAAGTCAACGCTGAAAATTACGTGCCCTTACTATCCCTAATATTCCATCTTCGCTAACGTATTTAGCTTCGTACTTCCCAACTTTATGTAATCATCACTTAAACCTTCGTTCCACCAGTATTTTTCTCTGTTGACCCTCCCACACAAGCTCCTTCTTTGGAATGCGTTTCCCCTCGAAGTCAGGATAGACACCAATCGTTACTCATTTAAGGTAAACGTAAAGGAGTGTTTTCAAACAATTGACAGAATCATAAACTTAGTATACTAGCGTAATAGACGAACAGTCACCTCATTTTCGCGTACCCGGAATTAAAATGCTTGAGTGTGCGAGTTTTACAGACGTGTGACTGAGTTTTAGTGTTGGGACATTGACGTCACCGCAAAAAATCGGCAATAACTTTTATTACTATGGATGGGTAGTTTTTGTATGTTTTGTTGTTACGTGTTGCTGTGTGATTGTGTGTAATTTTTTTAATGACAGAAATTAAAAAAGCGCAATAGCATAATAATTTAAATAATTTTCATCCTAATGATTTGTTTTAAATATTTCCTAGCGTTAATTTGCTCATACTGTATTTTCTCTGGTGTAAGTACAGACAAAAGTTCGCTATTTGCTACCTTTACGAACCCCACGCTTCGACTACTATCATTAAACATTTTATGCAAGTAAATCGGTTTCGGGGACTTCTTTACTGACCACATTAAAACTATGACATTTTAAACTATTTTGAATTAATAAAAAGGTTTTGCTGCAAATAATGTCACAAACAAAAGGCAGTATGTAGCTTTATTTATTATATAGGGTACCCCCCGTACCTTTATAATAAATAAAGCTACATAAACATCTAGTTTATAATATGCTCTTTTACAGCCTTCAAATTATATGGTCATTTTATCTTCACAGTCTATATAAATTAAATGAAAGTGTTACGTAGAAAGTGGAAAGTTTAAAGATAGATTAGCAAGTTTTGATCGAAAAGAATTGGTTAAAATTACACCATTATAATTATAATTTATCATAAGTGAAAATGGGAATTGTTAACAATTAGAAAAGAATACCTACCTTTCAGGCCAACCTCTTTCTAGAGAAAAGCTCAACAATTGTTCAGTGATATACAATAAAATATAAAACATCTATTATTAATTTTACCTACATTGACAAATAAATATTTCTATTTCTATTTCTAAAGAATTCGGAGTTAAGCAATCAATCTAATTAGGTGCGCCGAATGAAATCTTCGATAGATATATTACCAAACTCTTCGGACGATTTGACACAATTTGTTGAATA
Organism: Euplagia quadripunctaria; assembly: GCA_963859945.1. Taxonomy (NCBI): domain Eukaryota; kingdom Metazoa; phylum Arthropoda; class Insecta; order Lepidoptera; family Erebidae; genus Euplagia; species Euplagia quadripunctaria. The sequence goes on from OY982569.1 coordinate 14,129,348, forward strand.
TATGTATAGCTGGATTTGTAACCAAAAAAAATATAAAAACTGTACATTTGTGACATTGATTGTGTTCAATCTGTAAAACATGCTATGATTATGAGTTTACTTTGTTCCACGAGATCAAGAATAGATTATCAAGTTTAGGTGAAAATGGGAATTGCTTAAAATTGGAAAACATTTCTATAGTTTCTGGATTCCTTTCCTTTCTACAAAAATGTACCTACCTACCTACACTCTACAAAAAAAATCATTAAATAAATGTTCTGTAAATCACACAATATCATGTTTTATTTTTTCTAAAAGTATTCCTATTTCTAGTGAATTACAAAAAGAGTTTGGTAGAAGAGCAACAAAGTATTCTGTTAAACCCCAATATATTTGTTATTTATTATATTATATTTATATTATTATATTATATTTATTACTTTGATATTTGAAGACGTGGTGACATATAAAGAAGGAAGTAATTAGAAAGAATAAACTAGAGAGATGAAAGCACTAAAATTAAAATGCGATCCTGTTTTAACAGGAGATGTTCACAGAACAGCCCGTGGCGACCTGAATATGCGTTGTAATAAAAATGACCGGGTAGGTATCTTTCTAACAAAAAGATGGATACCTGTTAAAGAGAGAAACGTAAATAAAACTTTACGGAGACAAACTCCGTAGGTACTTCTTTATTAAGCGACGTTGATTCGTTGAACGACACTGTCTTTAAACGTCCTTAAACGTGTACTGCCATAGAAATTTTGTGAGGTGTCCAGCCATTCCTATTTAGCATAAAAATCGATTTTTGTTTAAGAAGTGCAGTCACATGTTATATGATTATTATTTTGTTAAACTATCGCTTAATATGATTTACCTTTATTTAACGGTTAATTATTTTTGATAATTTTCTTATACGTCTGTGCCAAATGTGAATGATAAATGTCAAACCGGTTACTGAACGGCTTTCCTTCGGTCGGCCATTTTATTAGTAGTCAGTCGGAGTTCGGACACCATTGTAAGAACACTAAGGTCAATGTTATAATGATTTATAATGACAATTTTGTAAAATGTGTGATTATACCCTGTTAATAGATTGTGACTTGTTTAATTTTACAACATTTTATGTTTATGTAATTCAATACATAAATAATTATAAAAGTATTGTAAGTATAAGTAATCACAGAGAAGTACAACAATAACATAATTATCTTTTAAAAAAAGGATTGTTGACTTCAATGCGCCTATATCGTGATAAATTGTTATAAACTGTATTCTTTCAATTCAACTTTTCTTCAAACAACTCTGACCAACCTTGAGTATCACCAATAAAATGAAAAAAATAATAATTGAAATTGGTTCACAATAGGGGAACAAAATGTTTTAATTTTCGATTGTGAGTGGTTCGGTTTGTAATTTTTCTAAGTTGCAATAGCCTAATGTCAATTGCTCATCACCTTTTATAAAATATTGCTTTAATTGTTGAGAAGATTTCCTGGTACTTCTCCATCAGCTCCACAGGCTCCACTTTACTATAATAATATGCATTCTTACGTGCATAAACTGTTTAGCAACCACATTAAAGAATTCGAATCGCCACCCGTAAAATAATTATTAACCTTAATTAACATATATTAAAATAATTAATTATTCCGGAAGCAATGTGTGCGTCTTTATCATCAATTCCACTTCACTAAATTGTGCTTTCCGAGAAAAAATGACATATCAAAAAAGATGAAGACGAACTCAAAACCTCGTACTTTTTTTGAAGTCGGTTAAAAATAATGAAGTTGAGAAATGAACGCAGTTAGATACTTCTTTTGTACGACATAAAAAATATCGAGATCGAATACCTTGTTTTGCTTTTAGTCAATCGTTGTGCCAATCGCGGGGGGGGGGGGAAACTTTGTAGGTTCTTACGGCACTAAACATTAAGAAAATTGCACAACAAATTAGAATATTCAGAAAACTTTTTCCACGTGAATGAAGTCGCGGGCAACAGCTAGTATATTATATTTATATATTGTATTAATGTAAGTGGTAAGTCTATGATAATATAAGTCTATATATGTATTTGTATATGCATATTACTAGTATATTTAGTAGGGTTAGATAACATTGTGTTTGTATATTTATTCAACTAATTGTAGTTAAAACGCACCTACTTTCTGTTTTCTCTGCATCACCCAATGGTTAACTGGTAAAAAATACCTTGGGCATTAAGTTCGCCTAAATACGTGATGTGCAAAGAGTGTAAATAAATAATCGACTGCACAAATAGCGTAATAGATTTATAGGTCACTTCGCTCAAGCTATTGTCAGTTTGAAAGTAATATAATTATATGCAGTAACATTTAAACTAAATGAACCGTTGTGAACGAAACTTTAGAAAAATAAATATTTAACGAATTGCGTTTTGGACGAGAGTTGCATTTAGGAGAAATTGCTTTTTGGGCGATTTGTCTTGCTAGACAATTTGCTGAATAAGTTTTTTTTTATTTATTTATAATTAAATTAAAATAATTCATTATAACTATTATAACATATATTAAATTAGAATTAGATAAGGTACTTAAATGAGCAATTTTATTGACAACTTTTTTGTCAAATTTGCCAATACTGTCCAGGTATAAATCTATCAAATCACTACAACTGTTCAAAGTATTGCAAGATCTAGGTATAATCGAGTTAGAACCTGAGGCCAAAGATTGATTACATGCTATTTTATCTTATGATATTTTATTTCCCCTTATTATCCTACTGTCTTACATGTACGACGGGTGTTTCCCTGAAAGCCTTACAGTCAATATTTTTTTCAGCAATTTTTTATATTACATAAGGCCTATAAAACAAAATAATATTAATTTTTTCAATGTTTTCAGAGAATAATAGTTTCAGGCTTATCTGGGTTAAATTAATTTCAGGTCACTTGAAATTTTTTAACTTACATTTTTTAGACACTAATATACTAAGTAAAAATGTACGTCAGCTATTTGCATAAAGAGGGAAAGATAGTCAGTCTGCCTGTGAATTGAAAGAAGATTGTGTGTTATGAAAAATTGTTAAAACTCATGAATTTTAGTTCAAATTAATTTCAGGTTGCTTGAAAATTCTAGAGTACATTACTAAAACATTATATTTAGTAAAAATGTACGTCAGCTACTTGCAAAGAACAGTCTGCCTTTGAATTGAAAGAAGATTGTGTGTTATGAAAAATTGTTTAAACTCATGAATTTTAGTTTAAATGAATTTCAGGTCCGCGTGAAATTTTTAGATTACATTATTTAGACACTATATTAAGTAAAAATGTACGTCAGCTACTTCCATAAAGGGGAAACATAGTCAGTTACATCATACATTGGGTTGCGTTGCTTGCGTTTAAACCCTCAGCTGACGGTCTTATCACCGTTGAATGTGTAGCTGACGATTATTTTTATTATTTTAATAAAATAAACAGTTCACTGTACAAGTTTTATTGAACCTGAAATTAACTTATTTTTATACAGGTTTATATGATCAACTGACGTACATATAATCCACCATTAGCCTTTGGCCATGACTGGCCTGTTGGTCCAGTGGTTAGTGGATTTATTCCTCGTGGATACACTTTTTGAAAATCCTCGCTTTTATTCCTGTTAGATACACTTTTTTAAATCCTGAACAGTTGTTCCTTTTACACTTTTCTGCATGGTCGTGCAAAAAATAATTACCGTTAAGATGAATTTGTAAAAGTGTCTCTACGAGGAAAATGTATTTACGGGGACTTTTTTACCAATTATTACATGACTAATACTTATTTTCCCCTATAGTTATTGCTGTCAGTCAAAGAGGATATTAAAAATGAAAATGTCATAATTGAATTTGTCACATTGTTCTCGGGTTTCGTGCAGTAAAAAAATATACTGTTTAATTTGAAAATGTATAATGCTGGGTGTTCGGGAAGTGCTACTGCTCCAGAGCTTGATTTTGTGCTTACTAAAAAAGAAAATCAAGCTATCATATTATATATTTCAGAAGATGGAGATAGAATTAGCCGTTTACAAATGTAAGCAACAAGTCTGCCAGAACTTGACCCGCATTTCTTCGTTATATGAAGAATGCATGTTGAAATTTAAAGGAAATGAAGAATTTTTGGATGTTGTTCCAGTTTTCCGAAACGTTAAGACCGTTCTTTATAATGCTAGGCTCAAATTTTTGAATGTGAAAAAAACAGTTTTTAAAACATTGAGACATGTCGTAATTCCACCTAAGTTGGCCGAAAATTTTCTTTTATTTGAAGATGGCATAGATGACAAAATTATAGTTTTTATGAGTCAAGAATCACGGGCAAATATTTCGACGATCAAATATGTGCTAGTGTACGGAGCTTTTCAGTGTATAGCAAAACCTTTGTATCAACTGTTTACAGTCCACGCTATCATAAAAAGTAGCGAACTCGAAACTGTAATTGTGCCTATATTTTTTGCTTTCTCACAGAACAAAGGAGAAACAACATATATTAGACTTTTTTCTTTAATTAAGCAACATGTGCCATTATTTAAACCTGAGATATTCCAAAACGATTATGAAAAGAGTGTAATGGATGCCGCAAAACTTGTTTTCCCTGGAATTGATGTAAAGGGTTGTCTGTTTCATTATACCCAAGCATTATGGAGAAAGGCAAAAAGCTTAGGAATTAATGCTAAAGCACAAAAAAAAAAAGAAGTTGCATTATATGCCTTTTTTGCCATCAAAGTATTTCCCCGAGGCAATAATGACCATAGAAACCATTTCGATCAATGACAAGTTGATCGAAATGTTTCACGACTATTTTGTGAAAGAGTGGATGAGGCCAAATATAATGCCAAGCATATGTTTTTATGGCCAAAGGCACGGCACAACCAACTCAGTAGAAGGTGGCATAATCGTTTAAACAAAAAAGTCGCAGTAAAACATCCAAATTTATATTTTTTAATTCAACTATTAAAAAAAGAAAGCATGACTCAAGAGTTTCGTATGGTGCAAGCCATGGTGCATATCAAACGTCGCACAAGAAAACAACTTGATATTAATATCGATATACGTGTCTATAAAATCGTCAAAGATTTAGTGGAGGATAAAATAGATATAGAGCATTGCCTTAGACGTCTTTCATTTATTCAATTAAAAACGAAATCAAGACTTTAAATGTGTTATTAGGGTGATGAACTTATTTTTTTGACCTATGAACGACTTAGTGTACGTACTAGGTACTTATGTTTATTAAGCTTAAATATATTATTTTGTGTTAATACCCGTAGGTACCTTGGGAGTTGTGTTAAAATTTATATTACAGTAGCTGAATAAAAAAAAGATTATTTCAAAAACAGTGTTTATTGTAATTTATAATTTTTTTTGATGAATGGAATCGGTAAAGTAATTCTCAAGCCAAAATTCAACTGTAAATTAAATGCTCAAACTTTACCGCCTCTGCAAGTAATATCGCTAACTCTATCATATATGTTTATATGCATTTGAATGTTTTAGTAATACAAACCCAAAAAATAATATATAAACTGTTTTCTGTTCTACTGTAGGTACTATACGAAAGTGTGTCATAGAAGAACAAAGCCGGCAAAGTGTATCTACGAGTATTCTGTTTCAAATTCAAACATCTATTTTTATTATGTGAGAAGCAGTTTTTGCGCGTGTGTGTGTGCGCGTGTGTGTGTGTGCGCGTGTGTGTGTGCGCGTGTGTGTGTGCGCGTGTGTGTGTGCGCGTGTGTGAGTGCGCGTGTGTGTGTGCGCGTGTGTGTGCGCGTGTGTGTGTGCGCGTGTGTGTGTGTGCGCGTGTGTGTGTGCGCGTGTGTGTGTGCGCGCGTGTGTGTGTGTGTGTGTGTGCGTGTGTGTGCGTGTGTGTGTGTGTGTGTGTGCGTGTGTGTGTGTGTGTGTGTGTGTGTGTGTGTGTGTGCGTGTGTGTGTGTGTATGTGTTTATGCAAATACATTGTGAAGTTATGTTTTCACTTCTGAAGTGCAGTCCCACGACTGACTGTTTTTTTTTTTGGTGAACCGATTTTGATGATACTTTTTTATTTGAAAGCTGGTGCTTCCCGTGTGGTCCCGTTTCAATTTGGTCCAGTTCTGACAATGGCATCCATGAGAAAACCATATAAGTCTTTCATGGAATAGTTTGTGTCTGTTCTAGTGTTTTTAGATCAGATCCAGACTAGATCCAACACAAGTCTGGCAGCTGATGCTTGTTTCCATTGCTAGGCTATCGACTATACACAAAATTAAGCGACCTGAAATCACCATCAAAAATGTGAATTATTCCTCGTAGATACACTCTTTGAAAATCCTCTTTTATTCCTGTTAGAAACACTTTTTGTCTAGTACAGCAAAATACAAAAGTGTTTGAGTATATTCTTTGAAAAAAAACCACTTAAAAAGAAACTATTCCATAAAAGACTTCTATGGTTTTCTCATGGATGCCATTGTCAGAACTGGACAAGACTGACCAGAACTGAAATGGGACCAAACGGGAAGCACCTCGTAGAGACACTTTTACAAATTCATTTTAACGAAAATTATTTTGTGCACGACTACTTATACAGAAAAATGTATCAAAAAGGAACAACTGTTCAGGATTTGGAAAAGTGTATCTAAAAGGAATAAAAGCGAGGCTTTTCAAAAAGTGTATCTACGAGGAATAATTCAAAAATGCAACTCTGCCTCCCGTACCATAACGTTTATTCCTTGAACCAGAGATCCCATGAAGGTTGCTAAAATAGTCACTGTAGACCTCGATGCAACAAACGTTACGTATGTTGTCCGTCACGATAAGATTGTACAGCTTCAGGTGTTGTTGGACGTTGTGTCCAAACAGTATACATTCAAAAACCTTAGCAAAGGAATTCTTTGTCATTAGATTTATAAATGGCACGACTTTAGCTTTTTCTATTCACGTGGGAATATACCTGTACCTAACGATGTATATATTATGTTGTAGTTGGTAAGTTAGGGCTATTGCACAAGCAGATACGAGAACTGGTGGAATACCATCGGGACCTGCTCCCTTACTAGTATTAATACTTTGCAGGTTACAAAGGCAGCTGTCGTAGTCGAAACTAGGACTGGTTAAGCATTGACTATTATTATTTTTAACGTGTTTGAGAAATCGGATTTATACGACGGATATGCGCTGCTAGATCCACCTTGCTTCACTTTTATGTTCTTCCAGAGAAGTGCTGATTGTCTGAATAAATGTGAAAATAAAATTCTTTATTCAATAAATACACTTAAAACCGAAAACCTTACCTAAATACAAAATTGATCCATTTCCGTGATACATAAAATAAATTTAAATAAAAACAAGAATTACTCGTTTAAAGTTATCATCTAATACCTTTATGGTGCAAATATGTTTAAAACTACCAGTTTTAATGTAGTATATATTTTGTTACAGAAACAACCTTCCAACAGCCTCTATTAGAGCCGATTTAACGAGTGCCCTACAAGATTTGGAAAGACAATCTTTAAAGAAAGGAACTTTAGTGGATCTTTTTAGGACTCCAAATTTAAGAAAACATATTTTAAGCATGGCTTTTGTCTGGTTCTCTTGCGGTTACTGTTTTTACGGCCTTTCTCAGTACGTAAGTTTATTGTCGGGTAATATTTTCATGAATGTTGCCATGAGTGCCACCGGTCCTTTTATCGGATCAGTTGTGTCAGTACCTCTTCTAGATTTAATGAAACGCAAAACTATGCTATTAGTGTTTCTAGGCAGCTGTTCTATTTGTTTAATTATGTTAGCGGTCATACCTGAGGGTTTACCATCTGTAGCTTGTGCCTGCATTGGTAACTTAGGTGCATTTATAGCCTTCTTGGTTGTGTACTTATATTGTACAGAGTTATTTCCCACCGTCGTACGAAACGCTGCCATCGGTTTTAGTTCAGGTTCGGCTCGATTTGGATCTATGGTAGCTCCTTTTGTAGTGGGATTGAGAGACATAGGAACTTGGTTACCACCTCTTGTATTCGCTTTACCACCAACAATAGGTTTCATGCTATCGTTATTTTTTTTACCCGAAACCAAAGGTTGTCCATTAATGACCACATTGAAAGAAGGTGAAGATTTCGGTAAAAAGAAACCTACTTCACCTAAAGAGTAATCTCATGCTTTAAGAGGAATGTAAACAACTAAATTCTCGTGACAATTAAACTTTCTAATGATACTTTAACCATTGTTGACATAAGTAAAGATTTGGACTGTGCCGAAATATGTCACAAATGCAAATTGTCAAACATTTTGTAACTAAATGAATATATATGACGATCAGATAACATTTTAAATGACACCTACAAAATTAAGAAAACGAGAAGGAGAACGAATAACCAGATATTGAAAACAGGATATTTACTGCATGCATTAACTAGCACTCGAACTATTCGGCAGTACCACAAACTACTTGTTGCCCTGCGTCAACCTAGATTTGGATTGAAAGGAATTCAGCTTCGGAAATAATTTGACTTCAGAAGATATATTTTACTGCCCCAGCAGCCAGGGCCAGGGCTTCAAAAGAAGATAACTTAAGTCATTTTCTGTTTTTGTTCAGTTCTGTACACACATACTAATATTTTATATTTATGCATTTTGTCCCAAACATATTAAAACAAACAAACTTTTTCCGAAAAGAATCACAATGACTTTTAATGCCTCAATTTTATATTAAAAACTTTAGTTTATAAATTCGCCTTTTATTTTCTCTTTAAAAGCTTAAAAATTATACGTGATAAAAATAGAAAATTGTTTGAAATGGAAGGAATCTATTGCTTCCTTTCATTCCAAACAAACTATTTGGTGATTTACAATGCTAAATGCTTCAATATCTTAACAATATTAATTCCTATTCTATCAGAAATGCCAGTCAATATTTCCTCAAGAGCTCATAACGAATTTTGAGAAGGTGTTTTATAGGGTGTTAGATATTTTTAACAGTAAAACTTGAATACCATTCAAGTATTAATGGAAGGTCTGACCAATGGATGTGTATCGATCTAGCGGGGCCCCTCGAGCTAGACCGAAAAAACTAGTGGCAATGCTTTCTTTGTTCAATGTACCTCACGAATTTATTAACAAGATTCAATGTACCTCAACGGTTTTGATAGAAATTACAATAAATCGCCTGATCCATCCAGCGGGGCCCTCGGTTGTATTACGCTCCGAACATATAAAAATAATACTGATCGTAACTTGTGCCAATGTACCTCTCAATTCATGTATTAACTCCAAGGGATCTTTAACAGAACAGGAAAAATTCAGCAAGAAAGTTTTGTCTGCCTAGCAGGGTCCTTTGTAATTTGAATTCATATGTGCAGAAAAAGCACACCATTATTATGTATTACCAATGTACCTTAGAGTTCTTCACTATAACCAATTTTTTCGCGATTTTTCTACATTTTATTGTAAATACAGAATAATGATACTACTAGGTTTATCATACCTACCCTCATTGCGGGAAATATTTGCTTTATTGATCTTACCTTACCAAGCGCCTAATGATACTAGTAGGTAGACTAGTTTCATTATTTTGTAGGCTTACTTTAAAGGCGTCACTAGCTACGAGTACGTAACTAGTCTCATCTCAGTGTGTGGCTACTTTCTTTGTACGGCTACACACGGGACGTAGTCTTGTCGTAATTCGTAATGTTTTGTCGAAGCTACGGTTTTGTGGTTATAGTTACAGTAAACGAGTTTGTTCAAATGTTGCCTACCATTAGTGGCTAATAATAAAATAGTTGGACATCGTAGTAATATGCCAGCAGAAATTTCTTATATTAAATAGGTACTTCTATAGGATTTTCATGTACTATTTTATTGATACCACTAGCTTTGTTTCGATTGTAATAAAGTCTTGTTTTGGCGCTTTTAAACGAAGGTATATTGCATATTAGGTTTAAGCCAGAATCTTTAAGCGAAATAGTCGCTTTTTTGTTTATTGCAATCATTGTAAGTTCATCCGTTGCCATAGCTATCTGTGTAATTTATTGAAATGCAAATCCAATTCGTTTTTGATGAGATTTTGTGAGCATGAATGTTGTTTCCTTGTTGAACCTTGTTAGCCTGTTAAAAAAAAAACTAGTTTTTATTCATATATTAGTACTAAGCATGTACCCACTTTTTATATTTCTTTATTAGATAAATGAAATGCCGAAAATTATGTAATACATTTTCGGAATTACGTTTATCTAATTAAGAAATATATTAAATTAGCTATCCCGTGCAACTTCGTCTGCATTAGTAAATTTTCCCATCTATCCCTATCGCAGCGCCATCTACCGGGTCCAATTGTAAATCTAAACCATTCTCGAATCCACGTGAAGACACACAAAAAATTTCATTAAAATCGGTCATTATTCCTGTAACCCTATCGCAGCGCCATCTGCCGGGCCCAATTGTAAATCTAAACCATTCTCGAATCCACGTGAAGATACACAAAAAAAATCATTAAAATCGGGCATTATTCCTTTAACCCTATCGCAGCGCCATCTACCGGGTTCAATTGTAAATCTAAATCATTCTCGAATTCACGTGAAGGTACACAAAAAAATTCATTAAAATCGGTCATTATTCCTGTAACCCTATCCCAGCGCCATCTACCGGGTCCAATTGTAAATCTAAACCAATCTTGAATCCCCCTGAAGACACAAAAAATTTCATTAAAATTTGTCCAGCCGTTTAGGAGGAGTTCAGTCACATACACACGTACAGAAGAAATATATATATATACTGCATTTACACTTCAGTCTAAGTAACACGTGGCCGGCTATGCTAACACCAAAAATTTAAAAAGTAGAAACAATTTAATTTCACGGTATTTCGTTTACTACAAAATAAATTTAACTTATACTTTAGCCTCAACAACATGGTTATGCTGGTTATGCTATTAAATTGTAGCTTATATGACACATTTGTAGATTTAACATAGCAGCGCCATCTATTGATTACTTACTCAATCCAGTCAACAGATATCACCATCTGTTAAAATCGTTTGGAGTTAAGAGATAATTGTGAAATGTTGTGAAAATAATAGACAAATAATTTGCAATAAAATAATATTGCGGCTATAAATTAAGATGTAAGCTATCCTATCTTTCAAGTTGGATCAAACTGCACACGGTGTGCAAATTTAATTTAAAATCGGTTAAGTAGTTTAGGAGTCCATCGCGGACAAACAATGTGACACGTGATTTATATATATTAAGATATATATTAAGATTAAGATTAATGATTGATAGAAATAACTCAGTGGCGGAACGAAAAATATACTTATCGATATTGTGATATTCCCAACACATTTTGCTTTCTTTCTGTTGCAGCGGAGGCAAACCAAAGCGCGGAGTTGATCTAGTAGGATTTGTATTTAACATATTGGCACAGTATATACAATATTGTATCTTCATACAAACGGTCGGATAGCGAGACATACCTACACGCGTTGCGTTCGGTTAACACTCGGTTCGCAAACAGTCGCGATTACTCTGCAGTGACGAACGAACGGTGTAATCGTTTTTTAAGCAGTAAACGTGCGATTTGTGTATTTCATTGAAATAAATACAAATACTTAAGTATTCAATATGGCAAATAGAAATAATAGAATATATTGTGCTGTTCTTGGTTGCTTGAATTCTTCAAAAACGCACCCAGAGATAACATTTTTTAAATTACCTGGAAACTCCGAAAGGTAATACTATAAAATAGTTTTTATGTACATACTAGTACGTAATTTGTTTCTTTTTTAATAGGTAGGTATGTAGGTATGAATTAGACGGAATATCATTATCCGCTCAGACATCCATGCTTCGCGACTGTGCCGCAGATTGGTAACAAAAACCTATGTAATAGCTTAAATATAATAGCTGCAGCGAAGATAAAAATACCGACAAATAGCTAGACGTTTATAGATGGAAGTTATCTATTTCAAAATTCGATAGTGATAATCTATAATACTTAAAATGAGTTTTATTACGAGGTCTCGAGTAAAAAAAAAACTTTCTATAAATTTGTTTCGTAAGCATAAAATATAATATTTTTTACCAACAAAACACTTAAAAACAAAACTAGATTCGTTTCCCTTTAATATAATGCTAATATAAATAATTAGAATCTAATTTGAATTTATTTTAATTAAAAAAAGCTAAAGAAATCGAATTTTGCATATTTCGACACATTTCGTAAACGTTACAGGGGGCTGTAGCCGCTGTAGTCAATACAAAACCGTAAAATCCTAACTTTTGGCTATTTAAAATATTAATAATAACCAGTCTTCCTAATTACTATATATATTTATTAAAATATATGATATACCATACAAAAACATTAAGATAAACCGGAAAACAAAGGCGAAGTTTTTTTATGTACTTACTAGTGCGTAATTTGTTTCTTTTTTAATAGGTAGGTATTTCGCTTGTTTCCACCGAGTAAAATACCTGGATTAATAAATAAATAAGTAGATAGATAATTAAATTATAATATTTACAAACACAAAACTAAAAAGAAACTCAAGTAGGTAGATGAAATTATGGGCAGCCCTATCGCGTGTTTACGTACTAGTGTTACGTGTAGGTAATTATTTCAAGGAAAGGGCCGAGTCACAATACTGTATATACGTATACTGTGATATTGGTATCCGTCACTTAACAAAACTATTCCACCATTCCTTTTAATATACAATAACTCATTTCTAGAAAAGTTCCCCGATACTCGTAACAGATCGCAAGATGTGGAATTTTATATCCTTCATGCTTCTACAAGTAGGGTAAAAAATAAATAAGAAAAATTAAAGGGCCCCGAGCACTGAATGATATGAAAAACCCCATAAGTAATCAAAACCCACCACATCAACGTCAAGAAATATACCACAACCGGTCATTTTTAGATAAATTAATATAAGAATATATATATATATATATATATATATATATATATATATATATATATATATATATATATTCCTGTCCCCTATTCCCGTCCTTCACCTCTCCCCTCTTCCCACTCTTCCCCCCCTCCGCCTCTTTTCCTACTCCCACCCTAAGCGGCGGCAATGCACTTGTGACTCTCGAGTTGCAGGTGCCCATGGGCGGCGGTAGTCATTTACCATCAGGTGGCCCGTCTGCTCGTTTGCCCCTATACCATAAAAAAAAATATCTATAAATATGTATATAAATATATTAAGCCCTAGGTACCTACTTGGTTTTGGTTTCTTTATACATGAGGTACATTTTTTATTTCAATCCTTCAGTAGGACCACGAGAAATACCATACCCTCGTGGTCTTACTAGTGGGACAAAAAAGTAGGACCACGAGAAAACACCCCAAAAAAGGTATTTTAGGTCGAATGAGAATTAAAGGAATATAAAGTAGACATATTAGTTATTTAACATAAGTGACAGAAATTTTACTTTGTCTGATATTAAACATCGATCGTCGATCGAACACAGGGTACTTATTTCGATTTATTCCTCGTAGATACACTTTTTGAAAATCCTCGCTTTTATTCCTGTTAGATACACTTTTTAAAATCCTGAACAGTCGTTCCTTTTGGATACACTTTTCTGTATAGTCGTGCACAAAATAATTATCGTTAAGATGAATTTATAAAAGTGCACCCTGCTCTTAATGAACTTTCCCGCCGGCGGGATGTATCTCCGTTATTTGTGATGTGATTTTGACGTTTTTTGAAATTTGGGATAGCACGTTGAAATATTAACAACTACCCTACCAACATTGTTAAAAAAAAAATATAAATAATGTTAATAAACAATAAAAAGGTTTTTATTTCCTCTCTTTTTAAGAACGAGAGTCCTGAATTACTCTGAAATATACGGTCATGAAACTGCATGATTATAGTTTACAATACACGTTTGGAAAACAAGTTTACCGACATCCATACACTATATTTTTAACATTTTATTGTCTTTTACACTAACCTATTAAACTTAAAAACATTAAACTCAAAAAATTTAAACTTTTTTTATTTCACACTCTGACAATTTTGTAATAAGCGTTTCATAAATAATAAATGATGTAAAAATATTGTATTTCTTATTCAATAATTTATGTGAATATCAATCGTGCACACGTCTTCCTTTTCGTATGATAAGATTGAACCCTGGCAAGGAATATGCAGTAGACGGATACGATTCAGTGATAAGTATAGCATGTAAATTCGTACAGTGAAAACATGCCAGCATATCAGGGAAATGGACCGGAATACTTTGAGCATTTATGTGCACTAGGTTAAAATTCCTGGGAACGCCGGAGGACTGAGATAAGAAAGTCTCAACAATTGTTGGGTTCCTCTGAGAACTAATACTATTACAAGTAGAAAAATAATCGTCACTATCACTACTGCATTCAGAAAATGGCTGTATACAATATAATTATAGCAAATATAAAAACTAAACAAGTCCTCAACTCCATCTGCCGGTTACTAGTTACAAAAACACAAGTAATATTTAATAAATAAAACAGAACATATAAATGCAGCAAAATAATACAACAATAAAATATAAATAACAATAAACGTTAAAAACGTTAGTCCAGGTAACACAAAGACTATGACTCTGAAGTTCTGATACTATAGTTGAAACCAGAGAAAAAATAAGAGACATAAATATATGCTACTATTATTACAGGGTCACGGAACGCAACGCAGAACATAATGTGACAGTAAACAAATATTAATTCTCGGAGAAGTTGTGGGTTAATAAAAATATTAGCAGTAAAGTAATATTAAACACAGTGTAATACGATTGATTGTAAATGTTGACAGTATGTACATAAAAGGTAAACACTAAACAGTGTAAAGCAGTAGTATTGAAATATACCTGGACTGTGCAATGTAAGAGAAAAGTGCCTGTTCCTGATACACTAACAAAGAAGTTTTACAATGTTAAAGCCTGTGCGTAATCACATACGCGTTTTTTTTTAATTCCACTCTCCTATTACTGCAGAGATTTCGTATGGAAATGTATTTGTCCCGGTTACTCGGTGTTGGCCGAGATTTGAACTTTCTTTTAGCCACCGCTTTTTTTAATATTAAAGATTTAGTATCGCTTGTTAGTCATGGTGAGGGCAAGTATTTTTATAGCCTGGACTGGCGCATGTATGTCATAGAGACTAGCCAGTTTTTGTTTAATATACTTTTTCCTCAATTGACTCATTAGCTATAAGTGAACTCCAATCTATTCTACCGGCATCCTGACGGAGTGCTTCGAGGTTCATGTCACTAAAATTACGTTGCATAAGGATTTTGGGTTTAGGTTTAGGAAGGCGAAGTTAATAAGATATAAATATTAGGTAATGGTAAATGGAAAATTAATCAGCTGAGCACTGGTCATGCTTAGCAACTGAATTAGGGGAGGAAACAAGAATAAGATCTAGAAGGGGCGCGGTAGAATTAGGAAAGTTGTGAGTAGCATTTAAGGGGAGGATAAACATATTTATTTATTTATTTATTAATACTTCATGAACAGATTGTACAAAGGCGGACATAATGCCTAAGGCATTCTCTGCCAGTCAACCTTGCGGTGATGCAGAAATAAAAGTGGTAGGTGCAAAGACATGTTAAATGTTCGAAAGGACTGAACAATGCTGAAGAAATAAGAAGAGCGGTAGTCATTTTTTAACAAACATGTGTAAAATCTCCCATATTGATACAGTGACTGTAAAGTACTAAGTTTTGAGTGCGTGCAATGCAGTCTACACAGTGCACGAAAAGAAAAAATTGCAAGTTCGCAAAATTATTTTCAAGCGGATTAAAGACCTACAAGTACCAGAAGTTCTCGTTGCTGAATATCAATATGGAAGTTTCAGATTATTGATATTTTGTGAAAACGAATCAAATGTATTATTAAAAACCATAAACGAATATTTTGTAGATGCGACGGTCAAGAGTTCTCCACAGCCGTTTACACAATTACGTTAAATACTTGGCTACTTGGGGAGCATGTCCCAGACAGAGTCATCGTATAGTGCTTTCTCGATCTCCTTAATGCATTATTTCGGGATTGGCGTCCCACAATATTACGCAGATTTTGAAATGTCTTACTATCACTATTTATACAGAGTTTGTGGCCGAAATCTAAATCAATTGGTCTAAACAACAACTTAGGAAGACAAATTGTTGGGTTATGGTAGAATTAATTGAAAAGGGATGGGCTATTTAAAAACAGACGTAGATGAATTAAATAAAACAATTTCTAAGATACATGGTTCGAAATTGGTTAAAATCCAATACATCGCTGAATGAAATATAGTAGGGCAACGGCACAGAACCAACAATGTATGCGAGAGTTGGCATTCTAGATTAAATAAACAAATTTATCGATTTTGACTGGACTTACACTGGCATGTAGCTGATGTTATAAAGAGTAGCTGAAGCTACTTTCATTTAGGAAAATTGTTTTGTGGATGGTTTTTTTTTACCTTATAATGGAAATACATACCTAACATTCTTCAGGTGGCTTTCGTTTTAATTTCAGAGTTTTTAATATTTATGTAAAAGCTATTATGTCCCGTTTTTTTTGTTTTCAATGTAGCACTTCATTAATCTATAAGACAAGTAGTAAATGGTGTAGAAATTTTAACAATAACACTGGCGACTAGAAGCCCAACCCGTCTTGCACTCCACCTATTAATTTTCAGTTTGTTGTTAAAACAAAGACTACACAGTTAAGACCATATGCAGTGCTGAAGTTACATATTATTTGTGGATAAGTCTTTGCATTACCTATCTACTTCAAGAAACACAAATGCGCAGATTGCTATGCATAAAGTAAGCGGCGAACACAAATTCACTATAATTTTCATAGGAGGTATTTTGCAGACAAATTACGAGATACTTAAAAATTCTTTCTTCCTTCGTACATTATCGCCCCATCAATGTAAGATTAGGTTATTAAGTATTTATTAAAGTACTCGTTACTAATGAGTACAGTACATGGTATAAAATATATTGTAGAAAATAAGTGTTAATTTAATGTTAATTTGTACGTATAAGTCATGTATAATGATAGGTAAGTGTATATTAATTTAAAACCTCACTTGAATTTATAAATAGTTTATTTATATTTCATTCACCTTACAGAAATGTGAGGTTTTGTTAATATTGCGAAAACTAATAATAAGAATAATCGTTTGGTATCTCAATTCCAAGCAGTTTTAGATTCTGGGTTTAATAACCCAGAATCAATGGGGTAATCCCCATTTGATGACCACTGGCATTACCCACTAACTTTATAAATCCGGTAGTGCCATGGATCCCAAAAACAATAGACAATAGGTCTACGTGCCTACCAACCGTGTTTAAGCTTCTAACATCTATTCTGAGACTGAAAATTACTATACATTAAAATAAAAATTCGATCATTTTTATTTCTTAGAATAGATGTAGGAGCGGGATCCGTGGCATTAAAGAGCTCCTTATCATGGATATAGCCATTAGCCAACAGGTGCGTCGTAACCGTTAGTCTGTTGACATGTTGGATAGATTATAAGAAGGCCTATAACTCGGTTCCACATACGTGGCTTCTGAGAGTGCTAGAGTTGTATAAAATTTATACAACTCTTTGCACTTTTTTGAAGTTATGTATGGTGCAATAGAGAATGGTACTTCGCTATCCAGGATATCGGCAGATCGCGGCAAGCGATGTACTAATAAAGATTGAGCGGGGTATATTTCAAGGTCATAGTCTGAGTCCCTTGTGGTTCCACCTGGCGTTGAACCCTCTCAGTACTCTGTTAGAGGGTTCAATTGGCTAGGCTATATAGGTTGCAGAAAGATGAACGAGTTATATCTCAACTTCTGTATATATACGATTTGAAACTTATTGCCCCCACTAATTTACAATTGACAGCGTTACTGACTGTCACTGTAAACTTTAGTAACTCTATCAAGATGAAAGTTGTTTTAGGAGAGAGCGCGCCACTGTGCTACTCTTTACATCGTGTCCATATAAAAGTGCTATTAAAAATAATATTAGTGCAAGGAAGTTAGTGAAAGTGTGTAGATAAGTTCCTAAAACAATAAACTGTAACGACCAAATGAAAACAATCGTGGAAAATAAGTGTATCTTAAGGATTTTTGAAAAATAACATTAAAACGAACTTTTTCAGTGAAAGTGTATTACAGAAACCTAAACCAAATCGTTAGCAATGTTAGCAACTAATGCATTTTATATAAAGAAACTGTGATAAAACGTGAGCTTAAACCATCGAATATAGACAAATCGAAAATAATCGTTACTAAAAAGTGCAAATCATCTTACAAAACGTTACGCTATCTATTGGCAAATACAAATACATCCAACATATAATAACAAACTATTGACCCAAAAGATCAAAGTGTTACACTATAAACCTGACAGAGGGTGCTGTTTACAGATAACAATTATAACCGAACATTACTCAATTTACGATATCGAACCATATTAAGGTGATACACTCTAAATCTAACAGAGGGCGCCGCTGGCAGGTTACAATATCATTCGAACATCACTCAATTTACAATATCTAACCAAATCAAGGTGTTACATACTAAGTCTAACAGAGGACGCTGACAGTTAACAATTTTATCCGAAGATTAATTAATTTACAATAACGTATCATATCGAGGTGCTATACTCTAAGTTTAACGGAGGGCACTGTTTATAACCTCTAGTTAAATATACAAAACAATCGTATCTAAATGCGCTGGATGTAATCAAACAATACAAAGTGCAGAGTCATTAAAATGCGCACTATGTAAAAATTCTTAAGACCTTCAGTGTGCAAATGTTCTTAGTAAGCAATTAAAAATTCGATTACTGAAAATCAGAAACTATTTAGACAAAATACACGCCAACGGATACAAACAATATTACTATAAGAAAAAGAACTACCATCCCCAAAAATTACACTAATTGCTCAGCGGACCTAAGTATACTGGGTGACACATTGTATTCAGATAACAACGAAATAACGACGCAAACCGATATAAAAACTAAACTAACACTAACAAATTTAAATGAAATAATTATACAACGTTTGAAGGATAACAATACATTATTAATAGCAGATCTGAAAAACACAATACAGATAGAAATTAAAAAATCAATTGATCAGCTAAGAAAAGATATAGAGAAAAAACAGACGTTTTATCAAAAGAAAATGAACAAAGAAAGGACGACATAAAACAGCTACACTCGTACATTCAGGACTTAAAAACACAGAATGAAAATTTGCAAAAAGATATTAAAGAGCTGTCAACAAAAGTACAGTCACCTAAAGTAATGTGTGCTGAAAACAATTTAAAAAAAATAGTCCTGTTTGGTTTTAAGAGTACGACCAAGAATACGAGTACGACCTACACAATAGACTTATCGAACTCTTCCGTGATACCATGAACGTGGACTTGATAGGCTACGTGGAGCATATGTATAGAGTAGGAAAATACAGAAATAATTGCCGGCCGCTGGTTATAGAATTACTGAGCAAAAGGATGGCAAAATTCGTTGTAAACAATGCACCTCGCCTACATGGAACAAATCTGTTTATTTCGGAATTTTCAGATGAGAGCACACGAAAAGAAAGACGTCTTTTAAGAGAAGAGATGATAAAAGCACGAAACAATGAAAAAAAAGACGTTGAAAATGAAAATTACACTAAAATATTTCAGGGGAAAGAAAATAAAATAGTACAGCGAAATAGTACCGAAACACATAGCAGCATAACAAGTTCAAGCGGAAACTCACTAAACAATTCCTTTCGTAAAAATAGACCCACAATATAGACTACTATTTCAAAACATACAAGGCCTATCCAATAAATTACATCTCTTGGAAGCACTCACTGAAGAAAACTCAATATATATGGCGATATGTATATCTGAAACTTGGCTATCACCGCACCAATTAGAAACTGTACAAATTAACGGCTACAAGATCGCATCCGCATACTCCAGAAGTAATCACATTCGGGGCGGAGTGTATATCCTACTGCAAGAAAACATAGAACACAAGGAAATACACGAAATTAGAGATATGACTATTGAATATATTATAGAAGCATGTGGATGCGAACTACCTAAACAAAATTTAGTGTTAGTGTCAAATTTAGTGTTAGTGTCTGTATATTGGAATGGAAGGGAGGAAGATACATTTTTGAATCAAATCAAACAAATTCTAAAATACGTAAACAATAAATATATAAAATCAAATGTAATCATTGGTGGAGATTTCAACATTAATGTATTCAAAAATAACTTGAAATCTAATCGTTTCTTAGATCTCATGATGGAATTCAAATTTACTCAACACGTAAAATGTCCTACACGTATATGCAAAACAATATCTTCATGCATAGATTTAATATTTACAAATTTTCACCAAACAGGAACATTAACGACAGTAGAAGAGCTAGGATTTTCCGACCATTGTGGCACAATTCTACACATAACACTCCCCAAACAAATAAAACCAACTACCTGGTACACTAAGAAAAGATTATATAATCAAATTAATATGAAAAAATTTAAACAGAAACTTAAATACCAAAATTGGAATGATGTTATAAGACCGAATCAAAACACTAACGAAAACTACCGCGCGTTCAACGATATGTTAATAAAAACACTAAATGAATGCATTCCACTATGTACAATTAAGTTAAGAACACAACACAAAAGGCATTGGTTAACAGTAGGTATCAGAAAATCTTGTAAAAATAAAAGGATTTTAAAAATTTTAACTTTAAAAACAAACAACCCAATATTAACACAGTATTATAAAAATTATGAAAAAATATTAAAAAGAGCAGTACTAACAGCAAAGAAATTACATTACAAACATAATATATTAACATCTGAAAATAAAGTTAAAACAATGTGGAGTGTTATGAATGATCGCACTAACAAAATTATAAAAAAGGACAAGCAAAGTATACAGTTACAAATCAATAAAAAAAAATCTTCTGATCCTACACAGATAGCTAACTATCTAAACAATTTTTTTACATCCATAAAAACAAATAATGCCTATACGACCCACTACACAGAAAACACTATGTTTCTCAGCCCAGTCGAACCCTATGAAATTAACTACCTCATAAGATGTCTTAAAAATAAGAAAAACCATGGTATAGACGAGGTCCCACCTGTTTTAGTAAAATACTGCGCTGATGAATTAACATTACCCTTTTATAAGATAATTAACCAATCATTTGAAGAAGGTGTATTTCCGGATCTACTAAAACAGGCCTTAGTAAAACCAATTTACAAAAAAAATGCCAAAACTGAACCTGATAATTACCACCCGATCGCCCTCCTACCTACAGCCTCTAAGCTCTTTGAGAAAGCCATGAGTAACTCGTGTACTCATTTTGCGAAAAATATAAAATATTTAACGACTGTCAAAACGGCTTCCGTAAAAACAAATCGACAACCTTGGCAGTATTTAAATACATTCAGGAAGCCCTAGACATCTTAAATATAAAAAATATGCAATAGGAATATTACTAGACATGCCCAAGGCCTACGACAAGGTGCAATTTGAAATTTTACTTAACAAATTGTATAGAATTGGAATACGTGGTAAGGCACATGAATGGCTTACATCATACTTGACAGACAGACAACAGTTTGTAGAAATAGAATATTTTAATAAAATAAACAATAGAATAGAAAACATCCGATCCGACAAAATAAACATTACAGCTTCAATTCCTCAGGGTAGTATAATGGGATGTCTATTATTCCTTATATATATGAATGACCTACCAAAAATAATAAATGGACCATGTGTTTTGTTTGCAGATGACATCTCTTTATTAGTATCGTGCAAAACTAATGTGAATCTCAACGAAGACCTTAACTTGTTACTTGCCAAAACAACTGGTTGGATGGATGAACATAACCTATAAAATAAACTTTAATTAAACAAAAGTAATAACTTTCCATCCTTACCAAAAGATACCTATAGATATAAACTTCACATTTCGAGGGATAAACATAGAACAAGTAAAGGAGTTTAACTTGCTCGGTATCACTATAGATTCCCATGTCAGCTGGAAGCAACATGTACAGAATGTTAGGATGAAATTATCAAAATTCGCTTACGCCTTGCAAGAAATCAAAAAGTCGACAGATTTAGCTACGGTACTTGTCACCTACTATGCCTGCGCCTTTTCTTGGCTGTCTTATGGAGTGATATTGTGGGGTGATAGTACAGATGCATCTACCTTATTTACCATACAAAAGAAACTAATAAGAATTTTAACTAATGTAGATGAAACAGAGACATGTAAACCTCACTTCCGGAATCTAGGCATCCTAACATTACCCAGTATATATATCTTCGAAATAAGTAAATTTGTCCGAAAATATTCGGAACTGTAGTAAACGGGAAGACAAAGAAACAAAATTTTCCTTTAGACACAAAAATAGATTAAATCTATCACCTTCTAGACTAATAATGCATTCTCGTGGTCCTTTGGTCATGTCTATAAAAGTCTATAATAAACTACCAATTGACATAAAAAACGAGACTAAATTTAATACTTTTGTTAATAAATTAAAACTTTTATTAATTATCAAATGCTACTATAGCGTAAAATAATATTTAGAAGATAGATAATATATTTTAAAAAGTAAATTCACAGATCTATTATTATAAATAAAGTAATCAGAACAATGACTATTAAAATAATAATAAATAATATAATCGATCAAATAATAAAAATAATAATTGAATTTAAGAAACAAACGATATTTTATTTCTTTTATACACTATTAATACAATATTAAAATTATTAACAAATTTATCAATTATGCAATATAAAAGTATCACAATTATATCCTACCATATACATTACACTGAACGCTTTACTTTAGAATTATATGTTTGTATTATCTTCCTCTCTCCCAAACAAACTGTGCTGCGCTCGACCGGGTCCATAATTGTTACTCCTTAAACTGTTATCACCTATGTATTTACATTATGGAAGCAATAAACTATTGAGTATTGAGTTGGTGTGGGCAAGTATGCAGTCATGCATGTAAAAAAAGATGTAATAGTAGAATCTGAAGGAGTCGAACTTTCAGATTCAACAAAACTCAGATCTCTGTCTGCCACCGCAACCTACATGTATCTAAATATATCACAGTCATTGGAAATATCTGAATCTAATATCAACAAGCGCTGCAGGAGCCTTCTTGTGGCAACCTTAAAAAAAAGTACTGAAAAGTCTTTAGCAGGGGGTAAAAAAATTCGTGCCTGCAACGGTTGGGTCATGCCGCTTTTATGTATTCCTTTGGTATACTTAGCAGGACTCAGACCGACTTAGATGCCCTTGACAGGAGAGTCCGTACACTGCTGACTGCATTCCGAATGCACCACCCACGTTCATCAGTAATGAGGTTGTATATCCCGCAAAAGTTTAGGGGTCGTGAACTCTTAAACATTAAGACCCTACACAATAGCGAGATATATAACCTTAGAGAATATTTTCTTCATACTGATGTGGGAGTGCAGACAACGGACTCACTCCGCTTGCTCTGGCTAAAAAGAACTGGCGGAAGCCTGTAATACTTAGTATTAACATGCAACCCTAACAACGCAACTTGCAACGCGAAGGGCAAAGAGCTCCATGGTCGTTTTCGGTAGCTTTAAAGTCTATTTCGGGCCCTAAATGGGCTCGATATAGACTAGTCTATAGACTATACAAACTATTGAAAAATCTGTAGACTTTAAAGTATCTATATCTTGGCTATAGTTTGGTGATCTTTTCGGAGAAACCGGAGGTTTTGTCTGTTCAATTATGGACGAAATTATTATGATGAATGACTATCGGAAATATATCCTGAAAGGTGGTACGGTGGACATCTGTTGGGCATGCCACCATCCTGGTAAATCTATCAAGCATATTATTTCTGGTTGTTCTCGTCTTGCCAACGGCCAATATTTGCACAGGCACAACCAAGGCCAGGATTGGGCATCAACAACTTGTCCTTACATACAATCTTGTGCATTCAGAAGTGCCATATAACAGGTATAATAATAATAATAATAACTATTTTTTTATATTTTTAAATATATTTTTTTTTATATAATAATGTATTTAAAAATGTAATTTATATGTTTTGTAAAAGTTAATAAAGAGAATAATAATAATAAATATTCTTTATTTAAGTAACAGTGACTCATATCTGTTAGTCAAACTTGAAACCTATGTTAGTAAAAAAATCTCAATTTAACAAAATAAATAACTAAGTGAGTAACACACATTTTTGGATTGCTTGTAGGACACGCTACAGTCTCACTCCGTGTGAGATAGCACTGCAGCGATACACATACATGCAATCCAATCTGCTTGAGATCATCTTTAGAATACTGTTGGAGCTATCCCGCACTCTGCGCACCAGAGATGCGCATCTTTTACGCATAGTTGCATAAAAACAATTTACGTGCGCATCCGCAAACATTCCTGATGCACTACAGAAACGGGGCAGCCCCACCAGCACTCTAAACGCGTTGTTATATTGAACACGGAGGGCGCTGTATGGTCTTTGAGAATATCTAGCCCACAGGCTACACGTGTAGAAAGTTGTACAGTAGGCTCTAAAGAGAGTAAGTTTAACATTAAGTGAACACCGTGCAAACCTGCGAGCCAGTATGTTCGCTCTTACCGACAACGCCCTCCGTTCACGCTCAATATCATCTTTGTCATTGAGGTCGGGAGTTAATATATGACCAAGATATTTAAAACTAAATACTCTTTTTAGTGGCACACCGTTGAGTAATATAGGTGGTATATGATCAAGTTTTTTGTCCCCACCTCAAAAACCATGATCTCTGATTTATTAATGTTATACATTAACCCGTGTAATTTTACGTACGCTTCACCGGGTATGTATATGCCTGATCTAGTTTCTCGAAAATGGTCGTCCCACATTGTATTGGGATCGATCTATCATCACTGACAGAACTATTGTTGCCAATAAACCTGACATAGTGGTGATAGATCGATCAGAGCACCGCGCAATGATTGTCGATATTGCTGTTGCTCATGAGACACAAACAAATCAAATATTTGGATTTGTCTCACGAGATTGTCAATATGTGAAATGTCGATTTGGCGATCATTGATCCGATTGTCATATCTGCTCATGGATTGATAGACAAGGTCTTCGATCAGCACCTTAAGATGCTAGCGTTAGACGTTTGGATCAAGGGACTGATGCAGAAGGCAGTTCTCCTCGACACGGCTCGTATAGTGAGGAGGTTCCTGTCTTTGGAGTCCTAACCACCGTTGTCTTCCGTCCGTCGTCCGTCCCTGTACCCAATGTCGGTGGTCTACAATTTTTTATATTGTTAAATATAAATTTCGTTTTGTACATATTTAAAAATGTAATTGATAAGTTGTAAGATTAATAAACAAAGAATAATAATAAAATTTATTTGCCATAAACATGGTATAAAAGGTCTTACAGTGAGAAGTGAGCAAGATGTTTTGCTATTACATACATAGCAAGCATTATTTTACAAGTAAGTATTGTTTACAATATTTATCTAATTAATGTAGTTTAACTATTTAAAACTTTTTATCAATGAACTCTTTTATGGAATAGAAATTATGTTCAGTGAGCCATTGATACAATTTCTTAGTAATAGTGGTAAGCCTCGTTTTCGCTAATAAAAAATACTAACCCTACCAATATCGTATGTCCTATATCCAGATTTTCATACGAAAAGGGAATACATACACTCTGTTCAATCCTAGCACTCCTCCCTATCTCAAACAACGTTTTGAATTTTTGCACAACACGCATTCGAGGTTCCTGAGGTCGTCTGAGAATCTTAGGCTAAAAATGCCGACACATACCACAAAATTTATGGACAAATCTTTCACAATTAAGGCTGTCCGTCTATGGAATGAATGATCTCCATAGGTATTAATTATGTATTGTATATGCATGTGTATGTATGTGTGTATGTATATATATGAATATGTGTATATATGAGTTTATGTAAGTAGGTGTATTTGTGTACCTATGTCTATATACCTATCATCCTAATATTTATATGCAAAATTATGCTAAGTACCTCTAAATAGCACTTATTATAATTATTTTCTTTTTCCATAGGCTTCTTAAATATATTGTACACTGCAGCCCCTCTTTTCACCTATGTTTTCTCTATCCATCCAATGGTTGCCTGGAAGAGATCGCAAATTGCGATAAGGTCGCCAATTGTACATAACATTAGCTAGTAAGTAGATTTAAGTAAAATATTGTAACTTACTTGTTTGTGTACAATAAAGAGTTCATCTATCTATCTATCTACATACAAATAAGTTACATTGGGACATACAAGTAGGCTTAACTTACCAACTTTACGGCTAAAAACGCATTCGTCCAGTACCTACTTTAAGCTTAAGCTTTTAAACTGCTCAACGGATTTTAATTCGGTTTTCACCAATAGATAGAGCGATTCAAGAGAAAGGATATACGTATAGTAGTCTTGTGTTAGTTTGTATAATGATATGACGATAATAATAATTGTTCACCACATTAGTATCTACATTGCACCCGTGCGAAACCGGGGCGGGTCCCTAGTTTGTATATATATTGCAGAAGAAAAATATAAATAAATATACATATTTACATATTATATTGGTATTTCAAACAGTAAAATAATAACATATTATAATATTTCATTATTATATAGTTAAAAATAATTTTATTTTTAAGGAAGTCTAAACATCTAGGTATTTTCTTTTCTGTAAATAGTTATATAGTAAATATTTGTTACAATTAATGATAATATGCTGTGCCAGCCAAAATTAAAATCAAATACCTAAATTTTGCCCTGAGACCGCGTGGTCTGACTGTTTCTGACTTCTTAATCATAGCATTTTTTTACTATTTATCCAAAAATAAAAATGCGTGGTAATCCAAAATTTCCCCGTAACCTCACTCACTCTGGCCACCGGAGGCCCTGACCCTTTCATCTCGCCGGCAACGCACTTGTGACACTTGAGTTGCACCTGCGGCGGTAGTCACTTACCATCAGGTGACCCGTCTGCTCATTGCACCTTAGTTTTTAGTTATTTAATTTTTAAGATTGGAACGTATGTGTACGAGTAATGTCTCGATTAATAAAAGGATCTCTGGACTATGAAAACTTGGATATTCTGTGTAATAAATGGAACCAATACGAAAAACATGCTGTGTCGTCCGATCAGTCGAACCAACACGACAAAGACAGCCGCCGTTGACCGATCAGTTTAACGAAAACGACAAAAATAGCTGCGTCAACCGATCAGTCGAAACAACAGGAAAAAAAAGTCCGCGTCGACCGATTAGTCGAACCAACAGGAAAATAAAGTCCGCGTCGACCGATCAGACGGACGAAGTAGTCGGACCACACGGTGACGGGGAAATTTTGAATAACTACGCATTTATATTTTTGAATAAATAGTAAAAAAATGCGCTGATAAGAATTTCGAAACAAGACTTTTTTTACATTTCGTGTGATATCTCATTCCCCGTATGTTTTTCGTCATTTAAACTAAAACTTTTTGTTTTCCATTAAATTACCTACGTAATGAAACTTGTTCAAAGTCGCTAAGTGCTTTTGTTTAATAGCAAATGAAAGTCAAAGTTAAAAAAGAGCTTTTTTTTTCAACATTTGATAACTTTGAAAGATAAGTATGTGGAAGTCTGAAACTTTCTGACATTATAGCTTGCAATGATATTAAAAATTGCTATAAATTTCAGCGAGATAGGTTTTAAACTTTTTAAATTATTAACGATCTTTTTTTTTAGCCTTTAATTGCAAAATGCGCCATTTTTTTCTAAACTGTTAAAACTGCAGGCTTAGACAAGTGCCACTTCATTTTCTATAACGACAGTAGAATAGAAAAGTAGTATGGGATTGAAATAAGCCAAAGAAATATCACGTGACTAAGCGTAAAGAACTTTGAAACGGTAGCGGTAGACAAGTAACACTTTTAACAAACGCTTTCGGTACGAAGCGATCGCTACCGAGCGAACGTCAACACCTTGTAGAAAACGAATCAAAATGGCGATTTTTTACAATCAGCTGATAATTGACGTAGTGATAATTGTTCAAACTTCTGTAAAATGCACTCGTTGCAACTTTTGTAGGCTGCCCATAACGAGGAATTCTACTTACAATAAACTTAAAATACTAGGTACACGAAATTCACCTTTCCACACGCCACAAAGCCTATAAAGTATAAACGGTTACACATAATGTTATACAATTCCGAAATCGGTTTATAAATACTTTCCTTATTTGAAGAACCAAAGGAAGTCCGAGTAAAATATCGCTTTTGAAAACATGACTACACCCAACAATATAATAATATATGAAGGTAGGTATACCTACTTGTGAGAGCAAGTAACTGTTTAAACATTAAAAAAAAAAAATATTTTGTAAGAAACGGAGAACGAAAAGCAAGCTTTTAAAAACGATTTTATTTTCAGAATAATTTCTGCAATAATACTTTTTGTCATTTGAAAATGGATAGAGATTAGACTAGACTAGAGATTAGACTATACACATTTAAATAACGTCAAATCATTACATACATAGGTATGTGTGCCTACGTATTTATCTCTTACAATTCCTTACTTAAATATAACATCCGTAACTGAAACCATCCGAAACTATCTATCTAATAATTTAATATCCGCAACCGTATCTAAAACTGGTATCCTTATCATCCCTGGTTCAAACCTAGCTGTGCATTACACTAGGCCAAAGTTATGGAGGTTCCAACAGAAGAAAGTAGAAACATATATTATGTAGGTACGTGAACATTAGTATCAGTGAGCATGATTTTGTTGTACTACACTACTACTGTAAAGGCAAAGTGTAGTTTGGGGTCACCGCTGTGAACTGGCAGCTTAGAATTTTTTCACCCTCGTATATTTACTATGAACTGCCCTTTTATAAATAGTACTTTAAGCTCAATAGCATTGAGAATTTTTTTATTACCATAATGTTCCATTGTGATATTATTTTCTACCACAGTTAATGCAATTTAAATGAGGACTTTAACACGCACCATATTGTGATAAAACACGATCCAATCTGATCAGTTTATATTCTTGTCACGATAGGCTTATGCACAAAGACTTGTTTTTATGTGTTTAGTAGTCAGTGCTGAGTAAGTAATGAAAAATTATACTGTTTTGTTTAGAAACGAAAATACCAATGACTGTCGCATAAAATACTAATTGCTTAATTTTCGCAGAATTATTTAGGTAAACCAAGCCGCCGCCGACACTATAAACCTACTAGGTGCGCAGTTTCAAAACGATCGTGACTTTGACAGCCTTTGAATTAATGATGCCCACCTTTTACCAATAGCAATAAATTCCTACATGAGCGTAAAAGCGGGAGAGTAGGGAAGCCCTTCTTTTTTTATCCTGGCTTTTGTATGCTTACGTTATGTTAACTTTATTAAAGTAATTTGAGTCTAATTTTTTATTTGCGCAATGTGATATTCCACAAGTACCTTCATTGTCTTTAAAGTTTTGCTACGATTAAAATATAAAAAATAAAGTTACATTTTGACATCCCTACATTTTCTTGGTTTCCACCCACTATAGTGATTCTGCATTTGCCAACAGTTATTCGGGATTGGAGATGAAGTAGCTTGTATGTCTTCATTTAACTTTGTAACATAAAATTCTTGGAGTGCTTCGGAAAATAGCTACAAGAGATATAAATGTAAAATATTTGGTACCGATAAGATTTTTTTTAGAGTGAGCTGGAAACGAGTGCTTCAAGAACTAGCAAAATGGATAATGTTTTTAAAACAGTTTTTAAGTTTTAAAGTATTAATTCGATCTTAGGATACAGTTCCCTAACGGCACTACATGATGAAAATTCAAAGGAAAACTTTGCAGAAGAAATTAATGTTCCTCTAGTCCAAAATACTTTTCTATTTAAGACCAAAATTAGGCGAGAGTTTATTATCTGTACCTGATTTTACTCAAATAATATTGACAATATATGTAGTTATTACCGTGCGTATTAACTCTTCGACGAAGGGATGATTCTCAGAATGACTAAATCCGGAAAATCGTGTGATTAAACGACTAGCACTAAAGGATGTCCGATTTGCTTCAATGGTATACTGGCATGGCATACCAAATACATTTTTCACGAACGTTTATGAAACATTATTTAACAGTTATATTACTAGCATAATCTAAGTACGTTCTTAACACTCTATAAACACATATTTGATTTATTTATGAGAATACAAGGTAAAACATGATAATATTAACAAAAAGATGGCCATTTAAAAGTTTTAACAATAATAATTAGACCTTTAAGTGATAAATAGTGCACAACAAGTTACAAATGTTAAGGTATAACAGTTGTCTGGAAGAAATCACACACGGTGATTTCTTCCAGACAACCTTTGTACGGATATTGTCAAATATAATTGAGGGTAGTCTGTGGTGTACTAATATAAGGTTATGTTAAGATATTATATACTTAATACTATTTTTACTAATATTAACTATAAACATATAACATACATACAGATATATAATAATCCTTCACTTGTTTTTTTTAAATGAGTGCAAGGTTTCGGCTTGTCAAATTGTTAGAAGCAAGTTATTTCATATCTTCCTTGACAGTAAATAAATTATTTACATACATTAGAGTTAATTGTTATTTTTACAGACTTTGCTGTGCAGCTCGCCTGTGGAATTTTTTTTTTTTTTTTAAATGCAAAAAAGTGGAATTTGGACCATTTTTGGCGATTACTCCGCCGTTTTCGCAAAACACCTTTTTTACCTTTTTGCAAATTGTAGCAAAACTTGCTAAAAAAATTCACCAAATTACGGACCTTTACACAGTTTAATCACATAGATTCCGTGGAAATTTGCATTCCAAAAATATACTTAACTATTCCTACTCCGCTATCTCGCCTACGCTGTTTCTCCCTCTTAAGGTTGTCTGGAAGAAATCGCAACTAGCGATAAGACCGCCGATTGTACTAGTATTCAATGTTTTTTATTTTTGTTGTAACTTTTTCTATGGTGTACAATAAAGAATAGTGTATTGTATTTAAATAAGTAAGCAGGTATTTATTTTCCTCACCATCATCGTGTTTTTCATCTGTTTTCATCTCAACACAATTATCACCTCCTGCATACTTTGAAGGCGAATAATAATAATTTCAGACAGTCACGCGCGGCCGACTGATCCCAAACTAGGCGGAGCCTGTACTAGGGTAACCAGACCGCTGATAAACATACTTAAATATTACTAATACATACATATATATAAACCACCTTTACAAAATGATCGTGCACATCACACAATTATTTGTCCTAGGATCACTAACCACTAGACAATGTCAATAAATTGTCCTATCATTATTCTACTATAAAATGTTATAAGTTATTAATTTTTATTACCTATATGAAATACATTAATGTGGTGATTTTTGACCCCCTCTACTACAGTAAGTAAGTACCGTAACATTTTCAGACCACCCTCCCTCTTACCCCCTAAGATTTTTAAAATGAAATATGCAAAATTAAATAAAAAGTAAAAATACTTGTACATAAAACTGTAAATTAAAATTTAAAAAGAATCTCAGAGTAGGTCTGGTAGACATCGCTATTAGCGATAAGACCGCCCATTGTACTCTAATTTTTAGGACAAGATTAGTTTCAACAGGATATTCTATCTATCATGGTCTCACAGTTTAAATATCTCATAGTTGCTTTACCTAACGCTTTGCTCTCAAATATCCCACACTAAACATTGGAAAACGCACATTACGACTTGTAAAATAAATGAACTGATGAGTTCAACACGTCGACTAGCATGCTCTTAAACTAATCATACTTTAAAACATGACTAATCATCATTTTAATATTACACATTGTTTTAAGTGCTGATGTTTTGCTAATATCTAAGGTTTTATTTTTATTTTAAAACACCCCATTCACATTCGCGTACGATGTCGCAGTATCTTTGTTAATAAACTTTCGAGTAAGTTTACTTTTTATTATGTCAAAATCATCAATGAATTTCTGGTTTTCTTTACTTAGTTAAGTGATGAATTTAAATATCTATAGGCATACGTCCCACAACTTATTATTACCACAACGTATTGTCTTTGACTGGACTATATAATGGAGTGGCTATATTAATAACATTTATTGGCATTTGAATACTGAACACTTTATTTGTATATATTTTTTGAGTACAAGAGTTAAGTAAGTTGACAAGTTGAATACCTAAATTATAATCTGCCTCTTAAAAAATCATGACTGACTTTTACAGTTATTGGTTGTTTTTTTAGTAATAAGTTTACCTTTATAAATAGCTACTATTGAACTATTTGTAACACATGAAAGCAAGCCAACGCTTTTTTACAATCAAAAATATTATAATCTTTTAAGCCTATACATTACTATACATTTTTGGCTACTTGTTAAAATTTTGTAATCACGCTTTTATTACATGATACTTTTAAATTGAAATTATAGCAAACTGATATGATATAGCAGCCAATACAAAAAAGATTTGAAAAGTGGCACTAAGTGCCATGGGTATTGTGAGCCGCTACCACATGAGTAAAAAACCGAACAGAGACAAAGCTTCTAAAGGTGCTTCTAAATGGGCAATATTTATATTCTTCCTTATCCTCCTTCTTCCTGTATCATTTAGCATTGGCAGACACGTTACTTGTGACTCAATCCATACAATCATATAAATATACTCATTGGCCTCAAAGTTTATCTTTGGAACTTTAAATATTGATAGCTCAGTTTTGGTTTCTTCTTGTTTCAAATGTTGTTTCTTGTCTCAATTCCTTTATATAAAGCCAGTTATCGTATGCAAATGGGTTTCAGGATGTTTAAAATATTTATTTTTTATAATTGGATGAATAATAATCTTTTTAACGTCAGATCGCTATATTAGGCTTTCTTTAAATTAAACTCTCTTTCTCTATATACAACCACAGGCGCACAATCTTTTAAAATATATGTTGTAAGTTTAATTAATTATCTTGGAGTTGTTTGTAAAGTTTGTTGATGCAGCATTTAGTCAGTACTGTTTCAGTTTCCTTCAGTGAAACAGGCATGTTTGACAGGAACGCAGGAGTATAGTGCCATTTTCCAACACTTTTCCTATGGGCCCGGAATAGAGCTGAGGCCCGTTAGTATATCTATCTATTCAAATAAATGCCGAAAGGGTCGTTTGTTCTCGTGTAGTTAAGAAATGAACTATTGCAATGGCCTGCCTAATATTTGCACATGTCGCATCGTAACAATTGGTAAAGAAGCCGTAGTCCACATTTCTAAAACATTAGTTGCTTCTGGATCAAATACTTCAGAGTTAGGTCTTTTATTTTTTCGGTATTTTACCAAAAATAATATGCTTCAATATATCGGTTGTTGTTGGAAGCACTTAAATTTATACATAGAAAGCTAACAACGCAACTCTCACAAATATCCGTGATTATTGTCCATTTCCTTTATTTTTGACGTCATTTTTGTTCTAAGTTTTTATTGGGTTTTTTCAGTGAATACTACTCTGACAAGAAGGTACCGGGAAAAGGTCAATAAGACTCAAGATGTTAACTATTCTTCCAAATTTATTGTATCGCCTTCAAAGTAGGCCCCTTCAGAAATAAAACACTTACGCCAAGGAAAAATCCAGTTTTCAAATCATTTTTTAAAATCATTTTCCGGAATCGACTTCAGTTCTCGCCGCGAATTCTCTTTGATATCTTCTATTGACTTTCAGTCAATCACGGGTACAGTCACGGGACAGTCAGTCACGGGACAGTCAGTCACGGGTACCTCGAAGTGGTAATTTGAGTTTTGGAAACAGAAAAAAGTCGACTGGAGCCATATCCGGTGAATGCGGTAGTTGTTCGATGGTATTTGTTGAGTTTTTGGTCAAAAATTCGTTCATAATGATGGCCTTCTGCGATGGCGCGTTGTCGTTGTATAATTTAATATTAATATTCAAGAATTATCTTTCCATAAATTTGGCCTTTTTCGTCGAATTTGCTCTCTCAAACGCTGCATAATGCTCAAATAATATTCATTAGACACAGTCTGACCTTCTGGCAAGAATTCCGAGTGCACAACACCTCGATAGTCAAAGAAAACAGTCAACATGACTTTGACTTTTGATCGACTTTGTCGTGGTTTTTTCGGTTTCGGTTCAGTTGGAAGTCGCCATTCCGAAGTTTGTTGAATAGTTGCATGTTAAACTCGTAAACCCATGTCTCATCACCAGTAACAATGCGTTTTACGAATGTAGGGTCGGAATAGACTCGTTATAGCATGTCTTCAGCGATTTTTACGCGATTGAGCTTTACAAGAAAATTCTGATCTTTCGTGACTAGTCGAGCGGCAACGTGTTTCATGCCCAAGCGATCGTTTAAAATGGTACGAATCGATTCGAGATTCCAACAAATCTCGATCGCGTTTGAATGCACTGTACCGCTCATATGCACGAGTTTTTGATAAACGTGATTCACTGTATGCTTTCTGTAACATTTTCAGCGACTCTGAAAATGAAATTCCATTTGCAATGCAAAATTTGAGACAAATTCCTAGTTCGACTCGTGTTTTTATCACTACACATTATAAAACAAAAATCCCCCGCCGCGTCTGTCTGTCTGTCTGTTCGCGATTCAACGGAAAAACTACTGAACGGATTTTCATGTTGTTTTCACCAATGGATAGAGTGATTCAAGAGGAAGGTTTATATGTAGTATACATGCATAATTATTGTAGAGAAAAGTCGAGAAATTCAAAGATTTGTAATGTCATGTCGTAACAAATATATTTTTGTGCGCTTACATTGCAAACGCTGGCTAAACCTTACGAGATAGATCAAATTAATGTACTACGGAATTGTATATCTTAAAAAGATCAATAAAAAAGTCTGCGATGGTATATGCTTATCTGCTAAGGATAACCAATTTTATCTTTTACATTTTACAAAAAAAATAATGGGTTATTTATCAAACTATTTTAAACAATACAGTATTATTCCTTATCCAATTAAATACATTAGGTACGTTGTGCATTTCATGTAGATCAAAATTGCCCTTTAAAGCATATAATAAAAATGAATATCTTAGAAGATATCAGAGATTTAAAAAGCGGGGGCAGAGCGGCTGGCGGGCCGAACCGATTTTGATTTTTCTTTTTTGTTAGATAGGGTACCTCAAGGGTGGTCCCGTGTCAAGGAAGTCAGGATCTGATGATGGGATCCTGATAAAATTGAGAGAAACCCTCGAAAATTGTAGGAACGAAAAGTGTTTCTGTTTACTTTTCATTACTTTATGAGGTTTTTGCGTTTAGAATCATCATCATATCATGAAGCTGAGCTAATGATGAAAAAAAATCATTTTATAAAAATCTTCACTACATATCACTACATATTATATAACAAAATCCCCCGCCGCGTCTGTCTGTCTGTTCGCGATAAAGTGAAAAACTACTGAACGGATTTTCATGCGGCTTTCACTAATAGACATAGTGATTTATGAGGAAGGTTTAGGTGTATAACTTGTACCCGTGCGAAGCCGGGGCGGGTTGCTAGTCCATTATGAAAATCGCAAAACACTCTTGAGATGAGCTTACAAAATCGAGCACTGAAAACAAACTAAATGACAGATATTGCTCAAACTTCGCGTCAATATAGAAAACAGTTGCGCTAACTTAACCACAAAAAAGAATGATTAGAATTTGAATTTGGAATTAGAATTAAATTAGCCGATCATTTTTTGACAGAATGTATATAAATTTTATGAAATTCATAATGCAAATGCAGCGTTCTAAACATAATCAAGATAGAAAATAAAAAAAAAACGTTTGACGCTTCATCCTATTAATAATATCGTAGGTAAAATATAATATTTTAAAGTGACACGTTATTACAAATCTTGTTAACCTTTGAAAGAAGTTCATCGTGTCATAAAAATGTAAGTTTAGATTCTAACCCTTTCAAACGAAAGAATTAAAATCTTAAGATGTAAGATTACATGACATAATAATTTAAAAATATATACATGATTTATAAAAAAATCTATGGTTCTATACATAAGATTAAAATCTTTATTTACCCCTTATTTCCTATAGTTCAAGTACTACCTATAGTAAGTAGTACCTATATCGATAAGGCTGCATGGCTAATATTGTAGGTAGGTACTGGCTACATCCTAAACGTCACACTTGGACATTCATGCTTGACATTGTCAAATTATTTCATGACATTTAGAAAATAAATTTTACTAAAGATAATTAAAGAACGAAAAACTGATTTCAATGAGCCTGAATAAGCCACAATAATGTCGATATTTTTTGCCAATTACCTATTTGTCGAGTACCTCATTCATCTTCAAGTAGATTAAAACTGTAACGACCTTAATTTCATGAGGACTGTTGAATAAATAATATATTTGAACCATAGGCACTTCTACGTCTACTACCCTACAGGTATACGAAGCAGTCATACCAAATTGTTCCGTAACAGCGAGTAGAATATATGTATGTATACTGAGTTTATGTGGTATTGACGTGAGAGTCCAATTGGTAACGGAATATGCGTAAATTCAATGTCACGTGCGTGCTTAGCAATTCTAAGACGCAAATTGTGCAACCAATCGTAGAGGTGGAGCATGCAAGTATTGCATATCGCTGATATACTCTTACGTCAATTAACTATAAGGTTATATCATATGACCGGTTAAAATAACAATAAAATAACTTTAATCAGAAGGTACAAAATAATTATATACAATACATCAGCATATTCCTGTAATAGTTGACAAGTTCATTTTTTTATCATCGTGTCAAGCAAAATTAAATAAAAGGGTTATATGCTTCATTTTATTATCAGTTTACTACTAGTTTCTATTCTATACCGAGCGCGTAATATTTCAGTAATTTCCTACTCAATAAGCAGGCAGTTTTCTATTTTCTAGCGAAACATCTCATTAATGTGAACGCGTACGTAACGCGAACGTGAACGTAAAATCAAATACGTGTACGCACGTATTTGACTTTATCATTCCAAAATTCTCCTATTTATACCACATACATAGCATTAGTTATAGAACTTACAGATATGTGCTCTAACTATTGAATGATAGCTTCATACATAACGACCACGGCAATGAACGGATTAACTACACACACCCAGATAAAAAAAAAAGTTGTTTTAAATTTAATCTCTACATTGTATTTACCTACCTGCTAAGAGATGGGGTTAACGCTCACTCGAGTCTGATCAAACTTGTTAAGAATGTTGTTTACACTTCTAATAAACTTACTAGGTCTAGTCTTAAAAAGTGATAATTGTTTTTAAAGTTTCGCAACTATGCAAATTAGATGTGTAAATCAGGACTTAATCGCGAGTGACCATGATCGGTGCAGTTCGATCAAAACGTCGGGTATCCAAAAACCGTATTGTGTCTTGTAATTGTTATCGCGAAGATTTAAAAAAAAAGTGATTTTGAAACCAAGCCCTAAACTTGTAATTGACGAAGTAAAACAGAAACAGAAAGCTCTACTGCGGATTAAGTACAACCACTTTTCCGTCTGTACGCACCTACACTTTATCACTTTCATCGACGTTTGATTGGGTCACCTAATATAAAAGTCGCTCTGATTTCCCCAGGAAAGGTTAGGGCTTTAAATAAAATTCAATGGAACTGAAATCCAATAACAGCTAATCAATCGGTGTGACAATACTTGAAGCCGATTACCGAAACACTTTAAAATGGAAAATTGTGGCGTGATAGTCTCACAAAGTGGAGATACCTACTGTACGAGTAAGTACCTGATTCATACTTACATCGACACTTTGAAATTTTCGTATATACCTAAGGCAATGTAGACGGAGTTTTTATGAGCATAATAACAATGGGTGTGTGTGTTACGCCGAAAACAACAACTGTAGGAAGGACTTTTCGCATTAAACTACGATCCTCTGGTAAGCGATTGTATATTTTAACAATTATCCAACTATAATAACTATGTATACTTCACATACATTTTTAGTTTGTTGCTTTTTAACGTAAACTGGCTTATCTGGTTGTTAACATAACGTATAGTTGACAGCCTTCAATAATCACATTAGAGGATTTATGTATGTTTTGTCTAAACAAACTTGTTAATAATTAATTATGAACCATTATATTGTTGCACTAAATACACATTTTTGGTCAATTTAAACTTTTTCTAACCTGATAATCAAACGTAGATTAACAACTAAGCTATACTCCATAGTTTTAGGTATTTAATACAAGTAAAGAACCAAACGTACGTAGATCCTTTGATTATATATGTATATAATCCACTAACGTAATCGGGGCAAGCCTAAAAAACAATTTCTCTCACAAATTTCTCTCCCTTCCCGTACTCCCACCTTAAAGGCCGGCAACGCAAGTGCGTTGCCGGCCTTTGTGACTCTCGAGTTGCAGGTGCCCATGGGCGGCGGTAGTCACTTACCATCAGGTGACCCATCTGCTCGTTTGCCCCGTATCCCATTAAAAAAAGGGTGACGCTTTGGATATTATCCAAATCTACAAAAAATATTTAATTTAACTATTAATATTGTAACAATTGCGAACTAATTTATTTAACAGCGATCTAGTAACTTCTTTAGTTAAACTCTTCGGAATAAACAATCAACGAATCTATATGTATTGTGGTAAATACTTATTGCACGTAGAATTTTTTTGGACACACATTTGATTCACATCCCTAAAAATAAGAGTTCAAAATAACATACACGCATATGTCGTTATTTAAATCATAAAACATATGTTTAAAGTCAGCAATAACTTTTAGTCTTTGTCATTTCAACAATGCACGTGCGCCCGCTCGCGCCGGTTTAAAATGGCTTCATTCGTCTACGAGCGAGTTTAAAAACATTTACGGCACAGGTAATTATTAATTAATGGTAACGAAAGGGTTTCTATAGGTTGAAAATTTTACATAACATCCCTAGACCTCATCGTGTAATGAGAAATGACAATAATGTTATAAAGATGGATGCCAGAAGGAAGCTTTATCATACTAGCTAACTGTTTGGAATAATTAATAAGCAAACCCCTACTTGCTAAAAACTAGACTGGAGACCCAACTACGTCTCATACTCCATCAGACCTTCAGCCAAAACATTGAGTATTCCACCTCACAGAACAATGGCATTCCGTGGTAGCTTTAAATATGCTGCTACACAATGCTGGAACTCAACACCACCGTAAATTAGGGACCTTAAAACAGTATCCTCTTTTAAAAACCACTTGAGAAAATAGTTTCTTGAACAGTGGTATTGTCTAGCATATCTTTGCCACCTCTACTGTATCCTTCTATCTCCTCCTATTGTTTACAACAAGTAGGTGAGAAGCTTGCGCGGGACTGTCTGAAGTTGAGCAGCATGATTATGTAGGAAGGCTTTAATCTTTGTGATATGATTTGTTACTTTACTAGTTTAGGGACCCCGTAACTTATTACGGGAGCTGGTTAGTGAAAATTGTTATAACATATGTATAGGTAGATTAGGGCTTGATATAATTATCACTATGTAATTTGTAGTGATTGATCATGACTATTTTATTTAAGTTTATGTTATTTATTAATTTTTATTTAAATTTCAAAAAATACTTACTATGTTAGTTTGGTCCAAAAGACGAGACTAAAACATACACGTTTGTCTTATAAAAGTATTAATGTACTAGCAGCCCACCCCGGCTTCGTACGGGTAACAGAGACATCTTCAACAATCATCATCATATTTCAAGCAATTTACAAAAAACCTTAACAAATTATATGCCTAAACCTTTCTCATGAATCACTCTATCTATTGGTAAAAACCGCATGAAAATCCGTTCAGTAGTTTTTCAGTTTATCGTGAACAGACAGACAGACACGGCGGGGGACTTTGTTTTATAATATGTAGTGATGTAGTGATGATAAAATGGTAATTGCATCTGTCGACGTCAGGTCAACAACTACGGTGGGCACTGAAAATTAATGCTGAGGTGGGCCACGCCACGCCTAACGCAGTAAATGCTGAGAGTCCACCTTTTTGTAGGACATGGCATACAACCCTCGTCAATATATGCTTATATTATAAGTATGGTGAATGACAACCACAAAATTATGTATGATTCATTTTTAATTTATTTATTAAACGTGGTCCATTAGTACGTCAACACGCCACGTCATACCACAGCCTAGATTGAGTTTAAGAACTAGTCTAAAAGACCAGTTCATGATTTTAGTAAAATAGTCTTTATTGTTTTTATTCATAAAACAAGTCGTATGTCTTGTATTGATTAATCCACTCATTTTCTTTTTTTCTGCTTTCATCAGATAAGAAAGAAACATGTACCATTCCCCATCCCCTTTCCTTTGTTTTTTGTACACTCGGAATTAGGAACCAAATACAAAATCCTTATTCCGATGATTAGGATTTTTAGATCGGAATTAGGCGCGTCGGACTTTTTCATATTTTAACGACTTGTCAACTGAAAAATTCCAAAAAAGGAAATGTAGGATTTAAAATGTTTAATTATACACATTCCACCTGCTTTTATAAGAAACGGAAGTAATAATAACTGGAAATTCAAACGGTCATAACTTGTAATAAATGGATACTTTTTTTTAAATCTGTTTGTAACTGCATACTAGTGTACTTCAGGGTATGAACCCTTTCAGTGATTTAAGTAAGTGTTCCATTGTCAGATACACTCTGTATAAATGTCCCTTGTCGGGCCCGAAACTAAACGGGCATCCTCTAAATACACACGTGAGTCAACCGAATACTTATAAGAAGTTAACTACACGACTAATGTGTATGATTAGGGACAGTATGGCAATTGAATACTTTGGAATGCAACATTTCTAAACATGAAAATAATGCAGTAGCTCCTATTGAATCACTTTTCTATTGTGCACTTGTGCACAATAGAAATGTGTTCAAAATTATCAACTGATACTAATTCGAATCAAACTTGATTTGTCGGTAGTAAGACGCACAGCATCCTGAGAAGTAAAATTCAAATAGAAAACCACCAGATGCGCGGTGTAAGCATCTTTAAATTAGGATAATGCTCAGCCCGCATTTAGATCACTCTGTTTCTCTGCGTGACCTCTGATAAGCAGAGGTTATAAAGAACCAGACAATGTTCAATACAAGCCTTGACAACACCAATGCATGGTCCGCCCAAGGCGCACGAAAAAGTATGGATCTCAGGTTAAGTGCCTTTGTTGCATTTCTTACAACAGTAAATAAGATAGCAAGGTCTAATCAAGTTTAAATAAATAAATGCATATTATGTTATATTCCGCTCCTTGTAGGAATTATTAGGAGAGGCATGTGTTCACTAGTGGACTATGATGATGTTAGTTATATTTTTTAAACGGCAATAAGAAAAGATTTAGGAATGCGTCCCCAAAACCTATTAGAAACTATTGCGCTTTGCAATCTGAGCGGCTTTCCGAACGTAATGCATACTTAACATGGATATATCGTAAAATACTGGCCTGTTGGCCTAGTGGTTAGTGACCCTGACTGCTATGCCATAAGTCGTGGGTTCGATTCCCACCCGAGTCTGGGTGTTCTTTGTGTCCGTACTTTGTATGTTTGTAAAGTCCAACCAGCTGTCATGGCTACCCATACGTCAGCGACGTAGCCTACGGGCTTTAGCTACTCTCTACACTCTTCTTAATACCCCTACTGCCCCCACTTATCTCACTTCCCAGTTTCAACTACTATGTTCAAACCATGACAGAGTTCTTCGCTTTTCAAATAATCTTTTACTCCTTTGTCCTACACACAGTTCTTTTCTTATTCACTCTTCATTTGCTGTCCAGTCTATCTTGCTTTGGAATGCGCTCCCTCCTGAAATTAGGATGGCCACTAGCCGTCACACTTTTAAAACTAAAGTCCGCGAGTTTTATAGAAAACAAATATCTTCATAATATCATGTCGATAGGTATATTTTGAATTATTTATTATATTATCGTATTTATTTGCATGTGTCTATATAGTAGTAGTATAGTTATGTATTATCGCACATGATATATATGTATATTATGTGTTTTTATATATGTACTTATTTATGTGTAAGGTATATGAGGTATACGATTGAACCTTTAATTTGTCACTTCTCTATATATATATATATATACTTCTCTATATATATGTATATACTTCTCTATGTATATATATGCACCTGCCACGTCCTTCTCTGCACCACCCAAAGGTTGACTGGTAGATAATGCCACTTGGCATTAAGTCCGCCTCATGTAATTTGAAATGCAGGAAGTATTAAATAAAAATAATGAATAAAGTCCCCCGCGACACAGGAGTAATTCCTAATGCGGGAGTTGTCTTTTTAAAAACAAAAACAAAACAACAAACAAAACAAAAATACGTAAGTATTACATATTGAAACATGCATAAATTTTACGACCTGGCTACCTATTAGATCGTAAAATTTATATACTAGCACTACACCTCAGCAAACATAATTAGGATTTGTCATTTCATCTACGGTCATAAAATTCAATAAATTATTATCTATTGTGCACTATTACAAATATATGCATTCAATATTCCGGTAAGAACAATTTAAATCAGAAAGTTATGCATTCTCATAGAGCAATAATTACTTGCAATTCACACTTCGAACTGATTTATTTAATTGTATATTGGTCGAGCTGCTGTGACTAAAAATGAATCATTAGAAGTAAGTTCTGGTTCACGTTTCTGACATATCATGATTACATTATTTTTTACGTATCAGATACTGAGATTTATTTTTATGAAATTAACAATATAACGTACAGCGGATAAGGAACAGTATGGTGGGAAATAGTTTCAATAATAAAATAATGCTGTTACAATACAAATGCGATAAATTCGCGCTCAGAGTGGCGACCTGAGCTAGGTCTGCCATCACTTCAATTGCCGACGCCGGACAAAAACTTAAAAAAAATCCGGACACATGGGTGAAATCCAGATTCTTTCCCGGACACCTTAAAAAAACACCGATTCCATTTAAATTTTTAGCTTGTTATAATCATAATTGTGCCCTAGCACAGAGTGTCCGCGTTTTACCCGGACACTTTTTGAAAACCCCGCCCGGACGCTAGCCGGACGCCCTCTAAACTAGGACAAATCCGGGGAAACCCGGACGGATGGCAGCCCTATGCTGAGCTCATTCCCATGAATATACGAAGTTATGAAGCACCCGATGTTATAACTCAGAACTCTACACCTCAGCCCTCTGAGTACATCTTTATTTCTAATTACATACCGTTTTAAAGATACCAATAGGATGAAGACAAGAGAACGATAGTGGAACTCTTCAATGGCTTTGAAATCCCTCGAGTTTGGGCTACTATTTTTCATTTATATTTATTTAGTATATATTTACATAAAAAGTACACCACTATGTGAAGTCCCTGACTCCTGAGCTAGGCTCATAGACCTGTGTTACAGAAGTCAGTGTCTTCTCCCATCATGGGGAACACAGAAGTCTTATGCAAATAAGTGCAATGAGATGAATGTTAGTGATTGATGAAAGTGGGGTAATGGTGTATGCTGTGAGTTTGTGGTGTGTTTGGAACGTAAGTTTATGGTATGTGGGTATGTGTATGGTATATGAGGGTTGTATGATGAGTAAGTTCCTTGGTATTTTATAATAATATATAATTTGTCAGTTTGGTCGGCTCCGATTTGTCGGACGCCCAATTCGGTTTTCGAGCGGGGCGTTCGACGGTCGGTGCTG
Organism: Euplagia quadripunctaria; assembly: GCA_963859945.1. Lineage (NCBI taxonomy): Eukaryota > Metazoa > Arthropoda > Insecta > Lepidoptera > Erebidae > Euplagia > Euplagia quadripunctaria. The sequence continues at coordinate 14,173,168 of OY982569.1, forward strand.
TGTTGCGCCTGAGGGCCGTGACCGAAGAGGTAGTGAGCTGTGACCGCGTGCTGTTGGCGGTGTCATCGTTCCGACAGCTTGCTCTGAAGCTGGTCGGCGCTGCGTCCGCCCTTGGGCGACTCTTGCTCAATTTGGGCGGGCCCAGCATCGCTACGAGACGGCTGTACACGGGGGTTGTCCGGTTAATGGCACTGTATGGTGCACCGGTGTGGGCGGGAGCTCTGACCGCCCAGAATAGAGCGCGCCTCTGGCGCCCTCAGAGGATTATGGCGGTCAGAGCCATACGCAGATACCGCACCGTGTCGTCTTGGCCGGGACACCCCCGTGGGATTTGGAGGCGGAAGTGCTCGCCGTATTTCGGCGAGCACTTCCGCCTCCTCCGGTCATCGTCGAGTGGGCAGGGCGGCAGCACGGAACCCTTTCCTTCCGACTGATGCAGGTCCTTTCCGGGCACGGCTGCTTCGGGAAGTACCTGCACTCGATCGCTAGGAGGGAACTGAGTCCCGCCTGTCGCCACTGCGACTGCAGTGAGGACCCGGCTCAGCACACCCTGGCGGTTTGCTCCGCCTGGGCGACGCAGCGTCGGGCCCCCCTCTTACGGAGACTCTCCAGCCCAGCTTCCTGCAGGAAGTGGTTGAGCGGCTTTTCCCGCAACGGGTGGAGCACGTACCCCTGTCGATGGCCCCCTTGGCCGGAGACGACGGGGAGGACGAGGAGGATGATCGGAGGGGATCTCTCGCTACCGGCCGTCATACGCTTCATGGCCGGTAGCGACAGGAATTTTACCGCGGTCGCGACCTTCTGTGAGGACGTCATCTCGCAGAAGGAGGCGGTGGAAAGGGTCCGGGAGGACGATCTCCACTCGTACCTAATTCGCCGCCGGCGAACCGGGCGGCGGAGGCGCGCATACCAGCGCCTCATGCCGCCCTGAGTATGGCCGCGGGTGGACGGGACGGGTTTTCCCCTCCACCCGCTGTAGTAGTAGGCCCCCCGCGAGGAGGCGGCGTCCGCGTGTGCCTGGACGTCGCCTAATTCAGAGGATTTTACCCGAAGGTGGTGCCCGCGCTTTTGCGGGCAGGCGCTAGGAGGGTTCCGGATGTCTTAATAAAGCTGTTCCCGGATCCCTCCTACTTAAGGCGCAGTACGGCACACCGTGTGGTTTTAGTCAGTTCGATTCCGACACACCGCCCCACCGAAAACCCCGGTGGGGTGACGGCCCGAGGGGGTTTCCATACGCATAAAAAAAAACGGGAGTGGTTTCACGACGGTAGAGTACTGCGTGGGGTTCGAACCCGCAACCACTTGATCGCAAGTCCGACGCCTTAGCCATTACGCTACCGCCGCTTTGCCAACGCAGTGGCAGTTTATTGATGCCCTTCTTTAAGAAATCATCTGGACGGGTAACAAATTCTTCAAAAGGACTTTGTACTGCTTCTCGGGTATTGAATTTTTTTCCGCCAAGAAGTTATCCAAATTCTAGAAAAAGTAGAAGTCTGTAGGCGCAAGGTCTGGTGAGTACGGCGAATGATGGAGAGCTTCATACCCCTAGCTCTTGCAACTTGGAGACCGTCTGCTGTCGTATGAGGTCGCACGTTGCCGTGCAGAAGCAGCGGAGACGAACGATTGACCAAAGCTGGTTGGAGATGCGCGAGCTTCTCCATCATTGTTTAGATCTTCATAGTACACATCTGCAGTAATGCTCATCCCGTTTGGTAAGAAGCTGTGATGAATCACACCGGCGCTAGACCACCAAACAGTGACCGTCACTTTTCTAGGGGTAAGATTTCTTTTGTTTAGGTGCTGAACCAGGATTCAACAAACTTGTCTTGGGCAATGTCGGTTAAAAAAAGGAAAAAAAAATTGCTGAGCGCTAGCGATGCGACGTCTCGGCGCGTTTTTCACGTTGGCGATCATCGAGTTCGTGGAGTTATGGACTTCGTTTTTACCTTACCAATTTGACCAATATTGTTTTGACGCTGAAGTCGAAAGCTGCTGCTAATTTGGCCGTAGATTGAGTATCATCAGCTTCCACAATCGCCTTTAATTCGTCATTGTTGACCAAAGTTTTCAGACGACCACGAGGTGAGGACACCCCACGCATTTTTACGATAAAACGATTTAATCTTTATCACTCACTTAATCACTCTATTTTTTTTAGCTTATAGAAAATTATTTTCTACTTTTTAGTTCAGCTAGTTACAAAAGCGTAAATTTTAGTTTTTTAAACTATTATTTATTTTCTACTTTTTAGGTCAGCTAGCTACAAAAGCGTGTTTTTTAGTTCTCTATTATTTATTTTTACTTTTTTAGTCTTTAATATTGTATTATCATCGGTCTTCGATAAGTGTGCGAAGTTTCAATTCAATCAGACGTTTTAAAGTGAGTGAAAATCACGTTCAAAGATTCCGCTACATACATACCTACATATATATCAAGCTAATAAAAGTGTGTTAAAAATCAATAAATTTCTACGAAATTGCTATTTTGTGGTATACAACGGTAGTTAGGAATCAACATTTGGTAGGTGCGAATGCCTTGTCGATGGGATTTCGGATACCACTTCCGGAATCTAGCTCCCAAACTTATGAGGACGGCAGCTGCGCTTTCGCGGCTGCTGCCCAACTTAGGGGGCCCCGACACCTCCTGTAGGAGGCTCTACAATGGTATCGTGCGGTCCATGGCCCTATATGGGGCCCCTATTTGGGCGGAGAACCTGACGGCCCGCAATGCTGCCATATTGCGGCGACCACAGCGAGCGATGGCCGTCAGAGTCATAAGGGGATACCGCACGGTTTCCTTCGAAGCGGCGAGTCTCTTAGCCGGAACTGCACCATGGGAGCTCGTGCGAAAACACTTGCGTCGTTGTATCAATGGCGCAAGGAGCGAGAGCTGGGGCCCACTCCTCAGGAAATTGAGGTGCAACGGTCTCAGCTCCGTCAGGTCCTAATGGCAGAGTGGAAAGAGCGACTGGAGCGACCGAGCGCAGGGCATGCCACAATTGTGGCGGTAAGACCCATCATGGAGGATTGGCTGGAGAGGCAGCACGGCAGCCTCTCCTACCGGCTGACGCAGGTACTGACCGGCCACGGCTGTTTCGGAAAGTACGTGTGTCGCATAGGCCGTGAGCCAACGTCTGCGTGCCATCACTGCGGAGGCTGTCGCGAGGATACTGCACTCCACACTCTTGTGGAGTGCTCAGCGTGGATGCAACAGCGCCATGACCTCGCGGCGGCTATCGGTGTGGGAAGCCTCTCGCTAGAGACCATGGTTCTGTCCATGGTCCAAAGTGAGAGTGCGTGGTAATCCGCCGCTTCAAATTCAAATTCAAATTCAAATTCAAAATCATTTATTCAATTAAGACACTAAGTGACATTTATGAACGTTAAATTGAAGCTACTGTTAAAAATCATAGATCGACGCAAATAGACGCCACAGCATGTACTGGATTGTCGAGGTAAATTAGGTAAAAACACCAAAATCTACTGCCTGCTTGTGTCGATCTATAACTTCCAGTTTCCAAAATGCGTAGAGCCTTATGAGAAGAATACTGGCAAAGAAACTCATGGCCACTCTTTTTAAAAGTCAGATCTTCAGGTACAATGGTATTAGTGTTACATAAAAGATAAGCATGATGCAAGCTGTTGCCACCTGAATTACATTTTATTGAAATGCTCCAAAAGCTAACGTACAAACAAAAAATATCACTCAGTGATACCGTTGAAGGTTCGAACCTATTAAACATAGAAATCATTCAAGGTGCACATCAGTTACAAAGTCTACTGTTAAAACTAATTCGTGACTGGATTAAGAGGCTAGAGTTGCAGTTGAACGAACCAAAATAATAGTATAGGCTAAAGCATCGCTGACTAGGCCGACCAGTCACCCCAAGCAGCACCCGTTCACGAGTATGACGCATGGACCAGCCATCGTCTCCTTCGCCATATCAGAGGGAAAGAAACGACCCGCCCCATTCTTTTGTGAGGAAGTGATGTCCGCTAAATAGGCGGCGGAAAGGGAACGGGAGAGGACTAGTACTCTCCCGTCCCGAAGAAGAGGCACCAGGCGCCGGAGAGCGCATAATGATCTCCGGCCTCCATGAGCGCTGGCCTGGGGGTAACGGGTGAGGCTGCCCGTTACCCTAGCAGAAGCAGGCCTGAGACGGTGGCGCGACGTGTGCAAGGCCCTCCGCTACCAATGGTGTGGCTGCCTTCTATTTGAGGGCGGCCAAAGTCTGCTAGGGTTCTCGGGGACTTCCTTCCTAGGGTATACCCGAGTCCCTTGCGATAGACTCACTTGCTACGGAACACCGTGTGGTTTTAGTCGGTTCGATTCCGACATACCACTTCACCAATAGCCATGGTGAGGTGATGACCCGTGGGGGTTTCCACACGAAAAAAAAAAAAGGTGGGAATGCCTTGGTATTTTAAAAATGTATTTTCATCTTAATTTGCGAAGAAAAATACACAAAACGTAAGTGTTTTAAACATGAATAGACAAATTATGGATAAAATAAAGTATTTTGCAGTTAAAAAGAGCTTGTAATTTGCTTAGAAACGCTGATAATAAGTTACCAATTTTAGAAACCCTCGGAATTGGGAGTATTTACCTGATAAGGTGAGTTAAATAAAAATATATATGCGAGACATGTGTTGTACAAATATATCAAACGACACTAGGTTTTGTTAGCAAAACCAGTTATGCGTAGGCGTCAACAGCTAAACATAGCATTTTGTTTAATATATTTCTACCTTATTAGTTATTAGAAACACAATTATTCAAAATCATTATCGCAAATGTGTACTAATCATCAATTTGAAATTGGTTTACCGAGTATAACGCGTAACAATTGTAAATTGGACAATGTAGATACATACATATATAAATTAAGGATAAGTATATCCGGGCTGGGCCGAAAAAATGTAGCAATACAAAATGTCTTATCCAAAGTACCTATAACTAGTATTCGCGCACTGGGATACTACTTAGTTCCATAACATTTATGGTCATTTGATAGAAATCTACGTCGAGGGCAACTGGCAAACTACACACTGCACAAAACAAAGACCAAGACATGGACACTAGCGATGGGGCTAATCCAAAAACTAAATGTCACACAGCTGGCTCTGGAGTGAGCTTTGCTTGAAGTTTCTTTGAAGGATAAAACATCGTAATTAAGTTATCCGACAAAGAACTAAAGTAAGCGACGTAGCTCAACCGCAGAATAAGCATGCTGAAGTGGCTGGACATAGCTACCGAACGACTGATGATCGTTGGAGCAAACGAATCGTAAAGTGGATACCGCGAATCAGTAAACAGTAGGTAGGACGCCCAAGTCAGATGGATGATGTGGAATGCGAATGCGATGGATTAGATGCGGAAGGCGAAGGACCGGTTGCTGTGGTGCACATTGAGAGAGGCCTATGTTCAGCAGTGGACAGGAATAGGCAGATTAATTGATTGAATTGAAATCAACGTCAATGTCACTAAATATATTATTGGATTTGTAAGCAGTGGTTATTACAGGTACTTGGCAGGTAACAAGAATGCATTACAATAAACCGGCTAAATAACGCAGAAAAAACATAACACTAAAGGTGTCTGGCAATTTAAGTAGCGATACTAACATCTTATTACTTTAAACGAGTAATTCTTGTATGTATATATTTATTTATGTCTGAGCAATTCTTGTATGTACATATGCATTTATTTAGGTATGTATTTATATTTCGGGTATCTCGGAAACGGCTCTAACGATTTTGATAAAATTTTGTATACAGATACGGTTTTGTATTTTCAGTTCAACTGCATAGTTGTATTTCAATCAATCAATCAATCATTTATTTATTTGCGAATATGGGTATTTACATTAAGGTATATTATCTGGTATATACATTAAGGTATATATTTCCTGTAAAAACACAATTTTACAAAAATAAATATAAAAAATGACGATTTCACAAAAAGCTACCGAGCGAAGCTAATACATTTAATAAACAATTTACACCAGTTACCACCAGTAGCTATAACATAATAAACGTCAGAACATATGCTGTGGGGGGTACTATAATATTAGACATGAGTCAAGCATGAGTTTCATACATATAGCATACTGTTAGATAAGTTATACGATATAGGTGTGAGGGGTTTAGCAAATGACTAATGATGGAATGATGATGAAAAAAAAAAATACTTATAATGCCTAGCTTTGCCTGTACCTAAAGAATCACATCCAATATGTTGACATAGAAAACTATGACCATCAGAGCGGCAAAATAATCAAATAAGATCGCAAAAAATAGACATAACAATGTACATCAAGGCAATGTATTGGGATGTATTATATTTTTAATTTTCATTATTTACCTACCTAATTAAACAAATATTCAAACAGTACACTTTGCCGATAACATTTCAATAATACTTCCTTGCTTAAATAATGTCAATTTAAATGCGACTCTAGACGACACAATGTCTAAAAATAGTTTGCTGGCTAGATAAGCATAACCCCGAAATAAACTTTGCAAAAACAAAATAAACGAATATACTGCAATAAATTTATTTTTACTAAGCTACCATACCTAAAATGTCCGATAGTTAATTAATAATTATAATCAAAAAAGCTAGCAAGTAATTATGTATTTAAACGGAAATTAACGCGATCAAGAAAAAAAATTCCGGTTTAAATACATAATTATATCATGGAACACGAAAGTTTAAAAGTTGGTATAAGCTCGCAAGGTTCACATATGACCTAAACGAATTGAAAAGAGTAACAGTCCTACATAGAGTCATGTCAGTCTACATACCACGCCTACGCAAACTCATGGTTAAATTACAGAAGTGTAATATGGGGTAATAATGTAGATATCGACAAACTTTTCAATTTACAAAAAAGATGCATAGTAATTAACAAAGCCAATATAAAACAGACAAAGACCACAACGTACAATTTTGTTTATAACACCCCGCAAATTAGGGAAGTCGTGCCTCAAATTTTACTATTACTTAGCTGACCTAACAGACGTTGTCCTATAAAAATTTATATAAATTTATTACGTGGAAAAAGCACTTCCACTTTTAACTCTCTCTCCTCTTGTAGCTTTACCAATTATTCTTTCCCTATAAACATTATTTGATATATTTTTAACATAAATCAAATCGGTCCAGTCGTTAAATGTTAAATGAAATGAATGATACTTTATTTTCAGAAATACGGTACCTGGGTTGTTAACAGTCATTATACAATAATCACATATTTTGCAGCCTGTTTTGGGAACAAAGTCCAGTCCAGACTAGTTTTTCACTGTCACGAGTATTGCGTGGGAATATGTTTTTGGCCTTCTTAAATAAACAAGGATTACATTTAACAAATACATTAACTACATGGGCAACGGTAATATTTAATTTTTTTTAAAACAAGGTACCCTTGGCAACGAACAGCATTTTATTTTTATTTATAAAGAAGATTACGTATACCTAATCTTCTATAGGCCGTAGCCTATAATGCGTGTATTTTCATTCTGTATTTTTATAAATTCAAATATTTTAGAAATGTTCATCATTATACAATTATATTTCATTTCAAAATTTTTTAAAAACTGTATTAGGCGGGTTTCAAAATATATTCATAAAATTACTCCTTAGGGGTCACTCTTTTCCTTAAATGTAATTTGTCATTATATAGTTTTACGCAATTTGAAAACACTTACGAAATTTCAGGTATATGCCAGTAATAGTCGATAAAAAACCTGTAAATATTCACGAACAACAACAACAACAATAATTATAAGGGTTCAATCAATCAAGCAAGTTCAGTTCAATTCAACTCAAGTTCAGTCAATCAGCTTTGGAACACTAAAAAAAACATTTTACGTGACGTCGTTTCAAAAAATCCCCAGATATTGTTTCTGCTAACTAAATCTAATTTCTCATGATAATGGATGTGGTTTTGCATATCAATAGACTTAATTTAATTGAATAGTTCTTGGTATCGGTTATTTTGCTGTTAGTATTTATGAATCATCTCCTTATGTAGGAAATAAATAATTGATGACAAAGTTTGAGATTGATGTCGTGATCCCCTCTCTTAAATAAAATTAGGTCTAATATACCGCGAGCTTTTTATACTACACTTAGGTAGATAAAAATGTTTAATCTTTGTCTCCAAACCGACGATGTGCGGCAGACAATTTCTACCGCTCTGAATATGTACAAAAATGATGTCTTTGTCTCTTCCTAATCAGACTGACACGCGGAGCAACAAAAGGACGTGGAGAAACTCCAGGTGGGCAGTGTCCCCCTTTTGTGGAACGTAACCAGAACGTCTCCCGACCAATCATAAGTAACCCCTATAATTTAGATTTTTAGTAGTGCCGAATTATTACTCACCGACAAGTTATTACGATTAATATAGTCATGTAAACTTAGCCACAAAATTGGCAACATTGGAACAATTTTAGACGTCATTCTAAAAGTAATAGGTCTCTGTCCCATTCATATTGTCTCAAGGTTGAGAACTTATTTGTACTATATTTGTAGGCTTTGAAGGTCGAAGAAGACTAGTGGTAGTAATATCGCAAAATAGAATAATGTTATTCATTATTATACTTAAAATTATGATGATCATTAAAGTCAGTGCGTTGTATTCACCCTAATGTGCTCATACGCTATGTATATAATGTTTTATATAAATAAGAACGAGTTTCATTGTGTATTCACCAAATTTGCACCTTACTACTTATCATTGTCAATATTTACCGTCTTTGTCACACTTCCACTCTAAATAAAAACTCAATAGGTACAACTCAGTCAAAAAATATTTACTTATGTAAATACTAAGTCGGTAGAATATTAAGTTATAACTACATTAAAGAACTTGAAATACTGCAAAATACAATGGTACGTAATACATAATACATTTTATATATTTCGTCCTCACTCTTATCAATGTGAGAGTATAAAACTTGGAAAGATAAATAATCTATACACATAAAATGCTTTGTCCTGAACTCCTGAATGACTGACTGACTGACGGATCAACGCACACCCTAAACCGCTTATCGTAGAGACCTGAAATTTGGAGAACATAATCCTTATATTATGTAAGCATCCGATAAGAAAGGATTTTCGAAATTCCACCCCCAAGGGGTTGGAAGGGGGTGGCAAAGTTAGTATGGGAACACGTGTTTGCTTGGCCTGATCAACTTCAAGTTGACAATAAAAATCAAGACGTCAATCAAGAGACAAGTGAGGTACATGGCGTTAAAATATAAGACTTTCACAATAGATGGCGTTTTAAGAAACTATACTAGTATATCCACATATATGTATAATATCATGACTCTGTACATTTCAGAATTTTGTAAAAAAACATTGCAAGTTAGTAAAAAATAATTACTATACCTATTGTTTTAAAGCATAAAAAAAAAATTGGCAGTCATGGGACTGCCGACGGAAGTGAAACTTTGAAACGAGGAGGTTGGTGACATCTCTCTCCCTCTCCCAGTCCCAGTCCCAGTCCCAGTCCCAGTCCCAGTCCCAGTCCCAGTCCCAGTCCCAGTCCCAGTCCCAGTCCCAGTCCCAGTCCCAGTCCCAGTCCCAGTCCCAGTCCCAGTCCCAGTCCCAGTCCCAGTCCCAGTCCCAGTCCCAGTCCCAGTCCCAGTCCCAGTCCCAGTCCCAGTCCCTCTCCCTCTCCCTTTCTCCCTACCTCCCTCCCTCCCTCTCCATGTCTCTCAGACGCTGTACATGTAAATATAAGAAACTCGCCTCCGTCTTACGAATTTTCAATCTCGTCATAAAAAATATTATTTAAAATATAGGACACATTTTCCATACATTTTCGATCAGAGTCTAGTGACCCTGACGCGCTTTTAACATTTTTACCCATCCTAAAAACAGCTCAACGCCGCTAAAGAAGTTTTCACTTCTAAAATATTGTGATAACATTTTTAAAATGCAATAAAGGAAAAAAAAATTACACAAAACTGCAATAATTATTAAAACAATACAATGCCATAATAGATGGCGTTATATTAAATGAAAAAAAATTTTGAGAATTTTATATTATTTAATTACCTATCGTCAGTTTTTTCGTAAAAATAAATAAGTATTATTTTCGTATACAGGTAATAATAATTTGCAGGACGTATTTTTTACATGATGTAGGCGTTCTAAAAGAAAGTAATTTGAAAATTTTACTCTTAAAGGGTCTAAATAGGGGCTGAAAGTTTGCATGAAACTTTGTCATCTTTGAAGTTAGAAATGTAAAAATTGATATATGAGATAATATAATGTTTACAAAGAAAAGTTTACTGTCACTTTTTTTAGAAATTTATCCCTTACAGGGTTAAAATACCGGGCGTCGCAGAAGGGCTGATAATGCCCACTTTCGGCCCCCCTAAATTGACCCATGAGCGGTGGATTTGGGGAAATCCGCCCCTCTATAAATGGGTCTGAGGTGACAACGCGACGTGTTCCACGCGCGCCCCTCTATGGAGGAAGCGAGGGGGGACAACATTTAACCCCAATTAAAAGACGGGGCCTGCACAGGACGATTGTGACTCCCGTATCCCCGGCAGAAGGTGCGAGATGGAACACATGGTGGTTTTAGCCGGTAGGAGTCCGGCACACCCCTCTGCCGCACCCCAGGTAGAGGTTAGTCCATGATGGATTTCCCCAGTAAAAAAAAAAAAAAAAAGGGATGAAAGTTTGTAAGAAACTTACATTTTGCTTGCATCACGCATCGATTTTTACCCAACTTAAAAAAAGGGATTTTCTCAAGTAGGTTTTTTTTTGCGTATGCTCATGTAGGTTTTTTTTTGCGTATGTTATCTCAGGTCTCCGTCACATATGAACGGATTTTGTTACCATATGAATTTAGTGAAGATGGGATGACGGGATCCGGAAAAATAAACACCTTCACGGACATTAGCCTCAACGAATTGCCATAGACAGGGAATCCAAACTGAACACCTTTCACAGTGAGATACACTTACCAGCCGTTGCAAGTACTTCCAAAGCCTTAAGTCTTAAATTGCAATCTTCCGCTGGCATGTAATATGTTTCGCCTCTAAACGGGCCGCGGGGCATCCCGGGCATATTCGGCAGCAATATAAAATATGTCAATGGCAATTTGTTGAGGTTTATCCTCGGCTGTGGACATCGTTTTGGTCTACAAACCAAAGGTGACTGGTGGGTTTTCCCTCCTCAATTACTATCTAACCCTCAAGGGCCATCACCTCACCGGGGCCAAACAACAAGGTGGTATGTCGGACTCAAACTGACTAAAACCTCACAGTGTTTCGTCACCGAGTCTTATGGCTGGAGCCTCCAGTGTACCCTAAATTAGTTTACCTACACTCTACAATGTCTGATGTCCGCCACCACGTGGACGAAGTCGACGAAGGACGAAGTATATAGATTAAAAACGATAATTGATTTTTTTTTTAAGAATCATCTTGTTCGATTTGTAATCCACTAACATTTGTAACGATAAACCTAAAATCTGGATGCCTTAATTGCTATGAGCTATTTAGTTTTTAAGAATTTAATAAATAAAGTTATAATAATCAGTATGAGTAAATACTTAAGTGGTTAGATACAATAGTATTATGAATGTTAATTGCTAGTAATTATTTCATAACATTTTATTGTATTTAACAATAGACAGCAGTAGTTACATATAATAAGATGGAGGAGGTTGCTCAAGCTACGGTGTTTTTACATAGTTACCCGTTTTTATTTAAACTGACCAGTAGGACAGCAGGGGCACAATTACCAACAAGCTTAGAGCAAGTCGCAACGTATCTTCCAGCTTTAGGCAGTCGGACAATTAAATTGGTGTTAAGCAGAATTCTTCGACGTTCTTCTAACAAAATTATCAAGGCTTTTCTTGTAAATCGCTAGAAATACATTTAGAAAAAACACAATATGACATTGTGTGATATCAATGAGAACATTTGTTGTGGAAAGTAAAGGAGTCCGGAAACTATAGTCATGATTTCTAATTGTAAACAATTTTCACATTTCCCTTATCTGTAATCCTGTAATAACTTGTATAATGGTATAAATTTTAATTGATCATTTTCTATTACAACTTCCTAATCTGTTATTGAAACTTCCGCTCCTTACTTAGCGCTATCATTTAATTGTATAATTTAAATGTAAATGTAATCGCATCAAAAACTTCAATGTGAAAATGCGAGCCAAGTTCAATATTAAGAATATACGTGGTTATCGACTACGCTGTCAGAAGAATTGAGATCTAAATGATTGCCAAGTTCTGTAGATAATCCTGAAGATTTGACTAAGCTAGTTTTCACATCCAAGTTTTCTTATATTTGGCTAAACAACTTATCTCCTTTATTTTATACTCAAGTTACTACATACTTCTGTATTTATATTGTAAGGTCAACATATCTTACTCTTCTAAAAGATGGTGTGCTGTAAAAACTAGCCATGTTAAATGTTAAATCTTTGATATCTTTGAGATCTTGGATTCTCTCATTTATTAACAATGAAAAAAAAATAACAGACGCATAGATTTATAAACATTTATTGACAAACGTGCGAATGCGCACTTATAGCTCTTACAACAATATTACAGATGACAGATTTGAGGAACGTTGTACCTCGATTTCATCGATCGTGTCATATGACGTTTTTAACAAACTACGTGCCCACTTCTAGAGTACTTGGAGTAAAAAGTACTAGTACTACTTTTTTTAATTCATATAAAAATCGTCGTAAGTCTTTATATAGTCTTTATATAAAGCATGTCTTTAAAATTAGAAAAAATACGGTATTTCATTTACGGTTTTTCGTTAATAACTTTTTATTTGTTCAATTAAAAATAAAATTTTTGAGTTATCAAAGATATTGTTATGCCCCATCGATTCCAAAAAACTCAGATATCGATTCCATGCAGGTGACACATTTTATACACAATCGAAATTTTAAATTAACAATTGTACAATAAGGCTGCCATTTTGAAATTTCGCGATCTGACTTAGCGTACAATGAAAAAAATACTAATGTCTGTAACCTATTCGATTTTCATTCAATTTTGAATATTGCAACGTGCACTTTCACGCATCTTAATTTCTTTGCGTTTTTCATCTTTCTCGCTTATTTAAACAATGGAAAAGGTTTTCTAATTTTTTTAACGTCTAATCCTGATGTAAAATCGTCGGATAAACAGCTTTTGCATTTAACATTTAGCTCTAAAGGCAATACTTTTCTAGATATATAATGAAAACCGAAAAAAAAACCGATTTTTAAGTTATTTTGCAATAATAAACAAATGACGCGTATCTCCGTCGAAATAGATACAGGATGTTATTCTACGTATTTTTTTTCAAACTTTAAGTCAAGTATCGTATTGTTATAAAAGACCACCACTTTTCGCTTTATTTTTCGCTCTGGCGCCCGGATTATCTCTCATATCGATGACCAATGTGCGATGTGTGCGCGCCTGTACGCAAGACATTTAAACAGGTTAGCGTTATGTCTTATTTCTATATCAGAACAGGATATGAATTAATATGTTCCGCAAACGTACTTGGCTACTATTGTATGCCACTTACCTACGTCTGCTATATGTAACTGATGCTTTCATTTATAGCCTTTTTGCTTCTTTCCTTTCATTTCTGTAATACTATTAAAAATGTACTGTATAGATAGCGTTATACTAATTTTATTTTATTACTTGCTACAAAATACGTGCGTTTTTACATATGTTAAAGTTTATTACTTCACTTCTTCTTTGATAATTGGACGTTCGCAGCTTGACAAATGAGATTCTTGCGTTATAACTACCTTATTTTGTAGGTTTATGTTACTGGACGTATAGTCCGGTCGAGTCAATTAAAAAAATTGTTGTCAGATATTTTTATTTAATTTCATTTGCTACAATTAATTCAATATATACATTTAAATTAAATTAAAATACATGACACAAACATGATGCTGGCAGCGTGGCCTCGCTGAATGGCAATGGATAACCTTTGCACTAGGAAAGACCCAGAACGGGAGTAAGTTTTCAGATTACAATAATTCGCATAGAGCTGAAAATTGGTACGTATGTTGGTAACACAATTAAAAATGAAAAGTAAAAAGTCCCCAACGATACCACATCTGCAAAAAAGGTTAGGTATTCATTACATTTTTTTTTATTACAAGATCTGTTGTGATCCTTTTCAATTAAATAATATAGTACTAAACACAAAATGGGGAAATTTTATTAGTCTATTTGATGTGATGAAACTTCAAAGTGTAATGTCTTTTTCTTCATAACAATCTCATAAAAACTTCTAACATTTCTTCTTCGTCTTCAAGTAGATGAACACATAGTCTATCCAAATCATTTCTTTGTGCTGCAAATCGTACAGTTTCACGTCCAAAAAAAAACACTCATACATTAGGTACCCGTCGATCAGAAAACCGCAGTATGCACTTTCTCCGAGCTACTGTAGCGTCGTCGTTGCAAAATCCGTGAACTAACAAAGTACCTGCATATTCTTCATTACTGAATGCAGTCATTCTAAGGCCGGTTAACGTTGAAAATTTTTTAGAAAGTAAAGAAATTAGTTAGAATTCAACGATAGGTCGGTACTCAGAAGATAGTTGATACCCTTTGGTAATTTTAAAGCAATTGTCCTTCTTTTCAGTGATCCTAACTTTCTAATTCTAAAACAAATAAATAACTACATAATGTGCATTATAAAAGTATGTAAAACATTTCCATCAAAACGGGTTGCCTTGTTTTATAGCAGTGTTATAAGTTGTAAGTCAACCATAAAAAAGGTGGTACCTATTTTATTAACATCGAAGGTAATTCAGCGATTTGTATGCAAGATATCAACAATTACACGTACAATTCTTTTTTTTTTAATGAGTTTCTGGTCGTTTACGTGCCAGAAACAATGTCCCTTATACTTCAACACAACGGTAATTTTTGATTTGATTTGTTTAAAAACTTGTTTTACAAACTGGTTTAATTAAAATTCTTAAATCTTGAATAACTCGGAAATAATCAAGTTTAGGATATAGTATCCCGGAACTAATGTAGCTCCAACTGTGCTCTACTTCAACCCCTTAAAATGAATGCATCATACTTCCTAATTCCTATCACCCTTTTATTTAACGTGTGGATGGGGTATCCACATGTCAAAAAAAAGGGTGATCACTTCACCGGGGCTAACGGTAAGGTCGGACTCGAACCGACTAAAATCACACGGTGTTCCGTCCTGTAGTCCTATTGCCAGGTCCTCAGGTGTACCCTCGAAAGGAAATCCCTAAGAACCCCGGTAGACTTGGTCGGTTGAATAAAAGACGATCCGGCTATGGTGTGCAGGGGACTTTCCCCCTCTAATTCATAGAGGCGCGCCTGGAAAACGTCGCGCCTCCGTCTCGGGCCTGCTCCTACTAGGGTGACGGATAACTGATCCCATAACCCTCAGGCAAGCGCTCATGGAGGCCTAAGATCATCTCGCTCTCTCCGGCGCCTGGTGTATCTTCTTCGGGACGGGAGAATACTAGTTTTCTTCCGCTTCCTTTCAGTCTCGTCCTTGGCACTCATCACTTCCTCGCAAAACGACGCGATGGAATCCCATGGGCTCTCGTGCTGGACCATAGCCATCACCATGGTTTCCAGCGAGAAGTTACCCACACCCAAGGCCGTTGCGAGCTCGTCACGTTGTTACGCCTACGCAGGGCACTCCATCAGAGTATGAAGTGTGGTATCGGTGACACACGACGATCCCAGCGTAAAGTCTCCTGCAGGAGGTGTCTGGCCCCTTCAAGTTGGTTAACAGCCTCGAAAACGCAGCCACCGTCTTCGTAAGCTTCGGGGCCAGACTCCGCAGGCCAGAGTCCCATCGGCTGTCGAGTACGAGGCCCAGATATTTAATCGAAAACTTGACGCCGATATATATTGCGGAGAACACGACCAAAGAGTATACAAACAATAACACGACTTTTGCAGCTTTTTGAAAAAAGTGTAAGGAATTTTTATAGATAATTGCATATCATAGATAATGCAAAAAAAACACATATTTGCGAACTTTGACTTTGAATCGTTTTTTGCAAATGTCGGATCGATGAGGACTAATTTCATTTCATTTATAGTGTTCTCAACATTCGTATAAATTTTCAGCCCTATGCGAAATATTCTAACCTTGAATATCTATTTTACCGGACTAGTATACGTATGCATTACAAACGACATGAGTACGATGTATATTTAGGTGTAATTAGGACAAAAAGTGTTATTATAATTTTTGTAGTAAAATTATTTCTCTTCGTACTTACATCAAAATATTTCAAAATAAGGCTGTTTAATGTGTTAATCGGGACTTAACCGCACCGATCGTTGTCACAGATAGACTCTACCCGTAAATTCGTAGAGTCTACCCGTGACCACGATCGGTGCAATTCGATCGAAACGTCGGGTAACCAAAAAAGGAATTGTACCTTCTAATTACTACCGCGATTAAGTCCCGTTTAACACATTAAATATGTATAGTATATGATATTTTTGTCACCTGTCGACCGATTTCAGAAAATCTTTTTTCGTTTGAAAGGGTGTGCTCCCCAGATGGTCCCATTGTCACCAAGTCCGGATCTGATTATGGTATCTCAGGGAAAACGAGGGAAACCCTCAGAAATTGAGGACACATGTAGTGTATTTGTTGATTTTTCTTGAAATTAAGTAACATTGACGTTTACAGCAAAAACATACTTCAATATGATCTATCGAAGACGAACTGAACTACGTAATAACTACTGATCGTGCATCACGCTATGAGAGTTCTCGCACCGATTAGTATATATATATATATAACTTCCCAACATCAACCACAGGGACGCGGCCCGCCAGGCATTATTACCTAGCCCAGTCGAAAGATCCTCCCTTTGTGTTGGAGGGACATTACACCCATTCCTCTATAGTGATGACCCTGACATGGTTGGAAGCATCCTTCAAAAAGAAGATCTGCAGCATCATAATCGCTACCGTCGTATACACTCTTACAGCAATTAACGGCAATTAAGTCTCAGCCGGCCAGCATCCTCGGCTTCAACAAGGATAACACACGCCTGCAGTAATCGCTCCAGTTTGGTTACCCCTACGGCCACTTCAGCGTCAAGGCACATCACAATGCGCCGACGGTCTGCGTAAGCAGAGCATCTCTCTAACCTCTACGCAGCAGCCAGGCACTTCGCATCAACCGCCCCGACTCACTGGGGATGTCACTGCAATACCGCAGCACTACACGGCAACTTCCTGGTTTGTTTGAAGTCGGTGCCAAGCTTGAAACGCAATAAGTAATGCTTAGGGATATAACAGCTTAATTTTCACATTCATACATACATTTTTACAGTACTTATTTAGCTTGGCACCGACTCCTAAGAGACCAATAGGTACCTGGTGTCTTTATAATGTTACCTATTATTTTAAAAGTGTGACATGTATGTAGTCTTTTCAATTAAGTTTGAAATCGATTAATTTTCACTTTTCAGTGCCCCTTCTCAGTTTTTTTGAAGTCGGTTTAACTTTTTTTAAAGTGTGTATTAAATATATATTTTGTTGTTTATATAACAACAAAATACATATTTAATATATATAAAAATGTAATTAATAAATTTTAAGTTTAATAAAGAGAAATAATAATAATAATAAACTTATTACGTGGGAGAGCCATGCTTGGGCCGGCTCGACTCCGCTCGATACCACGGCCTCACAGAAAACCGGCCATGAAACAATGCTTGCATTGCTTTTCGCCGCGTGAGTGAGGTTACCGGAGGCCCTAACCCTGCCCTCTCTCCTATTCCTGTCCTTCCCCTCTCCTCCCCCCTAATCCCCCTCTCCCGTCTTCCCACTCTATTCCTGCCTTAAAGGGTGGCAACGCACTTGTGACTCTTGAGTTACAGGTGCCCATGGGTGGCGGTAGTCATTTACCATCAGGTGACCCGTCTGCTCGTTTGCCCCCAATACCATAAAAAAAATATATATATATATATAATTAGTATATAATTAATTCTGAAATCTTATATCTCTAATCTTCTTATGGGATAAAACTATACACGAATTAACGAACTTCTAGTTAACTAATTTCCTTTGTTGGGCCTTAACAAAGAAAATTAGATAATTAGGATATTAGGACATTATATTGTCATTGGCAGTGGCGTGACATTTACGTATGTCCTTAATTACACCTTTTATAAACTAGGCTGTTGCTAAGCTGATGATTCTCATGGACACATATTAATTATCTTTAAAAAAAGTGTGACCGACTTCAACCGACCGACTTAGTTGCACCTAAGTCAAGATAAATTATAATATGCTGTAATCTTCATCTCTTAATTTTTCACTTTTTTGCTTATCAACCATTAAAGTACTTAATCGAATCGCACCCGTGAAAAACTAATAATGATTGAGTAGTTCCGGTGGCCATTTGTGGTTTCATCGTCAGTTACACTTCACCAAATTGTGGTTTCTGAGATCATGTAAATAAATTACTATAAAAATACCAAAATCACTATCGGTTTGCCTACAATACTTGAAAATTTCCCTCGATTTCTCTAGGATCCCTTTCAAACTAATATATAGTTTTCTAATCCGGTCCAGCCGTCGAACTGAGAACCTTTTTATGAAGACGATTAAAAATAAAGTTATAATGAGATCTTAAATTTCTGACTACGCATGTATTTCGTTGTATGCATATTTATAAAATAGAATATTTTTTTAAATTATAAAAGTAATTAGAAATAAATTTCAACACATTGTGTGGCATTGAAATTAATTATTTAAATTAATAATATTAGTAGCACTCTCGTATTTATAAGCACTCGTTGATCTTGTTTGTGACAATGTTGCTAGGATTTGTGTGTTGCAAGGAATCTAATATGACCTTAGCCCTCTTACTCATGCATGTACATGAATTGTTAAATAGAGATGTGTGACGGTCAAAAGCTATAGGTAGCTCTTGACCGTTAAAACTACACTACCTATTTTATTTACTACTTTCTCGTGACATTTTGAGGACTGTGTCAAACTAACCAGCTTGTTTGTATTACCATCTACTAACTAACTATCCAACTTTTACTTTTGTAATAATTAAGTAGTGACTATTCCTCTGCGTAACTAAAATTTAATCTAAATCTAAATTAGTAGGCCAACCATAAATCTAAAATCAATGTTATAACCCTTTCCATAATTTAAAATCATGTTGTTTTTGTGTTGTATAGAAGAACGTATGACTTAATTACCTATTACTACACTAACACATATTACTTTCTTCGTGCACAGTCTTCTGTACATAGACTGTGAGACATCTAGACACTGGATTTCCGCAACATTATCATGAAGTTTTTTTTAAATAGATACCTACGATATTTATCTTCAGGTCCCAGAGAATAACGTTATTCATAATATGAAACAAAACTAGATATACCAAGATCCCAGGGCTGCCAGACTTTGCTTATTTTTTGACGAACAAAAGGAAGTTATGCTGGTAACAGTTGCTAAAGTCATGTAAAATCATTGGTCACTTACCGTAAATTCTAAGTGCTGATTTCTTTATATATAGAACACAATATTATTAAAATGTAATTATCAATATTGTCAGACAGTTTACGTGGGCGGTTATTTGCACCTTACGCTTTAAACTTTGAAAAAATAACTTAAGTTTACTTATAGCCCTAATCTTGATTTTTATATCTGATGTTTAGAGAACTATTTTATGGATATATTTATTTTTGAATTTGTAAAATGAAAATCCATAAATACATTTATCGTAAGCATTTGACGCCCAAGTAGAAGGAAGGAGGAAACTCAAAAACAGTGAACAAACACAACAACAACGACAACAACTTGTTGTTATTTACTATTTCTACAATACTAATTTTTAAACTTTCGCGTTTCATGATAATATAATTATTTAAACTGGAATTAAAGCAATGAATAGGTATTACATACCTATGAATTGTCTGACCAAGTTGCAATGGCCTTACTGGCATTATTTCTACAATGTTACTTTTTTGCATACGTCTACATCTAAGCATTTATTTATTTTACCCAATCGCGACTAATCTATTTCCTTTCTGATGACCTTAATGCAATACATTACTTCTGTTATATTATAATAAAATTAAAATAATTCTATAGGTTGGAAGAACTGGATGAGTATGGGACCACTGAGTTATTATTACTAGCGTATATCTCGATGTATGGGTTTCCCAATTTGAGCAAAATCTGTTATGCTCTATATCGTGAGTGAATATGTCGGGGACAAAATGAAGAAATTTTGACTTGCAAAGGTTTTGAAACTACAGGTTCAATTTGAATGAAATTAGCAAATATATGAAAATTCAGGCTTCTATCTTTAGCAACCACAAAGTTACAGGGCTTACTTGCCTTAATTTTTCATGTCCTCTGGATGGGGCATAGGGTGTCTACAATAATCCTCCATCGCGATCTGTGTTAAGCTTCGCGCCTTATTTCACTCTTCACACGAAATTACAGGAGGGTCAAAAATGTCTTAAATGTACCTTTTTTTGGTCTACTTGGCAAGGGCACTGCCGTGCGCCCAGATGTCACATGTAGGTACAATAATAATACAGTCAACTTGAGAAACAACTTAATTATTCTCTTTTTTTTAATTTGGATAAGGATTGTTACATTTACGGAAATTGGAATTGGAATATTGACTTCTATCTAGTTCTATCTCTAATAGAACTTGGAACAATAACCTCATAAATAACTGCGATAGGCAGTAAAATATTGCACAAGAATAAAATCAATTGATTTAATTAAATACTAGTTTACAATAATTAAGTTTAAATTAAATATTACAAAGTTTACACAATAATGATCTCCTTCAGTTTTTTATCAACATAACCATTTAATTAAGTGATTCATGTTTATATTACTCTACGGTAACCTCAATAAACAAACTATAAAATTTTTAAAAATTACCGACTTCAAAAAGACAAAAGGGCACTCAAAAGTGAATAAATGATTACAAACTTAATTGAAAAGACTTTAATAAAATAGGTAACATTTAAAGGTACTAGGTACCTACTGGTGCGTTTGAAGTCGTTGCTAAGCCCAAAACGCAGTAGATAAGGTTATTAGTTTGTCTAGGTAAATTTACTAATTAAATTATAACTAATTTCGAACTTCGTTAGTAGAAGTTTTTTTGACATATTTTTTTGTTAAAATATTATGGTAAATTTATTTTTGTCTTTCTATAAAAAAATGCAACAGAAATTTAATAATATTATTGATGGAACTTTATCAGCATCATGGGTAGAACAATTAAGGTACAGCCTGCTTGAAGACAAACAGGATTACCGAAAGCATTCCAGAAAAAAATTACGTTTGTCTATGAATCGCAAACGAAATTTTTATCGCGATCTAAGAGTGGCCCGTTAAGCGATATTATTTCAGACTAACTGTGCCCGCGACTTCGTTCGCGTCATGCCGTTTATACCCGAATAGGCGTAACACCTCTTCCTGAAAGGGGGATTCCTCTAGCCAGGATTTTTTACAATGTATAGGCGGTGAAACAACTTGGAGCGTACAAAACAATATTGTTTTGACTGTTTACGACGACATAAGTGGGAAAAGCACCCATTTTTTTTGAGTAGAAATTTACCTCACCGGGCTACTGGTGAGGCCTTATATCAGACTTTAACCGACGAAAACCACATGGTGTGCCTCACAGCGTCTGTTAGGAGTGAACCGTCGGTACTGTGACATTATGCCTCCAATGGTACAACCAGCGCCAGCCAAGTAATTTGGTTGGAGATAGTGGGTGTCGTGTGTGTTCTTCTTGTTTTATAACCGTTCTATAATCTATTTATGAATGATTATGAATACCCTACGTATATACTTAGATGTGGAATCCTTTTCCAAGTTTCGGACTCGCGTGACAGCACGTGACGCTCACGGTCAGCAGATAACCGCGCTTTGCGTGTCCCTACCACGATATCCTAAGTCCTAAGTAAGAAAATCTGCCATAACGGTACGAATTTATTATTTTATAACCGCTTATATTTTTATGGATACAGTGAATTACGTACAATATTATGCAGAAAAGGCTTCCACGTTAGTTTTGTACTTTTTACATTTTGCATGCACAACTAAACAGCTAAACAGACACAAATTCCAAAAATGATTTCAGTTGCTTGTCCTCTAACACTCCTACAACTTTTTTTACAGAGTTACATTAATAATAATAGTAAATACAAAATTATGTATATGTAGATTGTATTAGTTTCAATTAAATTGTAATGACTCTACAAATATTTTTAATTAGTGTAGCTTAAGTGGTCGCTCGCCTTGCCACTACGCCGCGCCGAATGTTGGGTGTGGGTTCAAATCCAACACAGAACAAAAAAAATTGTGTGATCCACAAATAGTTGACCCGAGTCTGGGTGTTATATTTGTGTCCGTTGTTTAAATGTTTGAGAAGGCCCCGCGACACAGGAACACATATAACACATATAAAACGTACGCTATTTAAAAATCAGCGTTTTAAATACATTATCTTAACAGTCTCGTATTAGAGCATTAGTTAATGCCTGGTACTTCGCGAAAAGTAAGACAATATGTGTTAAACGCACATAGGTGGAGCTGAATATCGTGCGAAAAGTAATCGTGGATACGTGTTTACTACTACTAGTGTTGGGATACTTTGCATTATTATCAGTTAAATTCCATAATATTTAGAAAAAGTTGAATCAACCTGCAAGAATTGTTTTTCCTTTCATTCTCATCTTGGCTTTTTTTTCCAAAACGTTGTCAGGATCATCCTGTGTAAGTGTAAGGCAGGTTACGACACCTTACACCCCTATCATTCAGGATTTCTTGTTTTTGCAACTTCAACTCAAAAGTGCCAATGATTGGAAAAGTGTAAATGATAGGATCGTTTACCCTAAGTTAATTCCGTTACATACAACAGGGTATTAGCACTTAATTGTTGAAAATTATATTATATGCTATATTATTATGATCAAGTGATATGAAGTGATATGATATTATCAAGTGTAAATATTTATTATTGTTATAAGTTATTTATGTTTAAACCTTTTGGTTTTCACCTTACATTAGTTCAGGTATCGAGAGTATCATAGTTCAGGTATAAAGCTTTAATTAATCTTAGTGAGATAAGTTAATGATTTCGATCAAAAGCAACCTTGATAAAAAAATGATTTGTACTTTACCAGTTTTATATTAATTAAGGATAAACAGTTTTACTCACGTGTATATTTCGGGAATGCCCGACAAAACTGTTTATCTTTAATCAGTTTTATATTATAGGCTCTCCCCTAAACATTCTTCTTGTGAATCGTAACTTCATAATAGCAATATTATCATATTTGTGAAACTTTGTATCTAAGCTGTATTGAGAGACCTCGAAATCGTGGTGAAATAATATTACCTATTTTAATATTCTTAAGTCAATATGGCACAGCGTAGATAACATTACAAAGTCAAATATCTGTTACAAAGTATGATCATTTCAAGTGGGCTTTCTCAACATAACCTTACTTTACCTACCAGTTTAAACATATTTTTTGGTTGGTTTATTTTATGCTATATGTCTACTAGATCAACAAAGAAATAGACAGGATATAACATAATACAGTTTTGTAATTTAGGATATAAATTTATAAAGTAACTTTCGGTAAGTCTGGATGTTAAAATGGATGAACCCAGTATTTTCGTCTCTTCTTGTATAAAAGCACTAAACACGAAGGTGTTTTTACATCCATCTTCGACGAATACAGAATTCAAATTGAACTGCGACAACGCGCGTTCAACGCCCGTAAAACGCTCACCATGTGAACACTATTTAAAATAATAGAATAATCCGTAATAGAATGGTTAAATAATAATAACTTAAATGCTAATCTTTCCAAAATTAATTTTATACAATTCCAAACAGAAAACTAAATCTTAGAGAAATAATACATGGCGATACTATATAAATAATACAATAAGAGAGACAGAATGCGTTAGGTTTATAAGATTATCATTAGATAAATATTGCAACTGGAAGACACACGTCGATTCAATCTGCAAAAGGGTTAATAGTTTTGATTACGTGCTTAACCGATTAAAAAGAACCGCTAATCAACAGACAGTACTTCTCGCGTAGAGAGATACGGTCTATTATTATAGGGAAACTCAGTGGATGCCACTCGGGCGTTATTATCACAGAAGAGGTGAGGAGGAGGTGTGTTCGAGGGCATTCCTTCTCCAATATTACCGTTGTCCTGTATGTACATCTTTGAAGTTAGTGTATTTGTTAAAAGTAATCCTTGTTTATTTAAGAAGGCAAAAGACATATTCTCACGCAACACTCATGACAGTGAAAGACTAGTCCTGGACTTTGTTATTTAAAAAAATGTATAATATGTATATCAAAATATTTAATAAATTGCCACGAACCATAAAGATGTTGCCCTTACTGAAATTTAAAAGGAAATTGAAAATATGGCTTTTATAAAAAATTATATACTCAGTAAATACTGAAATGACCGATAGTTACTGTGAAACGTGATAATATTTTGTTGTAGGTATGATCTAGTCTATATTAATAATATTATAAAGGATCGAAATGAAAAAATTGTTTATAATTATTTGTTTATTGATATGAGCTAAGTACTTAGTATTGTATTTGT
Organism: Euplagia quadripunctaria; assembly: GCA_963859945.1. Taxonomy (NCBI): domain Eukaryota; kingdom Metazoa; phylum Arthropoda; class Insecta; order Lepidoptera; family Erebidae; genus Euplagia; species Euplagia quadripunctaria. Next base: position 14,197,858 of record OY982569.1, read on the forward strand.
TATTAAATCAATGTTATTTTAATATGCATGTACCTACTTACATCTCAAAATTTGCATGTCAGAACAGACTGACGAAATATGTGATTCTTCTATAATGACTGTTTACAACCTATGTAGCGTATTTCTGCAAATAATGTATCATTTCATTTCACTTCACAAAAACCCGACGCATGTTTGACGCGCGGCCACCGCCCATCATCTGAACGCACTCTTATAGTGGAAATTGAGTTTTATTTGTTTGCAAATATAGAGAACCCGTCGTAATATTTATCTAAACGTTTTTAATGACTTACGTCCAATTAACGTAGTAATATAATTAAGTGTTTCTTATTTAGAAATTTATGTTGTTTTATGTCTAAGAAATGACAGATAAATGACTATTACTAATATTGCTACAGATATATTTAATTTCTTATGAAATCAATTTTAAGGCTGCCCAATATCATTGGTGATCAATTTAGTTATTTTTGCCGACCACTAGAAGCAGCTCAATTTTAGAGCTGACCAAAACCTCTTTAATAAGCTGACCGTTTAAGCCATTTAATTTTATGTTGGTTACGAAACTGCGATACGATGCGATACCGAAAGTTTAACATTGGAAAGCAATTCTTAACATTCAATTTTTTTTTTATTCGAAAAGATCAAGAAAGTATGTCTGACGACAGTCTGACATAAATTTCTTGTTTATGGTTCTTAAGAGTTTCTAATTCGGCGTAACTTACATATGTACAAGAGTGCTGTGAGTGATCGACAAACAATACTGACATAAAGAGACACCGTTGTTTGTCAATTGGTCATTGGTCATTTCACTCATTACATAAATCTTTAAAATCTTAATTTAGACTAAAATATATCCACGAATACATAAAAAGATAATTGTTTAAAGCCTATTAAATTTTAAAACTTGTTTTAGTTTGGGAAGTACAGTTGATTTTCTGACGGCAAGTTTTTTATTACTTGCTTAATAATAATAAAACTTGCTTATTTAATAATTTAAAATGACAATTAGTTTTTTGTCACAGTAAAATCCACTTAAAATATGTTTGTTAAGTATGTAGAATTATACAATTTACTGTTGTTTATGTACTAAACAACTTTAAGTTTTAAAAATATTCAATTTATATTTAAATTATACATTTTGACTTCTAAACCTTGTATTCCTGAATAATGCTTTTACAGGTCATTTGAAGTCAGACGATGATTATTATCGAATATTATGGAATTTGAGTTTGTCTGTCTGTCCTATCCTGTCTGTCCTATCATAAAGATAAGGATATATATGAAGATCTCTTGATTTGCCACTTGGAAAAAATAGACATAAGCTGCCTACAGGACAGAAGTTGTGGTTAATGCCTGCATGCTGATGCAGTAGCCTAATCTGCCGACCAACTGAACCGGCTCACATGCTTATCGGTACTGGATTTCAGGCAAAAAACGTACAGGTCGATGAACACGCTTACGTTCTTCAACAATTACAGACCACGAACATCAGAGAAACTGATGTGTGTGATATCTCAATTTTATTTCAGTTCATTGGATGAGTTACTATTCTTAACACATTGAGAGCCCTCTGTGCTTCGAAAAGCACGTTAAGCCGTCGATCCCGGTTGCCATACGGATAGTTACCTATAGGGAGCCCTAAAAAGTCCGACAGCCTGGTCTAACTACTGAACTTAGATATCGCCTGGTACTTGGGTTGTGGAGGTCTGATGGCAGTTGCTTCACGTAAAATATCGAAGTTCGGCCATATCGTAGTTAGACTGAAAGCCGACCCCAACTTATATCTACCATATAAATTGCAGCATGACAGTTCACATCATACGACAGGTTCTTTAATGTACTATAAAACTGTATTTTGATGTCGATGGAGAAATGTGTTTTTGACTAAATGAAATGCCGCTAGTGTGTGATCCTAGCTCTTACAAAATTTATTTTCAATTCAAATTAACATCAGTGCCGCATCGTAGAAACATTATTCATGTTACGGTACGCTGAATTTCATATCTATTAGCTACGGACGCTACGGCTACGAACAGCTGTAATAAGAAGATCAAGATTCGCGAAATAACTATCTCTTGCACCAGCACAAACGTAAAAACATTATACATTTACATATTAGATCTTAGATATTTATTTTATGTAAAAAGTAGCACAAATATAGGCACATATGTATGTATGTAATACTTTTTATTTCAGCTGTAGCGAAAAGCAGTTTAATCACAGTATAAATTTTCATTTTACCGTGATACAAAAGTAAGAGAAATAAAATGTATAATAACGTAATCTTGATAAACAAGATTCCTTAAGTTGTTTATTTTATATAATCTTAAACACAATTGCACTTGCTTGTTATAACACCTTTATAAGGTCATTTTATAATTTAAAATGTATATTTATATGTTCTCGTTAGTTAAAAGCGAAGTCTTCCGTTGTATATTAAAATGTAGAGTATTTATAAATGATATTATCGGACGATAATTGACGTGAAGAATTGTAATAAATATGCTTCTTTGACGTGTAGCAATTACCCATAGCACATATATTACGCAATATTGACAAGTTAATGTTTCGGAAGATTTGGAATCTTGCGGAAATATCAGATACGACGTAAAAGTTATTAACGGTATGAATATATTATTATTAATAACAAAAATATGTTTTCTAGTAAAAAGGTTATGCAAATATTTAATCCTCATTAATAATCGGCATATTATTATCGTTTTTTTTTATACCACATACCACACGGCATTTACATTATTTATTCCATCAATATGTTTTTTTAGTCGTGGCTCTTAAATACCATTACCCTTAGTACCCTCAGCAATTATAATACCCACACATTAAGTCGTCCAGGTACAATGTTAACAAACTAGACTCACCGCATGCTTCAACTTTTGCTTTTATATGTATACAAGGTCGAGTTTGTTTACTTCCTTTGATAATGTTCTTATAGTAGAATGCTTATAGTATATGGTACATATTTATACTATACCATAAAACTACAGGTTTAATAATCAGTGTCATATTGAAGGATGTATTAGCTACTTTGAATAACACTTTACATATTTAATTTTTCATGTTTGTCATGCAGGATTAACGACGTACGTCCATTCACCGGAACGGATGCTATTCAGATGTCATTCTTTTATTTTTAAATATTGACAGAAAGTTAAAAAACACAGACGTACTTGTCACTCGTTTGTTGTCTTTCAGCAGCGACAGGCTGCGCGGCTTCTGCAGCAGCTCCTGCAACTCCGGCTGCATCTCTGTTGATTCACTTTTCGACTTCATTGTAAAGTTTTTCACTTACACTAGTAACTATTATTTCATAAAAGTTCTGGCTACTGAAATCAATACAGGCTATTATGCTAGTATATTTCCAAGTCCAATGCTTCGTTCGTGGAGTGAAGACGCATTGCTTTGGAAAGTACGTTAAGTTAGGCCTCGCGTCTTTTAAGTTTTAGTCGAGCTGTGGTGCGGTGAGCTATCCGCTTCCGTGGGACACGAGGATACAAGCACAGAGTCGCGCCGCGACTGAGCTGAACGCGGTCGGCCTCCGGTCAAGGGTACCTAAACAGTAACACCTTGCGCCTTGCACCTTGTGGCTCAATGGCTATAACAGTAAGCTATCAAAGAACAAAACACTTTTAATAACCCTTTTGTATAATTGGGTTACTTTTGATATTAAGTAATTTATATTTTTTGTGAAAAAGAATATTAAAACGTAAAGTGTAACAATAACAATATATTTTCTAAACACTTTGAGCATATAAGTTTTCTTTCTATACTACATTGGCAAAACAAACAGACAGTATGCAGTAGTTTAATCCCAAAGAGCTCTGGCCTCTACTCATCAGCAAGTTTTTTGTTAGATGTACCTACCGTATTTAAAAATCCAGGAGGCTACGATTCGAGCAGAAATCTATTGGGAAGAATATCTGTGTGTTCTATATAGGTATCGACATGTTTAGTACACTACCGACGTACCGACGACTTACCTCGTGAATAATTTTAGTAATATTCCAAATATAAGGAATTGGACATAGTCCAGTTCATCGGGACTTGCAATATTTCAAGGTGGTCCGGAACTGCCCACTTAATTATATCTAAATAGGTATGTATATCTGCGTTTGATTCCGGTCAATGACCTGAAAAGTAAAGGGCTCAAGGAAGTATCAGAAACAACACTTGAGGTAATTTATCGCGGTACACAAAAACAATCCACGTTATTAAATGCTTTCGTTAAATACTAGATGTTATATTAAAAATGTCATGTTTATTAAAGTAATGACAAATATTATTACATGCAAAACCATTAACGTCCCAAGGCTACTTATTCGACAAAATATAAGTATAGTTATACTAACTATAATCCTAAGTAATATCATAAATGCAAAAGTGACTTTGTTCGTTTGTTTTGCTTTAACGCCTTAACTGCTGAACCGATCAATGCGTGGCCGAAGCTAGTATGATATACAATAACAACACCAATTTAATTGAAAGTGTTAAAACAATCAGGTCCCACAAGCTTTAAATATAGCTACCCTCTAAAACTTACCTAATAAATGAATTTTGGTGCATTGAAATTGATTGCACCGGCTTCTAGAACACGGATAAACATACTTAAATACATATATAATACAGCCATTACATTTTTTTTAATTCATACATTGTATATAAAGAGGCATAGACATCTTCATTTATTTTATTGAACCCGCGATTCCCACCGAATTTAAATGAGAAAATAAATGAAAGAATGATAACAATTAAATCCAGTTAATTGTTATCATTCGTTGTTGTATTCATTCATGTTATCATAGATAGTTTGGATAGGTTTGATTGTCGCCCAGAACACAACTAACTTGAAATCATTCCACACATCCACCGCCTGCGCTAACTAGAGGCTGCGTGAAAATTTCCCTATTAAATTTCTGAATGAACCATGGAAATCAGTAGGTAAATAGCTAATTTGTTTTGGGGGACTAACAGATGTATGAATAAATTGGTTGGTCTCTATCATTGGTCCATATTTAGGGGTTCATTAATAATAACTATCATATTATATATACACATATATTTATAAATATACATATAACAGTCACGTAGAGTTAGTCACAGCTGATTCATAAAAATATCGACCTCCGGTCTTGCAGGGGAGTGATGTGGCTACTTCCACATACAACAAAAACATACTTCATATCATATAGCGAAGACGAGTTGAACAACGTAGTAACTACTGATCCTGCATCACGTAATGAAACTTCTCGCGCACTGGTATATACTCGTATTATTCTACAACTTCGCAACATCAAACGTTGGGCCGCGGTCCGCCAGGCATGATTACCTAGCCTGGTTGAAGGATACTCCTTTTGTGTAGGAAGGACACAAAAACCGTCCCCTCACAAAACGATAAGGCAGAGACTGGTTAGTACCAAGCAGAATCACACCTACACGACTCGGTGTTTTCCCGTGAAACCTCCTATCGTGTATAATCTGAGTGTATCATAAAATATTCATGATTTCCGCAAAAGTGAGTCATAAAGAATATTTTAATGAATATAAATAGTCACTGTCTGCCACGTTTTGTAATAATTAAAGCTATTTGTTTTTTTAAGTAAGAATTGTAACGTCAGACATCACCAGTATTCTTGTAAACTCCTTCAACAAATCTAAATTCTTGTGTTAGCAGTAAATTGACGTGGATTGGGTTCGAATTGTTATGTGCGTTATAGACACTTGTGTAAATGATGGGATAGATATAATAGATCTTGCATATTAAGCAGTAGGTATTGTTTTTAAATATAGTTCCTCTAGAAACAAATTATTCAATTGAATCTATTGATTACTGAGCACAAGCTGTACCATGAATATTTTTTAGAAGTCTAACAGACGAGATATTTATTATATTTTCGTTATTCCACAACCTATAGTCATCAGTTTTATGAATTAATAGATAAAACTTATCAATAGCAACGCAATGCTTTTTAGTAAAATCCGATTGGTGTAAAATGTTTAATAACTGTCTAAAATGTGGTGTAATGTTCTATCTACCTATCTATCTAAAAAATTGTATCTCATGTTCGCGCTTCCGCGAGGACAATGTGCGACTATTCGAGTTTGATCTCCCGGTGGGTCCTGAATTCCTGACTTATGAAAAATATATGTGTGTAGAAGAAATTAATTATCATTTGATTTAACAGTTAAGGGAAAACTCTTTGGGAAAGCTGCCTAACGTGCTGCTTCTTGATATTTAAGGTTTAAGAAGGCCTAAGGAAGGGGCGAAAGAAGGTCCGTGCAGAGCTTTAAGTTTCTCGTGAACTGATTTTAATGAATTTTGGTATATCGTTAGAGGGGACCTTGGAGAAGGACATAGGCATACACACAAATCAAACTATTAGTGGAGAAAATAAAACTTCATGGTGGTGAAATAGAGAATGAAAATTTGTATGGGAGAGATTCTACGCAGACGAAGTCGCGGGCGCCAGCTAGTAACCTTAAGTCTTATCTGTTTTACATAAATCGTAGAAATTAGTTGAAAGCTCTACGGTTAATCGTTTAGGCTATATAAATTCTATAATAAACAATTGCTTCCACATTCTACACAATGTACTCCGTAAAGATGTACAGAAAAGCTTGGACAATCATAAATTAATACCGGTCATGAATCACACACTGAAACACAGAGACATATACATATTATTATGTCTCTGTAGAAATATAATACATATCCTAACTTCCTTTAGTAACAACGCCCGCATTAGCTACTTTCCTGTGTCGCGGGGGGCTTCACAAACATTTAAACAAAGGACACTAAGAACACCCAGACTCAGGACAACTATTTGCGGATCATACATGCATGCATGCGTTTTTTTTTTATGGTATGGGGGCAAACGAGCAGACGGGTCACCTGATGGTAAATGACTACCGCCGCCCATGGGCACCTGTAACTCGAGAGTCACAAGTGCGTTGCCGCCCTTTAAGGTGAGAGTAGGAGAAGAGGGGTGGGGGGGGGGAAGATTGGGAAGAGGGGGGAGAGGGGAAGGACGGGAATAAGGGAGAGGGAAGGGTTAGGGCCTCCCCGGTAACCTCACTCACGCGGTGAAATGCAATGCAAACATTGCTTCACTGCCGGTTTTCTGTGAGGCCGTGGTTTCGAGCGGAGTCGAGCCGGGCCCATACGTGCTGAAGCATAGCTCTCCCACGTTAAAATACAATATGAATGAGAATGAAATAAAATAATAACAATATAATTTAGTACACTATTATTATTACAATATTAAAATAGAGATGTCATATTTTATGAAATTACAATAGTTATGGTATAATTTAAAAAAATCATGATTCGATTGAAGAGAAAACTGAACTAATTGAACCCTCACCATTCCTTCATCGGACGACTAGACGCAAATAGAGGTTCCACCCTCTCATTATCGAAGCACCAAAAAGTGGAACCAAACGCTTTGACAGCTCTTTTTTGGTTCGAGTCGCCAAAGTCTGGAATGAAGTGCCTGCGTCCAGACAATTATAACCCTGGAACGTTCAAGAATAGAGTGAATAGGTTTCTCTTCGATAGGCTTGTAGCATCTACGTCTCCATCGTCTCTTTCTATCAGGCGAGTTGGAAGACAAAAGCCTATTCCATTCCCCAATAAAAAAAATACCTTTCATTAAGAAAAAAGTACCTACTGTTCACGAGGGATAGGAAAATCACTTTTACGCGAGCGAAGCCGCGGGCAAAGCTGTTATTTATATAGACTTACACAGACACACAATGCATTATAATCCTTCCTACTAATATTATAAACGTGAAAAATTTGTGAGGATGTATGGATGTTTGTTACTCTTTCACGAAAAAACTACTGAGCCGATTGCGATAAAACTGGAGACCTGGATTAACACATAGGCTACTTTTTATCCCGATATTCCCATGGGTTCAGGACCTACGCGAGTGAAACCGTTAGGCGCTGCTAGTATTTAAAAAAGTCAAAACAGATGTAAAGTCATTATATAAGTATTATCTTTGTCCTGAATTTCTCGTACTTAGTTTGAAAATTATAAAATAATAACAAAAGTGACTTAAATAACACGCTTAATCTCCTTTAATAATTATTATTTGAACCTTAAATTATTATTTAAAACTATTAAATCAACCACAGCTTAAAATAATAATATCTAACGCCCACTGACTATTTTAATTTGAGCAATGCTCCTTTATTAAAGTAATAAAATCTCTAATTAAATGTTACGGACAAGGCTATTAATCTAGTCATATTTTAATTTATCATGTTCACTTGGTTTGAATAATGAATAATCGAAATTGGCAACATTAAAAGTAGATATTTATTTTTTATTATATGTTTATTTCTATCAGCAAGGACGCTTCTCATTAACCAATGCCAGAGATTTTAAAGCCGTTGTTCATATGACCCATTTTAAGTGCAACTTGGCTCATGTTTTGTATTCGTATTACAGATAATGCACACCTACTTTTCAGTAGGACTACTTAATCAGTGTTTGTGCTAGTGAAATCGAAATATTTTTGTCAAAATACCTAATAAGTCGCACCATTTGAACGAGGGTTGAGCAACTTCATACATAATTAAATGTGTATTTTGATAAACATGCTCTGTGCCGTAGGTGGGCCAAATAGATACTTAATCTTTACGTAGCCCAGGGCGATCAGATATGTTGTAATTCCTTCGGGTATCCTAATATAATAGTAAAATATTTATAAATGATCCACAGTTGTATTGATCGAATCGATCAGAGGATATAAATGCAATATTAAGTATTCACCTTGCGATCCTCGGTCGATCAATGACCTAATCCTTATACCTAATATAGGCACATAAAAGGGGAATTTTTAGTCTGTTTCAACGTTCACGAAAATTGGTACTTCTAACGATAATTACAATCAATAATAATAAATCAAATTGTAGTGTCTGTTTGTGTCAAAATAATAGTGTTTTTTTTTTAAGCTCATGCAGTTATTTGCACGATACCCTATGCCTAAAAATCAGTTTTTTTAATTTTTGTCTGTCTGTTTGTCTGTCTGTTTGTTTCGGCTAATCTCCGGAACGAGTGGACCGATTTTCACGGGACTTTCACTGGCAGATAGCTGGTGTTATAAAGAGTAACTTTGAGGACTTTTATTTTGGAAAAATATTAAGAGTTCCTCGTAAAATATATAGTACACGCGAGTGAAGAAGCGCGGGAGCTACTAGTCCATCCAAACAAATAAATAAAATTGAAGTGTCTGTTTGTAATGACAAAATAATATATTTTTTTTATGCTCATACCGTTATTTGCACGATACCTATGAGTAAAAATTAGTTTTTTCAATTTTTGTCTGTCTGTCTGTCTGTTTGTTGCGGCTAATCTCCGGAACAAGTGGACCGATTTCACTAGCAGATAGCTGGTATTATAAGGAGTAACTTTGGGTAGTTTTTTTTGGGAAAAATAATTAGGGTTCCGCGTAAAATATATAGGTAGTACACGCGAGCGAAGAAGCGCGGGAACTACTAGTCACTAATAAAATCGTTTACCTTAAAATGTCATGTCCAATTAATTGTATTTGGATTAAGAAAAGAAATTGCTATTAGATATTACTTAAATTCTAAACTATAAATATTATTCACACACATTCGCAGGTTGAGTTTTTATAACAGAGTAGACCTTGTGACATTGACATTGCAACATACACTGTGAACGAGTTAATGTCATATGAGTTAATGAATCACTCACTGAACTTTTTCAGGGAGTGACTTTCACTCTTGGGAGTGATAATTAAGTACTCATTATATATTATGTTGAGGTATATTTTCATAAAGTTCCTTAAGTACTTGCAACGAACCCACTTCCTCTCGAGCCAAGTGAACCTTCCATTATGTAGTTATGACACTGTAATCATCGTCTAACGCAGGATGTCTACGACAAAATGTGTATTTCGTAGTAGATATCCTGGTTAGACCATTAGAATCTTGCCCTTAATATAAGGAAAACTTTTTTTTGACATGAAACATTTATTAGTTAGTCATAATTTCATAATCAATTTCAAATCATCACTACATATTATAAAACAAAGTCCCCCGCCGCGTCTGTCTATCTGTCTGTTCACGATAAACTGAAAAACTACTAAACGGATTTTCATGCAGTTGTCACTAATAGACAGAGTGATTCATGAGGAAGGCTTTGGTATATAATTTGTACCCGTGCGAAGCCGGGGCGGGTTGTTAGGAGTTTTATAATAAAACCATAATCAAGCGGATTAAGACCGGGACTAGATGACGGCCAATCTTCAGCTTTGATGCCACTTTCCAGCCACCTTTGTGTGGATTAAGCTTCATAGCCCGGAGCTTTTGCTGAAAAGACCACTCTTGGTTATGGAACATGGTTCTGTTAAGGGCTTAACCACTATCTCAAGAGTCATTTCTTGATAAACCTGGGCCGACGTTTGGATACCTTTTTCACAAAAATATGGCTCAGTCACTCCTTGCTAGCTGACGACATCGTTCATAACAACAAACTATCACTGAAGCCGTATAATGTCCACATTGTAGGTGCCCCACTGACTAATTGAGAAGCTTCTCTAGTACTTTGAGCATAAACCTGGTCACACTGCTTATTCATCTTATAAAAAAGTATTAATTTTTTTAAATCATACGAAATGTCGTTGTGTAATGATCTGTTTAAAACAGTAAAGCGTAGATCTTCGTTTAATTTTATTTTATATCTGGATAGTATGACGTAAACTTATATATTATATTTTTACAGACATTTTGGTAGCACGGAACCCTCTCGGTACGCAGGTCCAACTCTCGCTTTTCCTTAAATTTTGTTCGAAAGTCAACTACTAAATAAATTGACCTACTATTAATTACCCATGTAACATTTATTTTCATAAGTAAACATAAACTAACGACTTAAATTCCACTATAACTCTTACAAATTTTAAAGAACTGCATTTCTAATGATCATTAAGATCTTCATTCAAGCATGTATAATTGTTTCAAATTGAATGAGAATAGTTTATAATACAAAAACGAATGCTCTTGACCTGCCACGGGATTTAGACCTAAACAATGAAGGCTGTGCCGGGAGCTGGGTCATTGATATTTAATTTTACGATCCACAGATTATAATTTATAACGTGGTGTTAATTTGCGTACAATCGTTTATTGTTAATTTCAACACTGACACTTTTTACTATTTTGTTGTGTCTTTTATACAGTGATAAACCAAGCAGTTAAATAAGCGTTAAGACATTGAGGCAGAAAATTAATTATGTCATACGTCTATACCAACAAAACAGCAGAATTCAGTGTTATAAACAATTCTAAAGTACGACACCTTTAACAATTTAGTACATAATATATAGGTAAATAAGTATAATAAGAAATAATAAGAAAATTAAAAAATTACGAAGTCTATCTAATCTAAAGTACATAATTGTCCTAAGTCGATTTAAACGGCTATGCTGTATTTCACTGGGCGTAAGAAGAAGTGATAGAATACAATTAAAAAGAGTGAAAGACTAAGATCAAAAAAGTCCAAACAGTATGAAAATTGAATTGGCGCTGGACGGGATACAATATATATTATGTTGAGAGAAAAGAAAGAGAAATGGACCAAAATAATAACTGACTGGTACCCTGGAGAAAGCAGAAGAAGTAGAGGAATACAGTTAAAGCGATAGGAAGATGATTTTAAGAAAGTAGCAGGTCCAGAGTAGTTACATACCTACAGCAAAAGACAGAAAGAAGTGGAAAGCCTTAGAGAAGGCCTTTGTCGAAAGACAAGCTGTTATGAGGAGATACCAGCTGAATTCAAGAATATGTTTAGTTTAAGTTAATTCGTTTTCTTACCCATATTTTCAACATTTACATAATTGTTTCATCAAGTAAGTTAAAACCTAAAAGAAATAAAAGCTTATTTTATTTTATTTTTGCTGTGTTTCAAGAATCTTTAGACTTGTCTAACCATCGACCTTAGAACCGCGAAAGACGCACATGTATGTATATTGTATTATGTTACCGGTATCTATTACGATTAACTTAGTTGGTTCTATTTGTTACATCAGTAATAGACGATATCGTGTTGTTGTTGTAGTAATTGTTTATAAGGTATGTGGAATTATTCTTGTATGGTGGGAGCACAATCATAATAAAAAATAATAAATGGACACAAGCTGGGACCAATCCAGGTAATGTCAAACGCAGCCGCGAACTACGGGAGCCCAGCTTTACTGCAAACTGTGGATTGAAAAATCATAGGTGAAATATTGTTTTCAAACAAAACTGTATTGATGTACTCGAAGATTGAAATCTGTCAACCCGTATACGACTCTTCACCAAAACGGTGCAGTAAACAAGAGATAAATCTCTTATCAATGCATGAGATGAGAACAAAGTTAAACCTCGATGAAAAAATGAACTAGTGTTCCGCTCGAAACTATCACTGATCTGCGCGCCAACATGTTACATAGTTATTGAATTCGCCAATTTTCTTTACTCACTTCTCCTTGCACACATTGTAATAAGTCGGTTATACAGTGGCACCTATCTATACCATCCATCTATGAAGGTCTCTCGTATCTAAAGTTCATCCAGTTTTAAACGACTGTTAAATACATACATATATTATAAGAATCTATTGCGACACACGTTAGGTTGCGTCCCAATTGTACACTGCTTGTTTATTTATTTTTTACAAAGGTGAAGTGGTTGAGGTTTGATTAATTAATTATAAAGCACTCAAAGGTATTTATTGAGTTAATAATATTATAATAATAAGTTATTTATGTTCAGTTATTATGTATATATGAGTTATTTCGATACTGTTTCTTTTTTTCATTTTCAAAAACATGTTTAGAAACAATGAGCAAATTCTTGTTCGTGGCAAAATCGTTGCATGGAAAACGCTTTGAATATTGTCTTTTTTGGTCTTCAAATTGCTGCCAAAAATTATATACCACTTTAACTTTTATTGGATAATTTAAAGTTAGAGCGCTTTTGTGTTCATATTTACAATCTGGTTTTGTAGTTATATTTATAATTGAAACTTATTCAGTTTTTAATTACTTTTTGAGCATATACAGATCGTAACAAGTAATCTAAAAAAAACTTATAATCTCTATATAGTCCAAAGATTTTACTAAAAAGGATTATAATAAAAATATCATAAAACAACTGGTTTGGAAAGGTGTAGGTATATATTTCTTTATCCGTGATTTTCACAGAAATCGAAGAGGAAAACCAAAGAAATTCGTACTATCCACTGCAGGTACAGGTAGTAAAGGCATAGTCGTATACGTAGTTTTTAAAGTTAAAGGTGAAACTTCTATCCAATTAAATCCATTTACTTACCAAACAAGGGTTAATATAACTACATAGATGTTCAGCTATTTTGCCACCTTTGGCGTCGATTTTTGTTTTAAATGTTATGGGACCACTCACGAAATAAAACCTGTAAAAATAATTATTAAAAACTGTTTACAATTAACGACGATTTGTGTAATATACAACAAAAGAAATATGGACATTAGACACCTTCCTTCTTGTTTGTCGTCAGTTGAAAGTAGGTGCCTATAATAAAACCTTAAAACCATTAGCGTTTTTCATGATCTTTTCTTCTCTTTCATGATCTTTTTCATTCTAACGCTCAGAAGACAAGAGTAGAAAGCTTTTTTTTACTTAGATACAGAAGACAATTCAATATGTTTGTATTCTAGCATCCGATAATAAGGTTGAACGTTTAGGTGTTTTATAAACTTGTTTTTGTAAGGTAAATTTGTTGTTGATCGTAACTTCAACATTCTTTGCCATAAAACCACAAATATGCAGGTGTTTAATTAGTTCCAATATACTGTGGTTAGACGAACTTACCAGTTCATCTATTAGCTAAAGTGTCCAGCAACAAGAGGTGATTCACAATGTGGCATCATTAGTAAAGAAATTCATGACGTGGCTCGTGTCTAAGCCGTTCTATAATAATAATAACCACACTTCTTACACACGGCCTTCTGATTCCAAACTAGACCTCTGCCTAGTGCCTGTACTATGGTAATCAGACTGCTGATAAACATACCTATTTAGGTATTTCTAAATACATACATATTATAGATAAATTACACCCAGACACAAAACAAATGTTCATGCTCATCACACAATTTGTCCTGGGTGGGATTTGAACCTACGACCTCTGACTCAGCAGTCAGGGTCACTAACCACTAGACCAACAGGCCATTCTTTTATTTCTCAAGTCTTTAAGTTAGTCCAGTTGTTTTATTATAATACAATATAAAGTAATACCTAACAAAATCATATATTTTAACATACTACCTAATAGAAAAGATGTCACTACTCAATCATGGCTTGTCCTCACCAAGAATGAGACATGACTCGTGGTTTTATTCCACCCGTTCCGGAGATTAGCCGGAACTATATCATAATAAAATGTAAAGTAATGACACAGAAGTTGTCACAACAACAACAACACCTAGGATGACAGCCTATAAAATAAAACATTAAATAGAAAAGAAGAAAGAAATAAATAGTTACCGAAGTTTTGCTTGTCAAGTCAAACCGATATTTTTTAACACGACTGCCCAAAAAAGAAGTTTAACGTTTTTAGGGTTTAGATATGTATTTTCTTTATTCCATCTTAACTTCTAAGTGCCTGAACAGATTTGGATTTGGTCTCGTTAGAATTTTTATATTATCCCGAGTGACACGGGCTATATCTCTTTTGAAAAAAAAAAACTTGGCAGCTGTATGGCGTATAACTCTATTTTTGGCAGATCAGTTGTTTCTTAATTTTTATTTAAATGACTACTTGTTTATAAACATTCTTTCTATAGGCACAGAATACATAATATCACCGTCTCTAAATTCCGAAACGGTGAATAGGGTCTGGTACAAATATCCGTTCGCTTCAAATCACAACCGTAACTCTTAACGGGCGTAGATGGTGATACTTTTCGGATGCAAGGAAGAAAATCTCTGAAAAAATTACCTAGCAGAGTCAAGCGGTTTTGCTGTCTCTGAATTTGTCCGGCGTATCATTTGCGATAGGATCTGACACAAATCGGAGAGGAGAAGAATTTGTTCCATCCAAGTGGACGAGAAAGAAATTATGGTTGGTACGGTTTTGGTGGATTAATAGCCGTGTTGCGTGTACACCGTGTCTCGCAGCAATAAGACCCATGTCGGACTCCAACATAAACACTTCGTGGTACCTTGTCGTTTCAGGGTACAGTGAACCTTGCACACGGAAATGTGAAAATTCTTTTGGTTTAATATTTTTTTTTATTGTGCTATGTCAATATTAAGTTACAACATTTCATACTTAATAGATACGAAATTATAAGTAGGTAAAGTTGATTTTAAGAAATGACGTTGAATTGACTATGTTTGTCATCAAGGGTTTTGTGTTTGAGTATAAGTCTCGGGGAACCACCAGCTGATGAAACGCTTTAAGATATGCCGATTTATACCACATCACATCTATTTTTAAAACAGATTATCTTCCACGAAGCCCCCGAGTAGCCAACTTTCCTGTCCGTCGATGACACGTTTACTTATTTTGTATAATATGACTTATAGGAATGGAATAGATTAAAAAATAATATTTGGCTAATATAATAATTTATTTGTAATTTTCTCTGAAAGTATTTAATATATAGAACCTGTAGGTATAGGCGCCGCAGCGGTAGTTGTATTATACCTATTTGTACAAATATTTCTAATGCGGATAGATTCCTACAAATTTGATCAAGTCGCAGATGTTCTACGTTGACATTTCATATCATAAAAGGTTTAATTCGACCGAGTTCTGTTCTCTGAAAAAAGAACAAACGTAAACACACTCAATATCACATAACATTACGAAATATGTCATAATATTATGTACCTTCATTACAAATCAGGCGGTACTCAATGCTAATGAATCTCGTTACCAATCGCCTTTTTATTAAAGCAACATGTTGTACAAAGTCTCATTTATATGTTTAAGCTACGAAACGAATGACATTGATATAATGTTTAACGAAAATTAACAATCACTTGCTCGATCGACAAAAAGTTTAAATCATTACACAGGTACTTTGTTTTTTTTTTCAACTAGTTTACATTAAATTTAATAATCCTGATATTTTTTGCATTGTATTAGTATTATAAACCAGACAATAGCATGTGACAGGTAGACAGACCAGACTTTTGTTTTTTCCCGGAGCATGTTAAATATGAAATCACCGGTACTCGAAAATGGTAAATGTATAATAGGTTAAAAATAAAGTTATAATATATATCTTTCTTCGTTACGTAAGTTTGAGAATGAGAGTATATTAAGACATGTCTGTTAGTATAGTGATTATTGATCCTAACTGCTGAGCCAAACGTCGTATATTCCTGTTCACATTTCCGTTAATTATCCACTTTTTGTAACATATTTAAATGTGAATAAATTAGTAAACTACTGCTCCGCCTTAGCTAAGCATAAGTTTAGCTTAGTGTAAATTAATATATTAGGTACTTAGACTACCAGGCGAGGTGACATAGTGACGTATGCTGATTGTTTACAGATAGATGTCCGGGGTTTACCCGCCATGCTGTGAGTATAGCACTCAGCTTTGAATAATAATTAACTGGACTCCGACTATCGACCTATAACTGGCTGGCTGGTCACCAAATGCCAAATACACGAAAATTCTGTTAAGTAGGTACCATGATAAATCGTAAAAATAAACTGTAAAGCACCAAACTAAATGAATTTTTAATAATACAGAGTTCAAAGAGGTCTAACATACGATATATATAAATTTAGTGTCACGTTGTTTGTTCGCGACGAACTCCTAAACTAATCGATCGATTTTGCAGAATCGATTTTAAAGAGATTTTGCACATGTGTTCAGTTTGGTCCAACTTGAGAGATTGGATTTAAAAAATATATAAATATATAGCCATTACATATAATGTAAAAATCCCAAGTTCAAACTGACAAACTCTTTAGCTTTATAATATTACTAGCTTTTTCCCGCGGCTTTTCTCGCGTAATGATAGATTTTGTTAAGCTCGACGACCGACTAAAAGTCCCTCGGGATATTTCCTTTTGAGTACTACAGACGTGTAGTTAGGTTACGTAATATTTGTTAGATAACTGAAGTCAGTGTCCATAAGAACCCTGGCACCCTTCATAAGAAGACAAAAAATTGCTTCGTCTCATTGTGCTTGGGATAATGGGATATTTTAATGAAACGTATCTTACTCTACGAATCTTGCTCTAAGTATCCCACCTGCGGTCAGGCGTTTAGACCCTCATAATATATGCGGGCGTTAGGGCCTTCCTAACGCAGACATATTTACATATGATGTGGAAAGTAACGTTACTTTACCGATACTTTGTGCTAATTGAGCGCTTTAAGCCAGTTCGTAATAAAAACTTTACGGAACTCTTCTTGAAATTGACCCTTTAAAACCCTTTGATTAAAGTAGTCATGCGTTGTATCGTTCTAAAACTTATAACTTCAATTCACCGTTCTACGATACACTACGATACACAGCAAATTTATTTCGTCAGTTATATACCTACCTACTTACTACAGAAATACGATTTTATACTAAATGGATGATCCAGTTCGTAACTGACTTGAGTCAAATAAGAGAGATTGATTACACTGTTTACTAGAAGTGAAAGCAGATTAAAGTTACATTAGGCCTCAAGGCATAATCTATGCCGTATCTTTATTACTCTAGGTGTGTTACCTTAATAATTCTATCGAATTCGTATCTAGTTTCAATACGCTGATATTTCATTTATGCCGCAGTTAGAATACTATAGTGTTAATATATTCGCAAATTTCGCAATAGTCCTTACCAAACACTGTTGCATTGAGTATGACCTGTCGGTCAACCCATCTAAAACCGAGCTGATAATATTCACTCTCAAACGAGTCCTGTGTAACTATTGTCTGCCCAGATTGTTCAACACGCAACTCATGGTATCGCCAAAGGTGTAATTCTTGACAGCAAGCTGACCTGGAGCAGCCACAAGGCAGAGAATGCGAGTATCATTTCCTGGCTGTGCAAGAGGATGATCGGCAGACGCTGGGGTCTGTCCCCCAAGGTCATCCTATGGCTGTACATCACAGTGATCCGCTCGGTTATTTCATACGGTTCCATCATGTGGTGGCCTCAAGTTAAGCTGATCACCGTGGAGAACCAGATAAATTCCAGAGACTAGCGTGCACGGCGATTACGGGCTGCATGAGGACCACACTGACTGCTGCCGTGGAAGTCATGCTGGTTCTAGCTCCTCTGCACTTATATATATAACAGAAAGCAGCTCTAGCTGCGACCAAACTAAGGACACTCCACGTATGGAGGGACAACGGGAGCCCGCATACGGTGATATTGGAAGAGATATCCAAGGACATACCGATTGCGATGGCCACAAACGACCGGATCCCTAAACGGTTCGTATTTAATAAAAAATCTGGACACTCGTAAGCTTAGGATCTTCACTGACGGCTCCAAAACAAGGTATGGCACTGGCTTTGGAGTCTTCTCGGAGAACCTAAATATAAAGACAACAGACACTCTAGGTACCCATAACACAGTATTCTAAGCCGAATGTTTGGGTATCTCCATGGCTGCCGTAAATGTCACTGCAAGGAAGGTAAAGGATCAATCGAGACGTATACTATCCGACAGCATGGCAGTGTTACAAGCCCTCGACGACAATGTCATCAGCTGGGAATTAATCTACGAGTGCTACCAGCATCTTAATGAGGTATGCGAACTCAACAAAGTAACCCTTCAATGGATAAAGGGTCACAGCGACTCTAGTGGCAACGATGCAGCCGATGAATTAGCCAGGAGAGCATCGAAGATGTGCGTCGTGGGCCCGAAACTCATAGTGCCCCTTCCCTTCGGTTAAATTCACATTGGTAAGTAAGCGCACTAGAGACCAACACAATTTCATATGGGCAAGCCATGAAGACTGCGGGCAGTCGAGGGCGGCCCCGCCATTAACAGCCGGCTGTCGAGGATGCTACTCCGGCTGAACAAGTGTCGAGCTGCGAGCGGCAAGTTATCACCGGGCATGGCTAACAAACACCTTTCTGCTATAGGTGCTACGGACAGCCCACTGTGCAGAGCTTGCATGGAAGCAGACGAAACAGCAACCCATGTACTTTTGGACTGCCAGGAGTTTACAGAATACCGGGCTAAGGACCTTGGCTAGCCAGGGTCACTCTCTGAGATCGTCGGTAACGTGAAGGAGTTACTGAGATTCTTCGGGGAGTTAGGGTGGCTCGAATAGCTTTTATTCCCACCACGCAAAATACGCGCTTTGTCGTGGAGTTACGGAAAACTGCCCGTGTAAACTTAACCTAACCTACCAAACACCGTTCAAGCCTAACCCGAAAGCCAAAACCCCAATGGTATGACGGTCTAAATAATTATCAAGCCTATGAATAATATTAAGAGTGCATACCTAAATATAAGATTGAATTCTCTCGATTACAAATTAAGTCTTGCAATCCAGAACATTTGATTTATTGAGCTTTATGTTAATATACAAAGTAGGTATAAACCCAAGGTCTGTTATTAATAACTCCGCAGTGCAGGCAGGGCATACGAACCATAAATTATGAGAGTCAATGTTGGCGATTTTTCGCCACCTTGGTGAGATGTCGTGAGATTTTGCTCGACCCCCTCCTCCCTCCCTTAGGAGAATCTCCCTAATCTTACTTGAGATTTTTACCCCATAACCTACTTCATTAGAAAATTCCATTAAATCAGGTAAATTATAATTTTTTTATAAAAATATGCAGAAAATAAAATTTATAATATAACAATGGTTATAATAAGTTACAGAATGTTTTTTTGCAGTGTGCTTCGTATCTTTATTATATAAATGGTTATGGCATTATTTGTTTATGGATGATCTTCACATCGCACCGGTAGTCTAGTCAACAAGTTCAAAAACGTGAAAAATAGAGATAAATGTCCTAAAAATATGAGCGATAGCTCATTGGATTCGGAATCACCTCTAGAAAAATGATTTTGAAGGATTTTGGTGCAGGTAAAAAATTGCAATTGTTATTAACAAAATAAAATGAAATGAAAATTGTTTAAAGTTTTTCGTTAATAAGTCAAAAAATATTAATATTTAAGCAATTTAAAAAAAATCTCGTTAAAGAGAAAAAAATTTCCTACGAAAAGTCCCAACTCCCGGACTCTATCTCCATTATTTATAATTTTAATTTGACGTTGAAAATAGGGCTGTTACGGCATGCGTGCACCGCCGCTGAAGAGAGTTCATCAGATAAAATATTTTTTTATAACATAAAATGTCATTTTAAAAGTTCTAGTAATACTTGAAAGAATCGAGCCCCGTTGGGAAAAAAGTTTGATCACCATTTTTCAAAAAGTAATTAAATTGTTAACTAACAATTTTTTTCCTAATCTACGTTGGTATAAATAATGGGATAAAACGTATAAATAATTGGCCTATAAATTTAAAACTTCGTGGAGCCCTTTTGATATATATACTTCATAAGATCCTGCAATAAATGTTCATAAAAGTTTATTAATTTGTTAATTATGATTTTTTATAACTATAGTAAAATTAAACATCTAAAAAATATTGAATTTTTTTTCCGCCATAGCAGCCCTATTTTCAACGTCAAATTAAAATTATAAATAATGGAGATAGATTTCCGGGAGTTGGGACTTTTTTTATAGGCAATTTTCTCTTCTTTAACGAGCTTTTGCCAAATTGCTTAAATATTACAATTTTTCGAGTTATTAACGAAAAACTAAATAGCATTTTTTTTTTCATCTTATTTTGTTAATAACAATTGCAATTTTTTACCTGCACGCTATCGCTCATATTTTTAGGACCTTTATCTCTATTTTTCATGTTTTTGAACTTGTTGACTAGACTAGTATATAAAGAAGACATATTCAGTTCAAAAAAATGATTAACTGGTAATAAATATTTATTTACATTTAATAAATGATTAGTGTTTCCAAAATTGAATTCTCTCGATTACAAATTTAGTCTTGCAATTGAGAACATTTGATTTGTTAAGGTTTGTGCTAATATATAAAGTAGGTATAAACCAAAGGTCTGTTATTAATAACTCCGCAGTGAAGTAAATAAATAGCTAACGCTTGCCCCCGATTACAAGAATGCAACTTACGAAACGAAATTCTATTAAAATAAAGTTCATTTGAACAAGCAGAAAGGTATAACAAGTCTATGATTTATATAATTCCTAGCTATTGGCAGCTGATCGGACCGTGATAGTGAAATCTCTAAAACGGAGGCGCTGTTGAATTTTAGAGGAGTTTAGAGAGTTATAAGAGGGCATCCAATTCATAAATTATGTGAGGTGGTTTTGGCGATTTTTCGCCACCTTGGTGAGATGTCGTGAGATTTTGCTCGACCCCCTCCTCCCTCCCATAGGGGAATCTCCCTAATCTCACTTGAGATTTTTACTCCTCACATGAGATTTTGTTCGACCCCCTCCGTCAGGGGAATCTTCCTAATCTCAAGTGAGATTTTTACCCCTTCATTATAAAATCTAAATTATTAACTGTTAATAAATATTTATTTACATTTAATAAATGATTAGTGTTTCCAAACAAATGAATATAGTGATAGTTAGTAAATTCTTCTATCAGTGCATAATTAAACCGCGATAAATATGATTAATTATATACATATGATTTAGCAATATTTTAGTGGAGTAACATTATTTACTTAATGTAACCTAGCTTTCTCCAAATTTTACACTGTTTCTTGCGGAAAAGAATTACGTTATATTTGACAAGACCTCCCTCTCCCCCTGGGAGGATGGATGGGGGGGTGGGAGGATGGGATGGGATTGGGTGAGATTCGGCTAGACCCACTCCCCCCATCCTCTTAAATGCCTCACGTAAGCTCTAGCGACCCTAATTAGGTATATAAAATAACAGCACTATGAATGGTGTCTGAGAACATTTTTCTGCACAGTGGAGTTGCTAGCAAAGCCTCTCGGCTCAAATTCGAGCAGAAATCCGTTTTATTTTTTGGTTTACTGACAGTGGTTACATTTATTACCATGCACTTAAGTTATTTAAATATACACATAATTATTCTAAATGTACAATTTATGAGCAAACACTGCTTGATATGATTTATTACTTTTATGCATATAATAACTAGAAACCCATTAAAATAAAACTATAGGAGGTGGTTAGTAGATTATTAATTGTTTGTCAAAAAGGAATCCTTTTATGTCACTCCGAAATTTTACCAAAGAACTTGAAGAAAATTCGGTATATACATCTTAAACCATAATGGATATTTTTTTTGTTTTTTTGAACCAATCGTTTAATAATGCCGCGTAAGGTCTCATAGAATAAGTTCAACATTTAATTCACACTACCGTCTCCAAAGATGGACTATTTCTAGGTGGTAATCGGCTCTAAAGAAGTTATAACCTTAGCTAAATTACATTTCATAATTTGGAGGAAATATAGTATATATAATATAGGGTGCTAAGGATCAGCAGTGTATAAAGTACCGCTTGCCTCGAAGACACCACAATTATCGATATCAGATAAAACCAAATCCAGACTTTACCAGATTTGTTAATTAGGTACTTTGCTAGTTGCTTAAAGTTAGTAACATATGTAAAATCAGTGAAATTGTCTGTTTACAGTCTTTTAATACCTAACTCCCAATTTATTGCGTTTCAATTAAAATCACCCAAATTATAAACATGATTGTTCCAATTTTCAAGATGTCGATTCCAGTGTAGTTTTATGTACAGCGGGTAGAATGTGCTTTTACAACGCAAATTGAAATACTGAATTATGGAGGGTTTACTTTAGTCAGACGCAAATATACACATATGTACTTGCAGTGATTCTCGTATGTATTTAAGCGTTGCGATAAAAAATAATTTTCAACTGCTATTAATACCCCTGCCGTCCTTTTTCTTTGCGTCGTGTATCTCTCCTGTACACATTATAACGATCATTAAAATTTTCCTGATCAGAATTACTTTTTTTAACAACGTCTCAGTAGGGGCAATAACATCATAATTACTACTGCACGGCGCAATGGTTAAAAAGGTCGCCTAGCCACTACGCCGCGCCAACTGATGTAAAAAATTTGTGTGATCCACAAATGGTTGTCCTGAATCTGGATGTTCTTTGTGTCTGTTGATTAAACGTTTGTAAAGTCCCCCGCGAGATAGGTATCATTCCTAGTTAGGAAAGTATCTTTAAAACAATTATAAATTGTGAGAGAATAGATGTTTTAGTTTTCAATTTACGAATATTTTGATAGTAGATAAATTCTTATGTTGGTATCGCATTTACTGTGACATAACTACTACTTATTCTAAATTATATCTATTCAGAAATAAAAAAGAGTATATTAGTTTATACTGTCTCATTATTTCCAAATATATTAAGGATAAAAATATCTTACTCTTCTAAAATATTGGTATGCTGTTAAAACTAGCTATGTCAAATCTTCAGGATTATCTACAGGAACTTGGCAACCATTTAGATCTCAATTCTTTTGTTGGCATAGTCGATAACCACGTATATTTTTAATATTGAACTTGGCTTCCATTTTCACATTTATATTTTTGATGGGATAACCGTTTTCTTTAGCTTTTAACATAGCCGCTGCATACAGGGACCTATTTACTGGAGATAGGCGTTAGCTGATAATAATTGGTTTTGGGGCGCCAGAAATTCCTAGATGAGTTGAGATAAGCTTATTATATGGATGAGTTTTGTTGAAATTGATACAAGCAGCCAGTAGTGTCACAAAGTCTTGGGTTTGATAATTGTACCTACTACAATTGAGCGTGGGATACTGCTGGAACAATTGATTTTAGCATTGCGGGGGCAATTAGGATGTCGCTTTCTTTTATATCACGACTGGTGACAGAGCTCAAGGAAGAAATGAGACTCAAAAAGTTTTCATTTCTTTTTCTGTTTCACATTATTAACTGACGCTTGTTGCTCCAAGTAATGGACGCATATGTAAGACACTCGTAGTAAATTTCAGTTCACCATTTTCCGCGCGTAAAGCTTTGATTTGACCTCTGATTTCTTTTTGTTCCTTAACAATATCCTTAAACTAGGTACCTACTCATAAAATTCATTTATTCTTTCATTGCTTGTAATTAATTCTTAATTGTTTTAAAATCATTGTTACTAATTATATTCTGCACTGTTATTTATTAAGTCGCTCATTTGATTTTCAAACACAGGCTGCACAATGTCATGAACATGACCTGAGTAAGAAGTTCTTGGTCCACGTGGGTATTCAAATTACAGCCTTTCCTTAACCACTAGGCACTAATACTTTAGGCACAGATCGATAATAAAGCCTCCCAAAGGGAAAAATCAAAACAAGTACACGCTGCCATGTTTTGGTGTGCAAATAAGACAGCGTGGGTGACAAATGGTATTTTTTATGAGTGGTTTTAGAATTTTGTTTCTGAAATTGAAAATTGGAAAAAAGTAACTTAGACTTTGTAGTTTTGGACAATGCTTTGCGTCATTCTCATGAGCCTGAAACAATGGCACAAACGTGTAAAAAGACACTAAGTTCTTTAAACCCTTACCAAAGCCTGTCAATACTTCCTAATAGATAGAATAGATTGTTGAAAAAAATAAAAAAATTGTTTTGGAACCTTGGAACGTAGGTATCCTCTATTATCCCATAAAAAATACTATTCCATATTCAGTTTCTGTATTCCTAGAAAATTCACGGAATGTGCGCTAAACAAGCACACATTCCGTTAAAAAAGAAGCCCATGCCTATAGAGGTCGAGGGTTCGATTCCCACCCAGGACAAATAATTGATGATGAGCATGATCATAATAATATGTTCTGTGTCTGGGTGCAATTTATCTATAATATGTATGTATTTAGTAATTTATAAGTAGGTATATTAAGTATGTTCATCAACAGTCTGGTTACCATAGTTCAGGCTATGCTTTGTTTGGGATCAGGCTGTGTGTGAGATGTGTCAAGTTATTATTATAACTTACTTTCGTTATAAAAATGTTAGTGATTAAAGTTGAATTGAAAATTAATATTCTAGCTAGAGATTCATGATTATACTTAGTCCAGTCAACAACTTAAAAACATGTTAATTCTTGTTCCCGGTCCTAAAAATATGTGCGATAGCTCATTCGATTCGGAATGACGTCTAGAAAAAGGAAATTTATAAATATTATCATCATATAAAAAATTGCAGTTGTTATTAACAAAACAAGAGGAAAATAAAAAAGATATTCAGTTTTTCGTTAAAAACTCAAAAGCTATTAATATTTAAGAATTAATTTATAAGCTATTAATATTTAAGAATTTATTTATAAGTTATTAATATTTAAGAATTTATTTATAAGCTATTAATATTTAACTTGTTGATTGGACTATTAATAAAATTATAATGTAAAATAAACCAATTATATTATACATGTCGCTATGGCCTCTCTCTTAGCGCGTAATAAAACATTAAAATGTATCTTTACCGATACGATCTTTATACGACCGTCAATATAGATTCTGTTAAAGTCGCTTAACGCGATTAACAATCCTAGTGTTGCAAGCATATAAAGGTCACGCACTTTAATTTCCAAACTGTCCGGTGAACGGCAATTACGTGAGTGCGACCAAACTTATGGTTGGCAAAATGTTTTAATACCCTCTGCCATCTCTTCGGGGATACAGGCTTGATTGACATGACTTTATTTATGTTCTACTGATTCATGGAGATAGTGGAAAACCTTGGAATGTTACATAGTTGTTACAATGACAAGGAGTGAAAATGCATGAAAAAAAATTAATAACGGTTTATTTTCATTCTGCAACTGCATTCTGAGCTTGTTTTGCTGCTTGCTTTTCCTTTTTTCTTTTCATAAGTATCTGCTTCTTCTCTTCCGGAGTCTTCTTCAACCCCTTCATCTTTCGTGTCTGCAATCGGTTGATATCCTGCTTGCCCATGTGGATACGACCCAACTTTGACCCAAATGCATCTCTGGATATATTCTTCTTAGTGCCTGTTCTGAGCTCTTGAGGAACTCTGCAAGCTTGTTTGTAGAGATCATCTGACGCTAATCTTGTCCTTCTTAGTTTGAAGTCTATTGATGGACCTTCGAATTTACAGAATAATTCATTAGTACACTCTTTTGAGTACTATTACTGTCGGAAATAGTGTAACATCATCATATTTTTATTAGAATGAAATAATTATCTTTTGAAAAAAGTAGGTATGACTGACTTCAATACATCTAAATCATGCCACTTGAAATTTTCGTTAGTTAAAATGAACCTAGAAGCCTGAAATTTTCTACCTAACCTACCCTAAGAAATGAAACAATCATTCAAATTATTCATAACATCGAAGATTTCACATTTCCGACACAGAAAAAATAAAGTATAAGAAAACTCAGTTTTTTAAGTCATTTCATTAAATCAAACCCTCTGAGGAGTTCGATTTAAAACTCGCAATGTGATTATTAAATAATCCTTTAGTACCCACTAAAGGATTATTCCTGAGAAATCAGTAAAATACACAGATAAAATTAGTAACATCGGCAATTAACTTAACAAAATGTCACCAAAGAGTATCTCATGTCAACAAGGAATTCAAATGTCTATTCAATAATATATGTTGCAGAAATTCTGAAAGGTGTCCATTAATAAAAACTACCAATGATAGACCTATCGTCATTTAGTGCTATACGAACATTAAGCAATTGTCATTACCAACCTATTTCTTCCAATTCAATTCTGGGTGTACGCTGACCACTTTTTTTCAACAGTATTTTGTATGACCGGAAATATATGTTGCCACCCTCTGTCGCTGTGAAGCTAAGTACATGCTCTAATCCCTGCAGGCGGATAGTTTCTACCTGAAAAAAAATGTTGATTACAAAGGAGGTTGTCAGACTGAGATCTGAAATTAATTTTAAAGCCCTTGATATCAAAAGCATGTTGGATCAAAAATGGATGTGGACATACTTAAAAAGAGTGGTAGAGTAGTAGACTGTAATAAAATTAATTTAGGCCTGCTGGCCTAGTGGTTAGTGACCCTGACTGCTACGCCATAGGTTGTGGGATCGATTCCCACCCGAGTCTGGGTGGTCTTTGTGTCCAATTTTTGTATGTTTGTAAAGTCCCTCGCGACACAGTAGTCATTCCTAATGCGGGAGTTGTCTTTTTAAAAATAACATGAAATATATATGTTTCATATTGAATGTAAACACATGGAAACTTAATTAAACTTAATACTTTTTTTAAAATCTCCACTGACAGTTGTCTTTCAGGAGGAGAAATCCCTGGTCTCTACAGACATAAAGTAAATGTCAATCCACAATAACTGTCAATCACGTAACAAATTAACTCATACAGTTTTTGAACCATAACCTATTGTTTTACAAATATAGTTTTTGGTTAAACAAATATAGATATAGAAACAGTGAATTATTGAATGAAACCAGAATACCTTCTTATCTTAACTTTAATAACCTCAAGAAAAAATTGGGCAATTAGAATCATCTTAAGTGTGTGTATAATTTTTAAAGAAAATATCAGGCTTTTATTAATATAATAATTACATTTGTAAGCAGTGAACATATTGAAATGGTTAGAACATATTGACCAAGGCATTATTGATGTTATTTTAATAAGTGATCTGTGTTCAACAAGAAATATAGATTGTATACTGCTGGAAAATGTTATTTACACAATAATTATGCTTATTAATATACATAATTAAATAATTATATTTAATTTATGCAAAGCGAACATCCATTTTGATAATGATTTTTTAAGATTTTTACGAACTTTTTTAATTTAAAGGAATAAGAACTTGAAGGTATAAATATAACTTAAATGACCAAACTATAATTTTAAAAAATGTAAAACGCATAACTGTTTTACAAGTGCTGAGTACACCACAATTTTTTAAGATTTAATTAATGTATACGAACATTAAGTAAATCTTAGCTTTATCATGAACTAAACTTAACTTAAATATTTAAACTTGATAAATTTTTATAACAGAATGTATGCTATACTAACTTTTTCTCTGTTGAAGAAGTCTATAAATAATGATTTCAATCGCTTCAAGTCTTGGTTCAAATCCCACACTGGACCATTAAATATAAGGCAGGGCTTCAAACCTGATAACACTTTAGCATTGTGAAACTCTTTCATTTCTTTATAATTATCTGCTCCAAGTTCAATCATGTCTAGTATGCCATAGTCAAATGTACGTCCAAGGATTACATTGTGTGGTCTTTTTTTAGAGTGAGAACCAACGCCAAACAAGGCAGCTTCTTTTTTATAGCACAATCTGAAATTAAAATATATAAAGTCTGAAGCTACTTCACAATTTATGTTAAAAATACCTACAGTTACCTATAGACCAATGAGATAATAGGAATAATTTTTAAATGCGGGAGTCAACACAGATTATTGACTTAATAGTAGTAGACTTGTGCACAAATTACTTAAAGCAGGCCAGGTCCACTCTGCAGTGTAGTTATAAAGCTACAGGTACACAGCGGACTCAACTAATCGTGCCAAACTTCAGTGGGCCATTGCGCAGGCCAGGCGGCATGTTAGTTCATGCTTATTCATGCACTGCGTCGCGTCATCCGTTCGCATCTACACTATCAAGCAATTAGTACCTAGCCTAGGTTTATTTGTTCACAAAAATAGAGTAATAGACACAAACTTACTGGTAATTTAACATTCAGATTAATTAATTACTTAAAAAAGACAACCCTAACGTCGCGGTGTCGACAGAACAAATAAGAGTAGAAAGAGAGGCGAAGGTAATTAGTGCTGAGCGACCTGAGTTGGGACTTTATTTTGTCAGAACAAGAGTCACTATTTATTTAAATGATTCGGTGGAGTGAGACTTCTGTATCTGTATGTACTATTATTTATTCTGTGCTTAAGGTGCAACTTAAAGACCAGAAACAGAAATGTGCAGGTAAACAATGAAAGGTAGTGTGTATTCTACAGTACTAATATATTAATAAACAGGGAAATGTGTCCTTCTAAGCAGTTTCAACATATTAGGCAATTGCTAATATAGGTACTTTTGGTTAGTACGAATATTATTTTAGATGCATGATACACTTACTTCTCAATAAGGGTTGCATCTTCGAATGGAACAAAATCATTCTTGCGGCTTAAGTAAGCTCCATCAGGTTTCTTTAAGTCATATATGTCTTTCAATAATTTCCGAGTTCGCTCTGAAGGATTGCGGGCCTGAAGAAAGAGGCATTGCTTGGGACCTTCGATAGGTTTAGGTTCCTTAGATTGCAGTACCTTTTTACCTTTCCTTGTAGTAGGCTTCCTGTAAAATATAAAATTGAAATATAATAGAACATTTTAACAAAATATAGTTGAACTTTTAACTTTAGGAGGAATATTCTTACTTTACTCTCTGTATTACACCCATTTTGCTCAATTATTTTGAATAAAAACACGTGCGTAAGCTTGACACATTGACAACTGGACAGTTGACAGAATAGATGTCTGCAAGGAATTGACTTTGATATTCCCGTTCAAAAGTTCAATGTAACGTAGTGTTGTTGGTTTATAAACTCTTTGAGTTCAATTCTATTAATTTTTTTCTACATGGCAAGCGATGTCGATGTCGACAATTCTACTAATGTCAAACGTGCGCTGGAATGTGTGTTATCCATAGAGGTATGTGTATGTATGTGGGTTGGCGACGTCGGTAGAAAGAGAAAGAAGACAGTGACGTATCTCTCTCGCACCTCTTCGCTGTTTTATCTAAAATATCATTAATATCTCTGTATTTTTGAGTAACCATTTGAGAAGATAGGATAACCACATCAAATAAACATTTTGTTGTGAGAGAGATGCATGTAAACTGCTGTCTTCTTTCTCTTTCTACCGACGTTGCCAGTTCGTGGCTTGCTCTCCGCTATAATACCTCTATGGTGCTATCAGAAATAGGACACAAATTTGGTCAAAATTAGGTGTGGGTCGTTACGTGAATTTCATGAAACATTACGTGTCTAGTTACTTTAAAGGCGTCATTAGTGATTTTCGTAACTAGTCTCGTCTCAGTGTGCGGCTACTCACTTAGTACGGCTACGCTACGCAGGGAACGTAGTCATGTGGTAACTCGTAACGTCTTAAGTCGAAGCTACGGTTTTATGGTTATAGTTACATCAGTAAACTATTGTTAGTTAAAAGTAATGCGTGACGATTATTGTGGTAATTTGACTAGTAGTGATTTTTATCAATATCTCGACTATGGTTCGTCATGCTCACTAAAATGTCTTTGCTTGCGGCGTCGTCATGGGGCGGGCCGTTTCTTTCCCTCTGATATGGCGAAGGAGATGATGGCTGGTCCATGCGTCATACCCGTGAACGGGTGCTGCTTGGGGTGACTGGTTGGCCTTGTCAGCGATGCTTTAGCCTATACTATTATTTTGGTTCGTTCAACTCTAGCCTTTTAATCCAGTCACGAATTAGTTTTAACAGTTAGACTATGAAACTGATGTGCACCTTGAATGATTTCTATGTTTAATAGGTTCAAAATTTCAACGGTATCACTGAGTGATTTTTTGTTTGTTCGTTAGCTTTTGGAGCATTTCCATAAAATGAAATTGAGGTGGCAACAGCTTGCATCATGTTTACCTTTCAGGTAACACTAATACCATTGTACCTGAACATCTGACTTTAAAAAAAAAGGCCATGAGTTTCTTTGCCAGTATTCTTCTCATAAGGCTCTACGCATTTTGGAAACTGGAAGTTATAGATCGATACAAGCAGGCAGTAGATTTTGGCGTTTTCACCTAATTTACTTCGACAATCCAGTAAATGCTGTGGCGTCTGTTTGCGTCGATCTATGATTTTTAACAGTAGCTTCAATTTAACGTTCATATATGTCACTTAGTGTCTTAATCGAATAAATGATTTTGAATTGAAAAGAAAAACGTCTAAATCAAATGATTTATCCTCATAATTTATTCAGGCTTCAGACTGCATTAAATGAA
Organism: Euplagia quadripunctaria; assembly: GCA_963859945.1. Taxonomy (NCBI): domain Eukaryota; kingdom Metazoa; phylum Arthropoda; class Insecta; order Lepidoptera; family Erebidae; genus Euplagia; species Euplagia quadripunctaria. The sequence goes on from OY982569.1 coordinate 14,228,932, forward strand.
TGGTCTATTTATTTGTTTGTTTAACTATGATTATTATAAAAATGTTAATACCGGCTTATTTAGAATTTCAATCGATCACATTTAAAATTATTGAAAATAAAACTCTGTAAAATTGAAAATAAACCAAAAATGCAAAAAAGCAAGTTATGTAATTTTGCTTTTTTCGTTTTAATTTTTTTGGGATCTGTATAAGTAAACTATCAAAGTATTTATGTGAAAACATTTAGGTACTGGTTCTAAGAACTGATGAGATTTCTTTAAATAAAGTCAAAATATATAAACAAAACTAGCCTCTACTAATCTCTCAAAAAAGAAAGATCTTAATTATTAATATCATTCGTCAATAAAACAAAACAAATATTTGTGTTTGACTCGATTCACCTAACAGAAGCACTGACATTATTTTAAAATAAAGTCAACATAAAAAAAGTCTACACTAATCTCTAAAATCAAACATATGCATCAAAATTATATGCATTGTAGTAAAACTTACGTTGTTTTTCTCTCAGCTCGTGCATCTGTCCGGGCGGGGCACATGTGTGAGTGTAATGGTTGGTTTACACGCACGCAGTTACTAGGATCGTGTGTATAGCGAAAATAACGTGGTAATTGGCTTGAGACATAACTATATGCGGTTACATGTTACGTAGTTAGCTATTGTAACTAGTGACGTGAAATAATGCCCACACCTAGTCAAAATTGGACTCGTTGTAAATCTTGTTTTGAAGTTAGTACACTGAAATAAATACAACATGAACACTCTTCTAAATATAAATAATAGTATGATTGAATTAGAATTGAATTAGACAAAGAGAATAAATTTTTCGTTATGAATTGGTGCAAATAAGTGAACAATGTTCTCACAGTCAAAAGCAGTTCTAAATGTTATAAAAATATGCTTGAAATTTTTAATAAAATCTTGTAAATGAAATGATAATAAAATATGTTAATAATAAACTAATTAAATTAGACGTTCGTGTTATTTGTTCTGTTCTCATAAGTATATATTATAGCTATAATAATAATACATTTTTACACATGTGGTCAGCGCCTCTATAGGTGAAGTGGGGAACTAAAGTTCCTTTGCTTTACGTTCAGAGGCGCTGACCTAGACAAAACGAGTTGCCAGTCTATTTCAGTATAATATATTTTAGTTTATGCACCGTGTGGTTTTAGTCGGTTTAAGTCTGATATACGCCCTCATCACCGATGAGGTGAGCTCAGCAATCAAAACAATATTTCTTTGTACGGTCCAGGTTTTTTCACCGCCAATACAGTATAAAAAATCCTGCCTGAAGGTTTGCCTCTTTCAGGAAGAGGTGCAACGCCTATTATAAGCAACATATTGCTATTCTCCGATATTATCGCGAACACAGCTAGTTTAATATAAAAATATTTCAGATCTATATAAAAAAACTACTGAGAATAGAATCCTGTCCATAAATTTGTAATTTTCATTTATTGAATAATGTGTGTATCATAGACTATTTATATATGTAGGTATATATAATCTATTAAAACAGGACTTGCTGATAACGATATTTTCTCATAGAGGTAATATAGATAGAGACCTGAAAGTATTGGATTCCCTGCATGTGGGTTGGTGATGCCGGTAGAAAGAGAAAGAAGACAGCAATTTACATGTATCTCTCTCTTCGCTGATTTGTTGGCTCAAAGTGGGTGAGAAAAGAGAGGAGAGAGAGATGCATAGATACCTACGAGTAAATGTCGTCACAAGTCCAAAACATAACCTATGCAGCTGTATACAGCAGCATTACCATGTTGTAGTTATTAATAGTTTTTAAATAATTTTCAACATAAAGATAATTTAATGTCAAAAAACATTTTTTTTATTATTGTTAGCATAACATTGCAAATTATTCCACTTAATGTATTTCATCACGAAGATTACAATTTGGAGCAACAGCCACTGTACGATCACTGGCAGGGGTTGGACTATTTAGTTGTGCAAAATTATTTAGCAAAAACCGTTAAAGCATGAAAAAAATAAACTATGTGATGTAAAATATCGCGTTCGCACAAATTGACTATTTTTAAAGGCGAGTGAATGATGCGTGTAAATCTTGTATTTAACAGGTATAACAAATGAAGGATAAAACCACTAAATATCGGCCATGTCAACATTTTCGATTCATAACTTAATGTAGTTTTGATTTGTTTGGGTTTTTATATGTATTTGTGATATTTTTAGATAAAGTATTAATTAATTCTTCTTTATTTCATATTAATTCTTGTCATCTCTTCCTAGTTTATGTTCTATTACGTTTCATTTGCTGACTTCACTAATTTGCCTTGTATCGGCCTTACATGCCACAAAATCGGCCTTTTTACTGCTTATATCGGTCTATGTTCAGTTAGGAGGGCATAATGCAGATATATAACTAATAAAACACTCTCAGCTGTTTATGATAACATAAATATTTATTTTAATCAACCATAATATATAATTGAGATCTTTTTAAATCTTAAACCTATTTATTGTGGTTTAATGCAAGCTCAAGACGATTCAAAATAAATACTGTAAATTCAATTAGTTTTTGATTCTAAATTAAATGTACAAGACATCATCATCTTGCCCTTTTTTCAAATTTATTTGGAGTCGGCGCAATGTGTTTTCTTCTTCCATTATCCTCTATTATTCGTCGGTTCACTGCTTACTTCCTTTCCATACATCTCCTCTTTCTTTAGTCGTCCTCTACTCTTGTATCCGTCAATTTCCATACATAAAACTCTCTTCAGCACATTTTGATCATCCCTCCGCATCAAATGTCCATGAACCACGATAATATGTTACTTCTCAACTTTCATCCATTGGCTACTTTCAGGTTCCCTCTAATGTATTCATTTCTCACTTTGTCCATCCTATTCACACCACACATTCATCTTAACATTCGCATTTCAGTTACTTGCAGGTGTCTCTAATCCGTTTTCTTTTTTGATCAACATTCAGATCCAAGCTGGACGGCAGATCTGATGAACATCTTATAAAGTCCTTTCAGTTTGATAGGGACTAAGACCATGTATTGTTACTGTTACCTGCCTGTTGAATACATGTTTTGGTTGTGCTGATTTTGAAAATCATTGTTGTCATTTTTCTAATCTGTGCTGGACCTCGGAGCCGTATTCACCGACCATCACAATTTTGTCTGCAAACAGCATGCAACAAGGTGCCTTATTAACAAGAATAGGCATGGATTAAGAGCCGACCCCTGGTGGAAGCCTACAGAGACGTTGAATTGTTCGGTATTTCTAGCGACCGACCTTACATGAGCACTAGACTCTCTGTACATAGCACGAATCAATTTCACATACTTAGCAGATGCTTCTTTTAGGTCAAGAAACTGCGCGCATCTTTCTTCGCGCGTACTTCTCACATAGTTGGCGCATTGTAAATATGGCATCTGTTGCCCAGCGTCCTGGCATAAACCTAAATTAATTTTGTGTTATTGCGCTCTCCTCTCTCACTCTTCTCTCAATAACTTTCTCCCAGATTTTAATACTATGTGACAGTGATGAACTTTTATTTATTTATTTATTACCACTTCCTGCAGATACATTGCATTAGGCGGACTTAATGCGGTAGGCATTTTTTCTGTTATAATGTATTTGACAAGTCACAACTACTAACTCAAACTTTAAAATATAAGGAGAACTCGATTTGGCCACGTTTTGATTTTCTAATTTGTCCAAATTTACATCATTAGCTGTGCTTGGTGTAAGGTAGAAACCGTCGACCAAGTACCTACCTGTACCTATAAATAGGTATCGTCAAAAATGTTCAAACTGTGTCACAAAATCATATTCGTTACTAATTTGAAACAACTATTACCGCATTAATTGAAGCTAGTTAAAGTTGAAATGTTAGTTAGTAGCTATGTTTCTGCTTTATATTGGCCACTAGTTTTGCTGTAATATATAATTAAATAAATAACCTAAATTCATATTCATTAGCAGTTGATACAATTATTTTTTAGTAAAAATGTAACCCCCGTCTACAACTGATTCTGTGAACTTGAGCACGAAATGTCACCAAATTCAACATTTCCTCACAGGTCGAGGAACAAATTATCACAGAGCGGCCTAGAGCCGTTCACCAATGACCATATTGCATAGATTCTTTCTTAATTAAACAAGGTATCATTTTGTAGGATAATTAGGCTTCTAAAGAAATTCTATTTATTAATCAATCTAAAAAACTTGTTAACGGCCGATACTAGGTGATAGGCCCTACCATAATATAATTTTAGGATGTTGTAATACAATTCTTTACGATTTTTGTGAGATGTGAATTTCGTAATGTTTTAACAAACCTTTTTTGTTACTCTCAAATTACAATATAACTCATTTCGATAGTTTACAAAGTAAAAAAAAAATAATAGTAGAATATGACAGTCGTATAATATAAAAAAATTATAAAATCAAAGACTTGACTTTCAAAAGAAGCAAAATGTTTATTTGATACGGCTATCGTATCTTCTTTATCAAACGGTTACTCATAAAAACAGAGATATTATAGATAAATCAGCGAAGTGGTGCGAGAGAGATGCATGTAAATTGCTGTAATTTTTTTTTAATATTGTATGGGGCAAACGAGCATACGGGTCACCTGATGGTAAGTGACTACTAACTGTCGCCCATGGACACCTGCAACTCAAGAGTCACAAGTGCGTTACCGGCCTTTGAGATAGGAGTACGGTCTTTTATTGGTCGTATCAGTCCGGAAATACCGCAGGCGACAATTTGTTCCAGACATTGGTTGTGCGAGGCAAAAAAATTCTGGAGAACCGCAGTGGTGGATTGCCAATTATCGCGTTGAACGATGGCGAAACGTTGCGGCCGGTATAAGTCCGAACAATTCTTCGGAGCACTCCCCATGATACATGCGATAGAGAATGCACAGTGAAGCTACATCTCTACGCAACGCCAAGGGGTCAAGCCGATCGGAAATATTCTGGCAATCGATGATTAGAGTCGCTCTGCGTTGAATGCGGTCAAGTGAGAGAAGCTGGTACTGGGATGCTCCTGTATAGATATGAGAACAGTAGGTACTCCATATGCGGCCGCACCTTGCGCCTTATAAAGTTGTTGGCGGTGGGCCGGGGTGAAATATTGTCTCAATCTATTTAGCACACCAAGCTTCTTCGAGGCTTATTTGGCCTTACCCTCCAAGTGACCGCGGAACTGGACTTCGCTTAATATATCGACACCAAGGATTCCGATGCTGGCTGTGGCAGTCGGGGAACTGCTCTCAAAGCGAAGTGACACGACAAACGGTATCTTTTTGGTGGTGAACGCGCAAACCTGTGTCTTCGTTGGGTTAAATTGGACTAGGTTAAGTCGACCCCAATCAGAAACTCCTTCTAAGGAGGCTTCGATTTCAGACACAAGTTTGGATCGACTCTCAGTGACGTTTTCCCGAGAAATGTTAGCGCGGCCGGTATACAAGGTATCACTCGTGCTATCATCGGCATAGCAATGAATGCTGCTGATTTGCAGCATATCATTGATATGCAGAAGAAACAGCACACAACAACAGGTGATAGCACACAGCCTTGTGGGACACCAGCATTCACAGACTTGAAGTCGGAGCATTCACCGTCAACAACGACCTTGATGCTTGACCTGTCTGCTTTCTCTTTCTACCGACATCGCCGAATCGTGGCTTACTCCCCGCCTCTATCTATAATACCTCTATGTATTTTCTGCGCATTTTCCTTCTAATAAATACTTTGTGGTACCTACTTTCCGTATAAATGTAATACGCCACCACTGAGTTATTATTATTACTATCTCGATGTACGCCACATAGTGTTTGAATAGGTACTCTTTGTAATGCACTGCGAAAAACCTGTACCTATCTGTAGTAAATAAGCAAACTGACATTACGTAATATGTGACATAATTTTGTTTTCACTGAGCATTTATCAGACCAGGTGAGCTTTTTAAGTAGATAGGTATATTATAATTACATTGCATTATACAAAACAATAATGAATTAAACTATTTCCTATATAATCATGCCTAAATAGCATGACATATATGTTAATGAAATGAGCTATGTACGAGTATATGGTGTAGTTATTATTTACACTAATATTTTTAAATGCAAGCAAACGTACTAATGTAATCTATAAACGTTCAGTAAAGCATAAACCCTCATCCACACTTCTGGCCGCTTACCTGGTGTAAGCAGCTAGACTCCTAATCTGTACCTATACAGTAATAAATAGGTACAATAATTATTAACTTTCATAATTCATAATAAACTGTAACCTAGGGTATCTAAAAACCCATGACTACTGGGATACCTGTGGGTGCCTCATTTAATTATTAAAGATTACAAATCTTCAAGGGTAAACATGAACATTGAAAATTCTTGTTTCTTGTAGCAAACCAAAAAGAACAACATTAAAATATTACAATGTAATAGAAACACCTTGTCCACGAGAACATTACACTACTACAAAATAAAACTAAAGATGAAGGTTACCATGCCAAGCTGAACGAATATCAAAAAAGATTTAGACAGTCGCCTTCAGTCTTCTCATCAGTCCCCTGGTAACTATAACTAGACGATTGTGTTTTAATGCCATAGTGAGGTTTTAGGTTTAATTCCTGAGTCAGGTAAATTTTATAGGGTTCTCCTGTTAAGAAACTAGTACCAGTAACCAGTATCACGTAATCTGACAACGTGCCAAATCAACGGCGACGTTAACAGTCTCGCTCCTGTTTCGTGAATAAAAAAATAGTTATATGTTGTCGTATAATACCTACACTTTTTCGGGGAAGTACAACAGGGCAAATAAAGTAAAATAAACTCCAATAGGGCAACTAAATATCGGTTGCAAGAAAGCTTAGCTCGACCTTCGGTGGTTAGCAAAATAAGACAGCTGTCGAATGAGGATGCAGCTGTACTGGTCATTATTATTATTGGCTATTGCGGCTCATTTTAAAACTATGTTGGTACAGGTACTGGAGATATTCACCAGTGATGCAGATCCAAGAGTTAAGTTCTAGAAGGTACGATGAGATATGCGCATCCGCTCTTTGCTGTCTAGTTTAAGATTAAAAATAATGGTCATAATGAGATTAGTAGATGCGATTTGTTTAAACGACAGAAACTCTTGAAACCGATAAGTAAATGTAAAGCCAGTTATGCAAGGTATGTGACGTCAATCACACCTACACACTATACTCGGTCTGTAGCATGATCGAACATGTGTTACAACTATTGTACAGTTTAGAGCGAAACAAGTATTTTTGTAGATGCAGCGCATTTTCTAGATGCGGTTAGGACTTTCCAAATAATTAAAACAATTCGATGTAACGCATACATTCCCTAAACTTTTAAGTACCTACTACACACAATGCACGTGCGCCTGCTATGCTCTGCTGGACAAGCCACTTGCGGTTCCTAAAGATAAGAAATGACCCTCGACCTTCGTTGCGCTTTTTATTATTGAAGGTCAATTCCGTTTTTGAATGATGAATGTTTATATTATTATTATAAACAATTAGCTGCAACCTTCCTTAAATTGCTTTAAATTTATTTATGCTTGTGGGTGAATTTCATGGTTTGTTGCAACTCAGAAACATTTACGGCCAACGTAAGTGCTGAACCGGTCAAGAGGCTAAAAGACCACGGGAGTATACTAAGTTCGTGGTTGCTTTACTTTATATATATGAAAAACCTCGTGGCAATGTCTAAGTTGAAATATCATAATTTTATGGTTCTGGCAGTTCGTTTGTGGCATATATTACCAGTACAAATATGGCAAGCTGAAACCCTTACAGCCTTTAAAAATCTGGTCAAGTAATACTGTGTATCACTGTAATACCTTTATTTTATTTTTTATTTTTATTCCATTTCACAACTAAGATCAAAGTTACTTTAGAATATACTATGTAATCTTTACTAAATAGCTATATAATTAAACTGGATCATATATGTATATACGTATATATGTGTATGTGTTTTTATATATAATTATATATATATTAATACGTGTAAATACTTGTCTGTATTTTCAATAGTACGCCATCAACTATTGTTTTTACTTAATACTTCTGTTATTATCTCCATCTAAAGGTTGTCTGGTAGTACTCTAATTTTTAAGATAAGATCTGTTTCAATGAATTTCAATGAATGGTGTACAATAAAGAATATTCTATCTATCTATCAAAACAAAAGCTTGGGCAGATTTTATATACTACCTTATTATAAATGTTTATTATAAACACAAACTAAAACATAAATAAAACTTATAATGAGATACGATGAAAATCTTATATTATAATTTTAATGTATTTTAATATGCAAGCATAATACTTCCTTATTTTTTAATTATTTTGATAATAAATAAAAATCTACTTTGTAATAATAAAACTTTCTAGATATGTCTTGATCAAATTTCATTTCAGGTCTTAAAAAAAGCAACAAACAATATTAGAACCCCACAATAAACTGACGGTTTGCGCAGGGTAGGCAGAGCTTTAGGGTCACGAAGTAGTACAGAGTATACCTATGCATATAACACCCAAGATAGTTTGATACCGGTAAAATGAAATTTTTGTGTTTTTACTTTAATTTTTTTATTTACTTGACATAACCGCGAGAAACGAGTGAGTCTTCTCTGACTGTTCTGGTTGGATGAAGGCTACAATGCCTGTCACCGGCCGTATGGTACACATAACTAGCTGTGAAACATAACTACCGACAATGTGAGCCACTCCAACCTCTCCAGAACATGACACACATCTAGCAATGCATCCCCCAAATAAAATATAACCGCTATGCCCAGGATGCAGCGCGAAAAGATCTTCTAGTTATTAATTAATATTGAAATAAAATATTCATTAAACTTAAACATTCATCAAACTAATTTAACCATATAATCATGTCTTCTTTATGTGTAATATTTATTCGCTAATATTATTCGATAGAGGAATAGTATTCCTACTGTCGAATACGGTATACGGTTTTCCTACTAAAAGTTATTATTTAAGTACCATGATTATTATCGCTATAGCGTTATTGTCATTATAAATGTCAATTAAAATTGACAATAAATTATAATGACTATTGAACAGATGAAAAGAGACAGGTCTATATTAGTAGGCAGGATAGAAATAGCCGCAATATTTTTTGGCATCCGTTTCATACATTTGTTTTTTTGTATGGGAGTTGCGTAAGACTGCATGTCTATGTATAATTTCTACTAATAATAAAAACTGTGATTATTTTATATTATTATTTTCAAAAATAAAAAATAAACCTTAAAATTGTTTATAAATATCAAAAGGTTTACTTTTTTTACGTTACTACTAAATTTAAGATTTCAAAATGTTTTTTTGGGTAAAACGTTCTAGGTACGTTTGCCTTTAACGTACATTTTCGATGACCAGAATAATATCTGGTTTTGCCTAAAGACCTAAAATTAACCACTCATTACTTTATTACGTCATACAGTATCATATTCGTTAATTATAATACAACATAACTAGTTTTAAAATACAGACGTATTTTACAAACGAAAACAATGAGGAAAATTATGAGTTTTTTCCATGAATGCGAATACTAATTTTAAACTTCCTGTTTTGATTTGAAGAACTAGACATATTTAAAAGATATCACATATTAGCATATGCCGTCCTTAATAACCACACTTGTAAGTACTCTTTATTGTACACCAAATACATAATATATTTACTTGTACATAAAACAACTTAAACATAAAATATACAATGGGCGGCCTCATCACAACAAGCAATATCTTCCTGGCAACCTTTGGATGGACAGGACTGAAGTAAAAGAAGTGTGATCCATAGTTTATAACAAGTTGAAAATCTCCACAGTAGGTATTTCTATAAAAATATCATTTCGGTATTTAAATGTCCAACGTACTAGATCATCAAGATAGATATCAAGCAAGACTAAGATATCAAGACATGGCTTTTCGATTGTCAGTTCTAATTATTTATAGGACAGGCAATCGAAAAGCCTACTTCTACGAGTAATATACTGTTACTGTTAAGTGACGGTACGGTCACATGTCATCATTTTAAAAGTCATTTTCACCTCACTTCATAAAATGTTAAAGGATACAGCTTTAGGTGATTACAAAATTAAATTTCTTCGGTCTGAATAAGTACAAATTCATCCTATAAAACCAGAAGCTCACAGTAAAATACATAAGGAGTCAAAAAAGCGTGGCACCGAATTCTACACATAAAACCAAAGTAAGCATTCCTTTGCTTTCTTAAAAATATTTATCCTACCACTAAAACAGAAGAAGTCATATCAGCTATTGAAGAACTAGACCATAAAGTGACTAACATCTGGAATATAAAGGACAGAACAACCAAGCAGCCTTTACAAGTACACTAGATAGACCTAAAACCAAACCAAAATAATGAAGATGTCTACAATACAAACACTCTTCTTCACTGCCGAGTTGTTTTTGAACCACCAAGATCGAAAAGGGAAATTCCTCAATGTCGAAACATTGAGGGATTTCCAGGGACATGATGACATGATGGACACACTCTTAGATTTTGTCAGCGTCAACCGAGATGCATCTAATGTGCCAAACCGCATGCCACCTTAAACGAACAAGCCCGAGAGAAGAACGATCCGATAAATTTCGAAGCATTGTTTGCAAAGGTAATCACTCTGCGAATTACAAAAGATGTACAGTATATGAGATGAGAACTCCAAAAAGGTAAATACCCTCCTTTACGGCCTAATACTAAACATACAAAATTAAACAAAGCAACACAAACACATGACAACAAAGACATAACAAATAGTGAAAAGAAATATGCAGAAGAAACAGTCAGAAAACCTAAATCAAGAATCACCTATTCTACAACCTGTGATAAACTCTGGTGTATGAAAAACAGATGGTGATAATAACAAAAATGCTGGGAGACCTCATAACCATGCTACAGAATTTAATACATTTAAACTATTTATCCTGTCATACCACTCACAGGAGTTAAAACTTTTCTTATTAAAAAACAAAATAGATATATAATTTATATCTGATACACACTAAAAAGTTATATGGAAATCCCAGGATATATCTACTAGTCAACCTTTGGGTGATGCAGCTTTATCATGTACACATATACCATATATAAATAAGTACATATATTTAGATATGTACATACATAAACACACATAAATACCTATATATTATTTTGCTATAATACATAACTATGCATTTACATGTACCTATACATGTGCAAATAAATACAATTACGTATAGATTCAAAATATCCCTATGGACATGAGAAACTCGCGGATTTTAGTTTTAAAATTGTAACGGCTAGTGCACATCCTGATTTCAGGAGGGAGCGAACAAATGAAGTGTGAATAAGAGAAGAACTGTGTGTAGGGCATATGAGTAAAAGATTACTCAAAGAGCGAAGATCTCTGTCTTGCTTGGAACTGGAACTTAGAAATTGAAGGTGTTGAAGTAAGATAAGTCTGGGCCGTAGGGGGATTAAGAAGAGTGAAGAGTGTAATTAAAGCGCAGTATGGGTAGCCATAACAGTTGGGTTCGATATATAGACACATGGTCGTAGTTGTGAAGATTGAAAATGAATCGAATGCAATTATTGAGAAGTCGGTAAAGTTTGTTGAGCAGATCTGCACGCAGGTCGAGATAGCATACATCACGATATATAATAATCGATGATCGGGAAGACCAAGTCTGTACGAGCATTAACTTGGTGCTGGCTGGGAGAAGATTCTTGAGCCGATAAAGTGATCGCAAGGTTTCTAACTTTAACTTGTAACTTTCTGACTGACGTACACAATTTGTGATTGCCAGGTGAGGGTAGCGTCAATTCGTAAACCAAGGTTATTTTTTATATTAATAATAATACAATTTATTGTCTCAAAAAAGATATATACAAAGGAATAACACATAAATCATAACAATCTTAACATGTACAATAATTATATTGACCACTGGTACCCAAAATAAGATTTAACTTGTGGTATGGGTACCAGGGCTTTCGTACTTAATTGCAACAGGTTGTTAATGAGAGTGTAGTGTATCGTAGATGAATACGCATGAATGAATTGCTGAAGGGATATATACATATATATATTGGAAGACTGTGTCTCTCTCTCTCTCTGTGTGTGTGTGTGTGTGCGCGCACGCGTGTGTGTGTGTATGTGCGTGTGCGTGTGGGTATGCTTGTGCGTGTGCGTGTGCGTGTGTGTGTGCGTGAGGAATGCATTTTGGATTATAATATACTTAGTTTAATCAAATTTTCCGTATCTTCATAAGACTTGGACAAGAGCGATATGGCAACTTTTTCCTTGCATTGCGATCTAGTTAATGGATAGATGTTACAATATTCATTAGCAATATTATATAAATGACAGCTTACAACATTGTGGTTGCGCGCTGCTAGCGCACTTCTCAAGCTTTGGGCTTGGCAGACCTTATGTGCACGGCGCTTTGACATGTGCATCATGTTTTCTGCAGATTTTTTGAAGCACAAAGAGCTGTCTGACAGTAAGCAGTTCACATTCGTGATATAGTTGGGCAGACGAATATCTAAAAGGCTTAAAAGTTTACCTAAGTAAACCGTAAGGACTGCTTGTTGCGCTCGCTCTAGGAGCAGAAAATATGATTTCACAGCTCCACCCCAGACAGATATACAATACGTTAAAACAGATTGATATAATGCATAATAAACTAATTTCATGGTGTCAAAGTCAGCTGAGTAATGTAATTTTTTGAAAATGAATTTCATCTTGCGGCGAGGGTAGTAATGTTAGTCAGTTGGTATTTCCATGAAATAAGATTGTCAATAAATACTCCCAAATATTTCGTGTGAGCAGATCTCAGTATAGTTGGGCAGTTGCAGGTATTAGTAGATGTGTATGTTGAACAAGTATGCGCTCTTATATTGAATGTTTCCAAAGATGGTTGGGTTATAGCTGTCTTTGAGAACGTGATGTAAGTAGTTTTGTTGAGGTTGAGTGTTAGTAGATTGTTCGATAGCCACTGCGTTACATGACTAACAGCGCATTCTGCACGAGCAAACACCTCCGGCTAGTTTTTGCCCCGAAAAAGTATTGCAGTATCGTCTGTCTAGGTGATGATAGAAGAATAGGGAAGTGGTAGGGTGCACAGGGAGTTTATATAGAGTAGGAAAAGGGTTGGACCAAGGATCGATCCCTGTGGGATGCCAAAAAGAAGGGGTGCGTGGCTCTAACAATGTCATCGATTTTTGCACACTGTGTCCTTTCGGATAGATAATCTTTAAAAATTCGAAGTGCATATCCGCGCATATCCGCGGATGCGGATCTTTAGTAACAGTGGAACAGAGACAGTGTCAAAGCTTTGGTAAGATCGATAAAAATCGACAAGCATTTTTGTCCATTATCAAGGCTGTTTACTATTTCATCAACCAGAGAAGCCACTGCATCTTCAATCGATATTAATACCCTAAAACCAAATTGATTCGGCGCTAAAATACAATTTTTCTTAAGCGGCTGTTTAGCACCTTCTTTAGGATTTTGGACAGCACAGGCAGGACAGATATGGGCCTGTAATTATTGACACTGTCTCTGCTTCCACTCTTAAAGATGGGGTGCACAACAGCCCTTTTCAAAGATTTGGGGAACATCCCCGCAGCCATAGAAATATTGCAAAGGTCGGTTATTATTGGTACCAGGGTATTTGAGCACTTTTGCAATAAATGAGCAGGAATTGCGTCCCACCCGACAGCGGCATCTTTACGCAAACTTCGAATAATTAACTCGACCTCAGACTCATCCTTTGGCAACAAAACAAAGGAATTAACATTGATGTTATCGTTCAGCAATTGATTTTTTTTTACTTTGACTGAATTGTTTATTGGTAACACAGATCGGTTGTAGAGAATTTACTCAGTTCTTCAACACCCCTTTGATTCATAGCCAGCGGAGAATCAATGCAAGGCACATTTATTAGGAGTCAAGATTAACCCTCCCAAGAGCCTACTGACAGAAAAAACCGGATCTTATTACTACTACCTATACGATACTTGAGTAAGTATTATTATTTATTATTATTATTTTTATATTAGTTATTATTGTTTAAATATACTTGAGTGACTATTCACTTCGGAAAGCTACCAAAAACTCAATCAGCCCAAAAATTTAACCATGACTGGCCAGGGGTATGGACCTCTGGCAAGTCATGGTTGACTAGTAAGTGAATAGAAAAATATGGGTTTAAAGAAAAGTGGATCTGATGTATGTAGATCGTGACTTTAATATTATGGCTCTCTAAGAATGGCATAATCCACATACACATAAAATACCTAACTACATACACACATGTATAGGTTACTATTTAGATTAGAAGCAAACATTACGTAAGTAATCAGTTACATGATACTTTCAGTAATGAAAAGACGTATAATGTAAATTTTTAAAGGGATATTTTCTGCTAGATGGAAAATTATTATAACTAAGTTCGCCCAACGGTCAAAATTCGACCACAAAAATTACTAGTCCACAGGCCCACACCTGAATGAATTTAATAATTAATAACAGGCTGAAAGTTTGTAAACACCTTCGTTCCGACGAAACGCCCAACTTTTATTATTGTACAATTTCCGATAGTGGAAGTATAAAAATGCGTGGGCGTGAAACATGTCGATTTAATGAGTACCGAAAATTGATGAATAATAGTTTCTTTTCAATAAAAAGTTCGAGACAACACGATGAAAAACGCGAAGAAACGTGTGGCATACAAAATGAGTCTTGCGATTCTAGAGACCTCCACCATGTCAGAATAACGATATAAAAAAAATTATTACTAATAAGCTGATTTTTGTAGTGGGGCTTGCAAAACATATATTATGTAGTGAATGCATTGTCATACAAATTTGATGGTATATTTATTCAGACCTACACTCGGAACTTGTCAAGATCTATGACTAAGATAGTCATAGTCAAGTAAAGTGTTAAAGAACAGTTCGATGTGTCTGATTAATCTAAAGCTTTTTAAATATTGGTTTATGAAACATTTCATGTGACTGTTGTATAGTCACAGAAGTGCCAAAAGCACCAGGCTAAATTTATTGTATTACCTTACAAGTGTCGTGTAATGCACAAACATTGCAATCGATAGTGAAGAAGACTATATTATGATAGGCCATTAAATTTATATATCAAATACTCAGAATAATTATAATTCCGTATAGTTAACACTGCACAGTTGGTTGAACATAATTATTACTGATTTTGCATGTAGGGTTTGTACGTTAATAAGATTTAATAGCGAATCTGTCGGAATAATCTATCTATCTATATATTAATACGTGAAGCGAAAACTTTGGATCCCTTTTTACGAAAATTGGGCGGACGGAGGAGTATGAAATTTCGCACACTTATAGTTTATACAGAGAAGAAGTGACGAATGCTAAAATTTTTGAACAATATTTGCTACAAAGTTAAAAAAAATGCAAAAACGGGTACATACAGCTATGAGTGTCCAGTATATATTTCGACCTGTCATGGTACAAAAGTCTATACAATGACAGGTCAAGTAATATTGGCCAATGAAATAAACCATGGTCGAAATTCGACACTATTGATTACTATAAATAAGTAATTAAACTCAAATAAGCTGTTGTGATAGGTAGTTAAAGCGGTGATAATTTATACATCGTATAGTTAGAATAATATTTTGTAAAGTTAACACTGCACAGTTGGTTGAACATAATTATTACTGATTTTGCATGTAGGGTGTGTACATCAGTGAGATTTAATAGCAAAGCTTTCGGAATAATTAGATTAAAATGCCATCACCTCAAATTATAAAACAAAGTCCCCCGCCGCGTCCGTCTGTGTGTTTGTTCGCGATAAACTGAAAAACTACTGAACGGATTTTCATGCGGTTTTCACTAGTAGACAGAGTGATTCATGAGCAAGGTTTAGGTGTATGTGCTTATACCGATCGCTTGCATCTATAGTAATCTTAGTTTTATTAGTTTAACGTAATAGTTTCTTTTATTTCTTTAAAGGCTAAAGTATGCCTACCTTAAAATTGTTGTATGTATGAAGCTTTCTTTTAAACTTACCTAGCGAATGAACGAGCTTAAATCGTTCATTTCCACTTCCTTTTTAGACTCACTGCCTTAACGTTATTGAAAATACCTTACTTACTGTAGCGCTCTGGTTATTTTATATATATTTTGTTAAGGCTAAATTATATTAATTATACAAATCAGAAGCTTTATTTATTTTGTCTTTGTTCCGTAACGAACAATATGTTAAGATTTTGTGTAAATTGATTGACATATATTGATGATTATTGAAGATGTCTCTGCTACCCGTACTAAGCCAGGGCGAGTTGCTAGTTGATTACTAGAAATAAGTAATTAACTCAAATTAGCATTTTTATTTAACTAAAAACAAGTTTTTATGAGTGCAGGTTTGAGGTCGTGGCATTAAGCTGTTGTTTTAGCAGGGGCGACAATGATGACAGCGGCTTGAGGTGATCTACCACTTCTTCAGACTGGGAGGTATCAGTCAATTCTTAATCTGCACTTAATACGATAAGCTCAGCTGTTGCTTGTGAGGCAACTGAACACTATAAGATTTTGGTCCCAACAGTATCTACGTACCATCGGGCTGTCACACCCAAAAAATTACGATAATCTTCAAACTTTAAACCTAAAAAATTAATACACTTGATTTTAGAAATATCCATAAAAGGGAAGTTGCTAATAAAATTACAAAATTGATAAGAATGGTAATTTTGATATTATAATAACTTTATGGTATAATTGGTCGTTTTGAAGCTTGTGGTTTTCTGTAATGGGAAGGTTTAATATCATAGTGCATTTGATACTTTGGCCCGAGTAAACTTAAACGCATGCTAATCACCGATGCATCATGAAAATTTATTCATCTTACAAAACATTTTTTTTTATTTGCCCTAATTAACTCTACTGGTATAATTGTCTTACAATCGCAGTCTTTTAATGTATCCGATCTGAGGTGTCTAGGCAATATTGCACGTAGGTACGACGATAAATACATATAGAAATTTCAGTAATAAATATTTTTTATAAGATTTGAAAGACGATTAAAATTGTATGGTGTATTTATTTACCTCATTTGAATGATAACAGTTTTTTATAAACCAATTAAACAGATTCAAGAAACTGTTTATATGAACCGAAGTTTTACAAAAATTAAAGCCACTTCAGTCATTTAACTAAGTTAAACATGTTTCTGTGTGAACTGGCCAAACTGGCAATTGTTTTGCCGTGTGAAAACTTATACTAAATGTATAAACAACCACAGGCTAAATAAAAGCAACAATGTACCTAATATCCACAAAGCGTAGGTATCGCATTTCTGTACAATCTGTACATTCCCTCTAAACCGGTTTTTCTGAGGGTTTTCCTCTAACTTTTATATTAGCGATTAGTAAGAAGAACACTCGTGCGTTAAACTATTCATTTAATGTCATTAGCTGTGGTACGTCAGGGTTTCGTCAGTGTTGAGTATGGTGAATATATACTCTTTCATTTGTGGGTCTGTTTGTCAATACGTGTTGGAGCGCGGTACTGATCGCGACGACTGGTGCAACCGCTCGCCACAAGACTTGAGTAGTTTTGCGTAGCAACTTGTGCGACTTTTTTGGCGGCATATCTTGACATAAAGGATCACATACAAGTAAGTTTATTTTAATCAATTGTGTGTTTCTATGTATGTTTATCTGTGTTTTAGAACCCATTGTAGGTACAAGCTCTGCTTAATAGAAATGCCTACATAGTAATTCGCTTTATCCTAGAAATACGCAGAAATAATTTATTATTTATTACTGCTTTTTAAAATCAACTTTAAACAATGTTCTTATTAGTGCAAGCCATTTGAATCTAAGAATTACATTTTATAATTCTTAAAGCGAAACAAACATCTCCAGTCTTTCAAAAATTAAGAGAAATTAATTGTGACCCTATTAACTTAACATACTCTTATGAACGTGATGTGACGTATGTTTTTAAAAAATAGCAAGTTATTCATGTAAATAAAGTATTACCGATACAAAATTGCACTGAATTTTACATTCGCTTTAGTTAGCTATAGGCTCTTGACATTTTATAATGAAGTATGCAGGTACGTAAAGTATAAAATGAAGGTAGAAGAAGCAAGTTTATTAGACATGCATTTTATTTAAAAAAAAAATAATGACAATATCATGAAACAATGTTTTTTATGTCATAAATAAATCAATTAGCACGATAATGTAAATGAAAATGATTAAACTGCGTGCTATGAGAAGTAATGTAAGAAGTAACACGAGACTACAGTAGGCGCCTATTTAGTTCGTCGTCTCATTATCAGCTAATTACAATCAAGTGATAAAACATATTAGAATAACGAGGTAATAGAATTCGGACGGACGGATTATTTTTTTAGATTAGACGGTTACTTGTCGCAAATTTGATTGGCAATTAAACAACTTTACATTGATTAGCATGCACTCAAAGCATTGATTAAACAATGTATCACAGTGACAGTATTTTAATAATATAATTGATAATTAAAACAGTCAGATTTTGTTAGTTTTGAATAATTTTTAATATATATTTTTTTTACCAATAAATAAATTATATTAGATAAGGAAGATGATCCGCGTTAGATATGATGGCCTTAAAAATCAAAGTCTACATAATGAATTAATTTCATAAAGCATTAAAATTTTGTCTTCGTCTAAAACAGCACCAGGACTTTGAAATGAGTAGAATGTAGTAGAGATAACGACCATTTTATGACTGCTCTGTCAGAACCGTACCGGTTCAGAAATAAATGGCGAGCTATCAGAGGGATATTCAGAATGTGTTGACCCCTCGATTAGATACTTACACTTGCAAGATTATCGGTAAATTACATCATTCTACGATGGGATGGTAGTATATGCTGAGTTTCTAGTATATTATTATTTAAGAATTTCATTTATGTTACACAAATACGCAGAACCTCCAAATTATTTAGAAATAAACTTCAGTATACTTTTCTTTTGTATCATTGTTTTGATCTATTCGAAGTCAGTTCTCGGGATATACCAATGATTCTTCGGCGGAAGCTCAAAAGCCATAAATATCATAGTCGTTCTCTTGCAGTCTTATAAATATTAATAAGGCACCTATCACATAATAATTAGGTTTCACGTGAAGTAACGGGAGTTTACGAATACTCATTACATTTTACAAAAAACATCATCCCAAACATTAATAAGCTTCCTAAATAGACCTCTGGCGAGTAATCTTCCAACATACCGCATATAACTTGAAGAGAATATTTTGGAAACTGCCACTTATAAACAAAAAAAGCAATTTGGAGAGAGATTGCACTTAATAACACCAACCTCCTCTGGGTGAATGTCCTCTTTGTAGTTTTCCATCCCGACAGACGGTCGCGTTTTAGTATCGGCACGCGACGATATACATTTACGTACTCAATACTAATACATTGATTACGACATGTATAAACAATGCTTTCTACAGTCTTTCGATACGATACGATTCGATCACTTTATTTCGAGGTATATTAGATTCGATTTTAGTCAGTGACTATTGACAACGTTGATAAACGTATGTTCTTTACTCATTTAAACTTAAAAATTAGTGAAGTAAGTGTATTTAAGATCGTATCGATGCAATAGTGTTTCATGATGTGGCAGTCCTTTCATTTTTTCTAAAAAGATTGACACGGCTTGTATCTCGGCAAAATCTAATGTTTTAATTTAGTAACGTCTTCATTTAATATAAACATATTTATGTCCCTGCTTGTGTTGCGGTGAAGTATATAAAGCAAATGTTGTTTCTTAAAACCAATTTTATCAAGCTATTCTAATACATAGCACATATCAGACTAGTAAGACCCAAAGACTCGGGCACCCATGTTCTTCGAATATGTAAATTATAGCAATAGGTATTAGTTTGTAGAACCAGTGATAATTCTTATTCAAGTGGCGTCACATATCAATTGACATTTAAAATTCCGAATCTAAAAGCAAGTAGGAATTTATTGATTACAATTATCTTAAGCGATATCGTGAAGTTTTACAATCAGTTATCTAATTAAGTAAATAGTGTATAGAATGGCTTCTATTACTGGCAAATTACTCGCGTGTAATACATATTTACGCAATCTAGCGATGATTCAGTATTTTGAATAAAATCATCATGTAATGTTTATATTATTCATGTGGGGGCTCTGTGTTCTGATAATGAAGATTGACGCGTCCCCAGACTACCGCGTCGCACAGACTCCTCAGCTCTTGATAACGGAAACAGTTAAAGGTCAAATAAATTTATTTATTTTGTAAATGAGAGAACAATAAGTCTACCAATATATTATATACTAGCTGCGCCCCGCGGTTTCACCCGCGTAAGTTGCAATGCCGTGGGAATATTGGGATAAAAAGTAACCAATGTGTTAATCCAGATGTCCAGCTATCTACATACCAAGTTTCAATACAATCGGTTCGTTTCAGTTCAGGTTAGTTTTTACTCGAAAGAGCAACAAACATCCATACTCACAAACTTTCACGTTTATAATATTAGTAGGATTAGAGGTAGTCAAATTTCAACCATAAGTCATTAATAAGTTTTTAATGTTTTGATTTATACCAATATAACTGGAACTGTAATTGTAAAGGCATTCCCATGACAGGTCAACATTTATACTGGCTTCTGTGGCCCCTATGGCTTTTTTAGCCGTTTCAACATATTTTTTTTAATTTCTAAACACATGATCAAAAATTGTAGCTTTCTGCACTTCTTCTACATATAAACCTTAAGTATTCTAAATATTACATTCCTCCGTGCGCGATATTTACTTAAAAATGGTACAAAGCATTCTCTTCAAAATTTAATATAATGATAAATAATGTTTTTTCGATCTTGGTATATTTTGATGATAATAGAAACAAAACATAACTGCATTACGGTTTTTTTGTTGAAGTTATTTTATAAGCTAGGTAGGTATTTTCATGATAGTAGTAGGCTACTATCATGAAAATAATAATTAAATATTTTGTCCGTCAATAATAATATAATATGCAACAACGCCGTAATGAATTTGGCGTTGGCGAAACAAGCAAACATTAGAAAAAAAAAGTTCAAGTTTCGTGACGTCTTTTATTAAATGCAAATCATATTCTCAAGGCTTATTCATTATGTTATCTGTTAATAATATAGAAAAAAATCTACCTGTCTGAGCAGGTAGTTTGAATTTTTCTCTTAGACATTGCAATGGCATCTCTCGAATATTTAATTTAAAAAAAAACTCCTATTTGATACTTATAAGTTTTTATTGCCAACTATATTAAAAAACTTAAGAAAAGAGGCGGACTAAAAACACTAAACGAGCGTTCGCACGATTCAAGTTTAGTTGATCGATTATAGTTGATCAACAAAAGTAGAATATTACTTGAATCAGTTTTTGTCACATTTTTCAACACAAAATAATAATAATAATAACTTTACACATCTCTCACACGGCCGTCTGATCCCAAACTATGTTAATAACTAAAAAAATTAACATATTTATGTCATATTTACTAAAATGTTTATATTAAATTCGGTTTAATTTAATTCTGTTGAAAATGTCATCGAAAACAGTTGTGCATAAAATTGTGTTTTGTTAAAAGAACTAAAACAATTTTTGTAAATATGTGTAAAATCATAAAAAAAATCGTTTTTATGTAAGACAGTGGATATTAAGAAGAAATCGATTGGGACCATCATATAATTTACTAAAAGAACTAGCAGTAGAGGATAAAGAAGGTTATGGAAATAAAAATTGAATTGAACTACTGATCAGAGTTGGCAGACAACTTAAACTAAAAAGTTTGACTGGGTCAAACCTTTTTTTGATCAACTAAAAAGTTGTTATATTCAATATAATAATATTGAAACAGAGTTTCTCACTACAGAATGCATTCAACTTTAGTTGATCAACTATAATCGGTCAAATAAACTTGACTCGTAAGAATGCGCCTTAATCTCTTATAAAATTGAATGCCTTTTAAGTTTATTTTAAATTCAGTATAATGACGAACGTGTAATCCTCGTGAGTAAGGCCAGTTCAATAGGTGTGATTGGAACTTCGGCTACTGGCTGCTGTATAGTGGGAATACGTATTCAATTTTACGGATTATCTGGGGGACAGGGCACTTGATGCGCCGTTGACAAAAGTAAACATCGACATCAATGCCAGTACACGATCTTGCCAGTACACGATCTTGCCAGATGATCAAACTACAGCTTTAACCTGTAACAAGATAAGCTGTCTAGTACCACAGAATACATAATAGTACAGTAGTACGTACTTTGAAACTCGCACTTAGTGCGGCTGTATTACCCACTTTGTTTATTTCCTTAACACATCGTAGTAATTTATATTTGTAGTTGTACACAACTACATACTTAATAATGTATTTATCTACAAATTACTCACACTTCCGAGGATTCGGTCAATATCGTTTGACTTAATCCTAATTTGTATTTTATTTAATCTTAATTAAATGTCTCATGTAGGGTTATTTCAAAAGAAACAATTTTTCCACTATTACTTTAAGAAAATAACATATACTTCAAGAATAGTTTAATTTATAAAAATAAAGTTAGCACTAAACTTTCTTCTACACCACCTCTTTTAAGTGAAACATTTGATATAATGCAGATTTAGTTAAATATATGGCAAATACTGTTCTTATGTTTGCTAAAGCATAGTCTTAAATTACCAACAGACATCGTTGATCCAAATGGTGTTCAGTTCGATTAGTGGTCTGATTTTTTTTTTCGTTCAACTGTCACTGTAGAAGAGTAACTTTAGTTAGGTACCTTTCTCACAGTAGAATCTGACGACGGAATCTACAACAAACAAAATAAGTAATGAAATTGACACTTAAAACTGTAATTATTAAAGATGCCGTAATGATTATATAATTAACATTTTTTACAAAAGTACTCAAAGGAACGTATAAAACCCATACGACAAAAATCACTTTTAAAAGTTTTCCGCGTCAACAATCAAGTTAACCTAAATATAGAAAAACCTCTAAAGCAATCACAGAAAATGAGAATTATTCCTATCAAAATCCTCATTAATTGAGAAGGTTCCTCAGCTCGCTAAGTGTAATGTAATGAAGGCAAATTTCTGTTTTAAAATTGGCATAATATATTATGATATTAATTTAATTATAAACATTTTAGATTAATAGCTAAATAATTACTTAGTTTACGCATATTTTACTTATGTACTTTGTTTCTTATATAATAAAATCTGCACTTACTGCCCCAAGATCTGAAAATGTGAACCCAGCCATGGGTGAAGGGTCACTGTCGCCACTGTCTTCTAAAAGATCCTGAAGTACTTAAAGACGATCCAACGACGCATTTGTTGGCTCTCAGTGCAAAAAAAAAAAAAAAAAAAATTATGAACAAGGCAGGAAACTGAATAATGATGCTATTTGTGTTACGACTTTTAAAAGCTAATGTAAATAAATAATAATTTTATGTTGTACACTCTTGTGAGTATTAAGTTTCTCTGTCATGTTTTAGTCATGAGTAGTAGAAGATAAATAGCTAAAAAACTTACAAGCTCACTTAACAATGGTATCAAGTAGCAAAACCCCCGGCCCGCTTGAGCATGGCCACGTTTGCAATTTTCACTTTTAGAATTGACTTCCGATTCGTCAATGCCGTCACCTGCGCGCCCTTACCAACCTATATTCAATTCACCCACTTACTTTTCCTTCACATTTGATCTCCATCTTCAAAGTAATTTTGCTCCAACCATAACAAAAATCTCCGCTGTTCAAATAATCATCTCCTATTATGTCTTATTCTTTCATTATTCAGTATTTCATCCAGAAATGCTCTAACGCAGAATTCAAACTTTTAAACTTTGTAAGTATACAAAAATTGTTATGTATATCTTATCCGTTGATTTATCCATAAATTAATGTAAAATTACCTTAGGAGTAAATGTGATACAGACTAACTTACCTTACGTCAAATTTAATGTATATTTGATACAACGACAACATGCAAAATTTCTGGGCCAAAAAGAGGCCTAAGTCTTAGGGAATAGCCATCCTTATTAATAGATTAAGGGTGTATAAGTCCTTTTATACAAGAGGAGAAATAAGTACTAACCAGTAAGAACATTCATATCGCGATGCATGATGAGGATTTAGGAAGTCATACGGATGTTCTTCGGTCTTCTTCGTTTTGTCGTCAAATTACCGTAGTGTTAAAAAATGTAAACGTAAAATATGTATAAACAAAGAAATTATATCTTATAAAATACACTTGGTAGCCTTTAGTTAAAAATAACAGGGTCAACAAGAGGACACGTGTTTGTCACCGATAATGCTTCCTTTCAAAGGACTTATCTTAGAACACTCGTGCCGGCTAGTGGCGTTGTAGGTATGCTTCGCCACATAATATTTGTAATACATACTCACTTACTTTTGGAAATATTATTCGTTTCTGTAGTAATTAGTGAACGACGTTAGTTAACCCAAATGACATCTAAAGA
Source organism: Euplagia quadripunctaria (assembly GCA_963859945.1). Lineage (NCBI taxonomy): Eukaryota > Metazoa > Arthropoda > Insecta > Lepidoptera > Erebidae > Euplagia > Euplagia quadripunctaria. Next base: position 14,253,539 of record OY982569.1, read on the forward strand.
AAACTTCGCTTTTAATAACAATAATACTAAAAGCAGTAAGTAAAACCCTTTTCTTGTCACTCACTAAACATATTTAATTAGAGAATATAATTTTTAAGGTTTGAAATAACTATCAAATTTGTCGATAAATTTTAATTTTATCGATACCATAATTATCATATAGAATTCAATTATACTCGTCGTAGACGTAAACTTCAACTGCTCCTACTTACCAATAGTAAGGATTTTCGATCCGAAGAGAAATTAACTAAATAATAATAATTTATAGTTTACTATAATATTTTTAGGGTTCCGTCCCTGAAAAGGAAAAGGAACCCTTATAGGATCACTTTGTTGTCCGTCTGTCTGTCTGTCAAGAACCTTTTTCTCAGGAACCTGTGGACGCATCAGGTTGAAATTAATAACAAATACTTATGTCTGCGGTCCCTTGAAGCTGTAAAAAACCAAGCTTCTAAATCAACGCAAGCAAAGATACGGTCACTAAGCCTTAGATTTTAACAAATTTAAATATTTCGAAGGTAAGTCAAAACCAATAGAGTTCTTGCCATTGACCTAGAATAATGAAAAAATCGATAATAAGTAAGGTCTGACAGCACAATGAGAAAAATCCGAAAGTCGTTAATTTGTTGTTATATCACATAAAATGGGATGAGATGTTGAACTTGTAGCAAGTCTCTTGGTGTTACGTTCTTGGAAAAATAAACCTAAACATTACTTACCAGATCTTCGGCTGTTAAAGAACAGGCGATCCGAAACAAAAATACGTAGTACGTAATTATTTTTTTAGTACGGTAAATAAAAACAAGAACGTCTCCTAAAGTGCGATTGCCTACCGGATAACAAATATTACAATTTAATTATAGTCAGTATTGCACGTCAGCACGTGTGAAAACTGATAAAAAATGTAGTCACCTCGGTCAAGTACCTAAAACTAACGATTAGAGAAAAAATTCGACAGTAACTTGTGATTTGTGTGATTACACCGACCGGTGATTGGACCGATTCTCGATTAGAGCTTGTTATTTTTAGCATGCATGATCGCAGATCAAATAATGTATTTAGTCTAAACATCGGCCGTGGTCAGTGTTGTTCCGATCCTGTGATCTGTAGTATCAATGCCATTTTGAGGAGACGTTTGTTTTTAATAACGCCCTTTCCGCTGATCGGATTTGAATGTAATGTTTTTACAAAGACAGTCACGTGTATGGCAATCCAGGTCAGGCACGACTCCTGTGATGGTTTTCCATCAGGCGTGCTTGCTGAACACCTTATTGCCAAAAAAAAAAAATGTAACCATTACCTAAATTTCTGCTTTATTTTGTTTACAGTGGAGAACGAAACAAAAGTTGTTAACAATAAAGAAAAAATGCAAGAGGACACTGATCCTATAACCAAAGCAATAGGAGCTATCGGCAAGTGGCAATTATGGATATGCCTTATAGTATTTCTCGTGAAGTTTCCAGTGGCCTGGCATCAGATGAGCATCATATTCCTCTCTCCACCGATAAACTTCACGTGCTCGAGCACCGAACCCGTAGTATTTGACAATGTGTGTAATGCTGCCTGTTCAAATTACGTATACGACCATTCAGTCTTCAAAGAAACAATCGTGTCGCAATGGAATCTCGTTTGCGATAGAGAGTGGTTGAAAAATCTTACACAGACTATCTTTATGCTCGGGATCCTCGTCGGCAATATGATGTTTGGTCATCTATCTGACAGGTTCGTATTTTCGTTTTAAACTACAAAGGGGATAAATAAGTACCAGATCAATAAATTGAGAAGGAATTGCAAAAAAATACTTATGATTGTATGACATTTTAATGTGTAAGTTCTACATGTACCTAGGTACTATCCGTTCATTAGATAAGAGAAGGTCTCCTTGGGCTAGTCGATCGCGCCCTGTTTACACACATAGCAATGGACGTTTTGTTGTTAATTTTCAAATATCCTACAACGAAGCTTTTTGTAAACTAAGCCCAATACCTAATCATTAGATTTTTAACCATAATGCTATTATAGTAATGCATAGTATTATTTAAACAAAAAAATCTCATTATACCGATTCGACAGTGCATGCCAGTTAAGATATATTACTTAAAGCACGAACACAACTCAAGACTATAATGTTACTATGTTCATCAACACCTAAGTGACATTCCGTATTTGCCATTTAAATATTACACCAACGGGAGATTCTCAGGATCTCTGAGATCAGTTAATAATAATAATAATAATTTATTCAAGAAAAAAGTTACATAGATGCAAAATAGTGATTACAAAAATTGTGTTAGTAAAGTTACACAATGCAATGAGGGTGTTCTATGCACAGTAATAGAGACCCTACCTCTTAAACTAGGTAAAAACCTGTAACTTAAGAGATAGTGTTCGGCCATAATTTATATATTAATACAAATTAGGAGTTATGTTGATTTGTAACTAGTAAGCTTTCAGATAAATAAATTTGGTTTTGTGTGTGTGCGTGTGCGTGTGCGTGTGCGTGTACGTGTGCGTGTGCGTGTGCGTGTGCGTGTGCGTGTGCATGGGCGTGTGCGTGTGTGTGTGTGTGTTTATAAATATGTGAGCTTAATACATAATAATGGTGTTTCGCAAAAGAAGTCTTATGCGAAACACCCAACGGCATATTTCTGCGTTTGCCAGGGTTTGGCGTTGGGAGACTACTATGTGTCCTTAGAGTGGTCTGGAGCACGAACAGTTGTCGGACATATAATTGAGATGTTGGGTATCTATATGGCTTCCTTGTCATAGCCTTAAGGACAGCCCTTTGTGCCCTCTCCACTATCACGTTTCACTTAACTAAAGTTTAAGATTAATGAGTTTATTAGCGATCGACTTTTATGCACAGAATAGAAATAGAGAGTGTCAAAACTATTTGATTATTTCAACATGACAAAATCAATTGTAATGGAGAAGATATGGTTTAGAAAATTTTGGTTGGAATATACCCGTACTTCCACCCCACTGAAGACAGCGGTTATTAGCGGAGTGTGGTATTTCCGTTGATGTTGAATGTTGGTTAAATAGGGTTGGTAAAATAAGAGTGCTATCCAGTGTTGTCAGTGTTTATAAGCAATGATAATCGCTAAGTGTCAGGTGTACAATGTGCTATTTACTTACATAGTGGATTAAAAAAATTCAATAATTTGTATATTAAGAAACCCCAAACTACTACGATGGATTCATGCATATTCAAAATGCTATTTCTATACGACCCTGTGGTACAGTTCAGATTTGAAATTTATTAACATCTCCTTTTCATTTTGTAATAATAAAAAGCTTATGCTTTAGCCGAGAGCTCTTTCTTCTTAAATTGACGCATCCTGCAATTGATGCTGCACTCCCGTGGTAACTGAATTACGCGCTGATGCCGGATGGAAATAATTTACGTGAAATCTTTCGTCATATAAAGTTAATAAACATATACGATTCATCAATTCGTTATACATGCACTTATCAATTGCATAATAAATTATTAGCACCCTGATCTCTTTGAACTTATTAGACTAATGGTCAATAGCACGTTTAACGACAGGGTTATCGTTTCTGCAAAATCTTGAATCATGTGATTTTCTGTTGTCTTACGTAGATTTTATTTGCGTGTTTTTTAGCACATGGATGACACAGTGATCAAAGAAAAAAAATATTCTAAACATACAGAGAACACTCAAAATATACCATGTGTATTAGCCGCATCAAATTTACATCGGTGAGAAATATAAATATTTGTGGCTAAAACGTGACGAATGAAATGAGTAAAAGCAAAATTGTATATAAACCTATAATCCAGAGCCCTATCAAGCTAGCAGTTGTAAATTTGCAATATTAAAAAAAATAACATGAAAATTTGTAGCTAATCTGTTTCTATTAAGTTACCAAAATAACGACTTGGTTGCTCGAGCCGTTGGCACAAAATCACAAACATAAAAAATGAATGACCAAACTCAAGACTCCATGCTTTTGTATCAAGATAATGCCCCTGTATATCAAGCCGACAGAACTACGGACTATTTGCACCAAGCTGTAATTAAATTGCGGGAACACCCTTCTTATAGTGCGAATTTAGCGCCATGCGACTTTGTATGTAAAAAAACACCTGAAGGGACAAATTTTCGAGCGATGAAGAGGTTATAGGAGCTTTTTAGGATATATGCGGCTGTCTTCCAGAGGGATACTGTGTTCAGCACCTGGTTTACACTTTATGAAGTGAAGACCTATATTACAGCTAGTGGAGATTACTTCGAAAAAAAATATATATTTCACAAAGTAAAGCAAAACTTGTGTAGTGCCTTAGTATATCGCGGCTATAACTATCTTATTGCAACATATCAATTACTATTTAACTCTCTTTAGACATTTTAGGTTGAAGAACGCTGTCCCAGTTGTACAATAACAGTCTGATGTTTAAAAATCATTATTTTATAACATAACTAGCAACCCGCCCCGGCTTCGCACGGGTAGCAGAGACATCTTCAACAATCATAATCATATTTCAACCAACCAAAAACCAAAAATACGTCTCTAGGGGAGCCCCCTTTAATTTTTAATTTATTTTTATTTTTTGTTGTTATAGCAGCAACAGAAATACATCATATGTAAAAATTTCAACTGTCTATCTATTACGGATCATGAGATACAACCTGGTGACAGACGGACGGACAGCGGAGTCAACAACTATTTTATATTTATATTATTTTTTTTTGCATATCAATCTGAACTTAGCTTAAATTGGCGATAATGGGTGTGTGTTACGTTAACTTTTGACTGTGAGAACTTTGTTGACTTCTTTACACTAATTCATAAATACGAAACTTTGCACTAATCACGAAATAATCACTAATCAAACAATAAATAATAACACTTCTATTACCGGCAAAAAATACTGACATTTGACATTAAACCAGAGTTGCCAGTATGTGATACTCATTTACTACTTTATGGTCCCAAATAATGATTTATTTTATTTTGAAACAATAATTTAATATTTAAAATGTGAATGATTTTTTTTTCCTTTTTATAATTAACATCAATCAGGGAATGAGTAAAATAGACAAACTTCACAAAAAGTGAGTACAAACTTGACAAGTTATATAAAATACCTTAAATGTATCAACGGAAAAATATGGTAATCTAGAATAACACTTTTAACAAAATAAAGATAAAAATTTGTTCCCGAGTTGCCAGGCATGGCATAGGCGTCATTCCGGTTCGTTTATCGACGTTGAGACGTTCGTGTGTCGCGAGTAAAAGTTGTTACTTGCGGGATCATTCCGGTCATGCAGTGAGTGAAACAACGCCGCTTGACAAGAGAAACAAAATGTACATAGCTGAAGAGAGAGCAGCATTCCTTTGAAGGTAGCTAGGACCTGAATAATCAATACTGATTCTGAAAACTATCAGTTTCAAAGTTTTTTGTAGCGCTTTCTTATAACAACATATTTCTACATTAAGCCCAATTAATTTTGATAGCTTGCTGCCGTGTTATAAAGGTATAGCAGTTACCGGGATTTTGGGCGATCGGTCTGAGCATCAAAATCGTCATTTTGGTAACTAATTAGCATTGGCTACAAATGTCCATAATACTTTTTTTTTATTTTGCAGATTAGCTTCATCGATTTTGATAAAATACTTGATAAACACTACACCAAATCTAATTTACCTTGATATTTAGAGGTTCCTTGACTTTTTTTCTATAATGAAACCTATTCACTTTTGGTGCAAAAGTTGAAATTATGTGACAAACGAATACCAAAGAAAGGTCACTACGCGCACAAGGTTGCTTAGCATACATACATAAATATGTTACTGTGAATGTCCGAAACGTCACTATGTTGAAATTTGCCGGTATATGTTAATATACACCACGATGTCTAGGTGAAGGGCGTTAGCTAAGAGTACAAGGATATCTATACTATCTATACTAATATAATAAAGCTAAGAAGCATCTTTGTTTGTTTGTTCAAATACGCTAATCTCTGGAACCGCCTGTCGGAATCGAAAAATTATTCTTGTATATGATGGCCAGATTTATGACCTATATATGAGCTAGCCTTAAATATTTTTTGTTAAGCAAGTCGGAAGAAAAAGCGCTCCCGTACAACTTTATCGGCGTCAGCTGGCGTAATGGTTAGTGACACATAAATACAATATTCTACAAAAATATTGGTACTTAGGACATCAAAAAAGTCCAGGATATAGTACGCCTATCTCCTATACATAAGCCACAACAAGGTATTTAGTGACAAAAAATTATTAAAAGGTGGTATATGAGCATTATTATTAGGCAAGGCATATTATTCCTTACAATCGAAAGATACTTCATTATCAAGACAATTTAATGAAGATAAACTTTGCCCTTTATAGCATGTTATTTGGACGCATAATTTAAAAGGCAATGGAAAATAAAAATAATTCTACACTCGGCTCGGGTCTACGACTACAATGCAAACAAGCCTAACTCTTTTCTTCCTATAAAATCACCTACGGGCCATCACCTCAACGGGTGCTAACCATTAAGGTGCCTCGGAATCGAACCAACTAAAACCACATGTTATTCCGGCAGAAGTGAATCTGATGCAAGGGACTCTTGCATTCCCTACGAAACCTACGAAGGAAGTACCCGTAAACCTCGGCTGACCTAAACCGTTTTAAACAGTAGACAGACACACCATTGCGTGAGGATGACGTTGTTCCCCCCCCCCCCCCCTTCCGGTGGCGTAAGGTATGCACAGAACTCGTCTCGTCACCGTCTCAGGCCTGCTTCTGCTATTTAAAGGAGACAGCTGTTAAAAACCTGGTTGCCACGACGAGAAACAAGCATTGCCAAAAAGAGACGAACTGTGAACGCATTTATGCCAAGAAAATCTTACTAAATATTGTATTGCAAATCACCAATCAGTGATTTCTTTTAAAATATACGCGGGTGAAACCACGAGGCACAGCTAGTTATATTATAAACGGTGATTTACATGTGTGCTAATATGGGGGCCTCAAGTATCTGGGCTCTGAATAGCAAATAGATATACTTTGTTACATCACTGGCGACACGCCCCGGTTTCGAACAAGGAGCAGAGCATATTACAATGATTTTTTCCGACATCTTCAACAATCAACCTCATATTTCAGTCATTTTAAACAAAACCTGAACAAATTATACATTTAAACCTTTCTCATAAACCACTCTATCTATTGGTGAAAACCGCACAAAAATCCGTTCAGTAGTTTTTTAGTTAGTAGACAGACAGACAGACGCGGCGGGGGATTTTATTTTATAATATGTAGTGATGTAGTGATAATATGAAAAATGTTTATTTATTAGAATTTACTTTAAGATGATATTAGAGTAGTTATAAGAAAAACTATAGCATTAAAATATAACAATATTAATATAATGATTATATGATTATTAATAGTATTCAAATAAAAGTTTAAACAGTTTACCACGTTAAAAATGTTATTGGGGATAAAGACAACCCTATTAAGACTGTTTTACGAAATATTCTCGTAATTTGCAGGAGATCCAGGTGTTTAAATATATTCTACCGCTCTTATAAACTTTTTACATTAATGTGAGTAAGGCACTTTTGTGACTTATGTTGAAATCGATTTCTAGCTACTGTCCAACACCCATATCTACTAAAAAAAAAACTAAACTTAAATTAATTACAGGCGTTAATTGTGTTTTTTTATCACAGATATGGACGTCGCCTTCCATTCCTTGCGGCAGTATTCCTCCAACTTATATCTGGTGTAGCAACTGCATACTCCGTTGATTGGTACATGTTCACGGCGCTTCGATTCTTCCTCGCAGTTGCTACTGGAGGAACCATGGTCACCAGTTTCGTCCTCATCATGGAACTAATCGGAACCAAGTACAGAGACACCGTTGGCATCCTCTACCAAATCCCGTTCAACCTGGGTCACCTTACGTTACCACTATTCAGTTACTTTCTTCGAGATTGGAGCACTTTCCAATTGGCAATATCACTACCCTCAGTTCTCTTCTTGAGCTACTTCTTTTTGTTGCCTGAATCCCCAAGATGGCTTCTAACTTCAGGCAAAGTTGACGAGGCGGTGAAGATTATGACTGCCGCTGCTGTGATGTAAGTATTTTAGTATCAAAATAATATTATTAATTACCTTTATTGATGCAAACAGAGAACCTTTTGTTAGGAAGTCGTTAGGAAGAACAAAGTTAGAAGACAAGCTGCTATTCCATTATTCTATATAAAAAATGCTCGTCTGTGTTCAGTTTAGGTACCTTATCTGTTTGTAATTTTGTCTTATGGTGACACCTATGCCGCTGCATCAGTTAATATAATTATTATATTATAAACAAAAAATCGGAAACAAACTTGACTAAAAAGAGTAATAAATGTACTGTGTACATATACTGTATATTTCGACATCGATTTTCGCCAAGAAGCATATTTCGTCCTAACTTCCACAATCTAAAATCAAACGCTACTCAGATGTTTAGAAAACATTCCCATAATGTTTTTGAAACTATGTAATACCAAATCATTTCAATAATTTTACAGCACAATACTGTTTCTAGGTAACAGAGTGACTTATTTATTTTTTATTTAAACACATATTTATTTAAATTTAAAGCCGAGTTTGTTCTCTTCAGTTTCTCACCGGATGACCAAACAGCTGTTAGGACTTGAACAATGGACTTTATCTACTTCATTGATTGATAATAAATAAAACATCTGTTATGCATGAAATAATTTTACAATTATTATAGAATTTTATTACGACTATCATTATGTTATTTACTGTTAAATGAACTTTGCTTGAGCAAGTGACCTTTTACACTTAATAGAGCGTTTTTTATACTCAGAACTTATTGAATCATGATATACTAACGCATATTTGTTTAGTGATAATTTATGAAATAATATATTAAAATAAATTGGTTCCCAGGAAAAGTTAAAAAATAATTTTTTTTTTTTATTTATTTTAAGCTTATACATAATTACTTCACGCCATATATACAGTAACCACTAATACAGCTAGTCCTTTGTTACCCTCTAAAATAGAAATCACTAGATACAGATCACATCTCAAAACAGATAAATAAGTACTATAATGTAAAGATTAAAGAATCTGATCAATTTCAGGAACGGTCGACCTACTGATAATATAGCGCAAATGGCTCAAAAGATGAAAGTTGAAATGAGCGGGAAACACGAGGAACATGTATCTTTCATCGCTCTTTTCCGGACGCCGAAGCTGCGAACGCGCACTATTGCCATCCTCTACAACTGGTTTGTGTGCGGATTATGCTTCTTCGGAGTTTCACAGTACATAGGACACGTCTCCGGGAAGATATTCACTAACGTCGCTATTTCTGCAGCTATACTGGTAATTATTTAAAACTCGAAATATTTACGTCTTATTCATGAAGACTAAATGCTCGTAGCAGAGCTTTAGATAAGAAGGAAAAATATACATTGTAGCAACAAACGGCGAAATAATGCTTATTTATTATTTTATACCACTGAGAAAGTGATTGCTGCCGTGGCATATTGTAGTGACCTTGTAATGCCCTTTTTGAAAATAGGGGTCTTGCTACCATACAAAGTATCTTTATTTATAAAAGCGAAAGGATACTCACTCACTTACCTACTGACTAATAACGAAATCTGGAAAACTACGTGACTTACGAAGATGATATTTGGCAGGGAGGAGTTTATGAGTAGGAGAGGTTAACTAAGAATGGATTTTACAACAAGGCCAGGCTAAGGGCTCTCATATGTTTTTATGAAAGTCCTCAGTTTTGGGTACTTGAGATCTAAAATTTAGCAGGAAGATAGTTTATAGGGGGATACGTCAGCTAAGATTGGATTTCACGACAGGGCCAGATTAAGGAGGTCTAAGAGCTCTCGCAAGTTTATATAAAAGTCCTTAGTTTTTTGTACTAGAGACCTGATATTTGGCAGGGAGTTAGTTTAAAGGTAGAACACGTCTGTTTAGAATGGATTTTACGACAGGGCTGAATTCAGGAGGTCTAACGGTTCTTGGGTTTTTCTATAAATCAAAACCTGGTATTCGACAACCACGTAGTTTATAAGTAGGAAAAGTCAGCTAAGAACAGGTGCTAAGCTAAGAACAGCCTTACTACCTACTGCAGAAATCTACTTTGTCTTTTGTCGCAGTGTTTATTTTTTGCTGTTTCAGTTCCTAATAGTTAGATATTTACGTTTGTTTTAGTGAACCAATTCATAAAACAACCAATTTCAAATCAAAACTCTGCAAGTCGGCTGTCAATTTACAAAATTATTACAATTCCAAAATTCGATTTCTTTAATATACAGTCAGACGTGTAGACACGTCTGAGTATAATTTAATATATTCGTATATTATCGCACTTATCATGTCGTCATTTAAGATAAGGTGTATCTCAATAAGCATGAATTATAGAAGATAAAAATATAATATTTAAGCAAGTTTCACAAGTATGAAAAATTGGAGACATCTAATTGTTACCTAATTAGTTGACTAACAACATTTTATCGGGACCGTATTAATATTACACATCTTTATTTATTACATAAATAGAATAACTGTAATGACTGAAAGTGAAAAAATATTGTATAAGCTGCAAAAGTTATTTTGTAATTGCATATCAAATAAATAGGATTACAAAGTTACAAAATATGCAGATATTTTATGTCCAGAAAATGTGACATTACATTATGGTATGTTGAGTTTTCCTTGATTTATGGGCTAAACACTGGGTTTAAAACTTAAAGTTTCTGTGTTTACTAGAAGTACAGCGAACAAAGAAAATGATCTACCAGTTTTGACAAAAGTTTCTGTGTAATCATAATAGCGATAAGGGTGAACCTATCTCTAACTGTCGGAATATCATTGCACGGGCAAATAAACTTTGTTGTTTTACAATGTCAAATGATCTTCAACCGTAGGGTGGTAGACGATATATTTGGCAGATAGTACCTCAGAATTTTGATCATCGGTGAGCGAGTGACTCAAGTGACAAAATTAAGAAACTTTAACTTGCAATAGTTTTTAAACAAAAGATTCAAATTGAAAGAAATTTAGGAATATACCTTGTTATATTATGCGCTATTGGTCACTGAAAACTCAGCTTCTAGCTTTATTCACAACGAAGTTACATGGGGGCCGAAACCGTCCCGAATGGCGTCGGAATAAGAATAGTATGGCTGTGCCTTTTTTGCTCGACTTGGCGGGGGCACTACAGTCCCACCCGATTTATTGTGGGCATTATCGGAAACATTTGCACCCGAAAACCGTATCTCGCTATTGCTATTTCATATATTATATGAACGTAACCTTATAAAAATGAGCTATAAAATACTATCAGATTATTAGGTATTTGTTTCCATAATTAAATAATAAGTAGGTACTTCTATAACAATGTATTACAAAGTAGAAATAATATATTGTTTTACTTTCGAGTAGGTATATACAATATATACATCCAACAGTAGTGAACTAAGCACTAAAATAATACTACAGAATTAATAATTATTAATACGTAATTACGTACCGAAGACAACATCATTGAAGTCACTTATATAAGTATCGAGTTTCGCACCTATGCAATCAAGTGCGAATTAGCTTGAAAATAGTAAAATTAACAATTCAGCGAGAGTTTTTTGCTTTTTTTCTGATCGTGAATTTTTTACTTATTTGATTAAGGATGGGAGAAGGACAGACTTGCTAATGCTGATAAAAACAAAGAATCGAAAGTAATTCCTCAATATGAGTCATAGGATAGAAAGTAACCCGTATATGTGACAGGTTTATTCCGAGACCGACTATCGACATACACAATCTCTTAACATCTATACCCATAACACCTACTACCCATCCATCCATCCATTTTTTAGTTACTAATTTAAAAAATCTAACAATACTCGTCCATTCCGAATCGTACCGGAGGTTTGTGTAACCTAATTGATCGTTCGGTTGGCACATCCTGATGGTTCCCCTGCGCGCTAGGCTCACCAGTGACCCGGCGACCCCGAGCCAGGGTCGAGTCGCTTCGCGGGTGAAGTCCCACGTGAACTTCTAGTGTGAGTTTCGGACGGAGGTTCTGCAGTATTTTGCTGCGAGTGTCTAGGTTTTAACTAGTCTACATGTCTGTACCGTCTATACCGAGGTACATACCTCGGTTCCTTTCCCTGATCTTATGTTATAATATCTACTTCTTAACCTATCAGCAACTCAGTACCACACTAGCTGCCCGGGTTCCAGTTCCCGCACCGAGCCCCCGGAACTTCTTTCCTGCGAGCTTGTTGCTGACTCCGGTTTCAACATATCTAAACGCATCCACAATCTTTGCCTTAAAAGTATCTGAGCCGGACTTTCCCTCGTGGTATAGTGTTCCGTATTTCTGTAATTTAATAAAAATCTACACAAGGCCGTTTCAATGTCAACGTTCTGTTTTATTGCTTTCCGAAATGTGCGTTTGCAAATTTTAACCGCTTTCTCGGCAGCTCCATTAGAGGCTGGGTCTGTTTAAGAAGTTTTTTAAACTCTTCACTCGAAAATGGCGGTCCCTTGTCGCTAAAACTTGTTTCGTTAATCCGAACCTAGACCACATTTCACGCAAAACTGAAATTACTGATTGAGCTGTTGTACGTTTCATTTTAGTGATCTCAATCCGTTTTGAAACATAGGCTGTTCATCGTCGTCCTCGGAATTCGTACAATCCGTCATTGATCCGCCACCGTCACCGCTACTCGACCTTTGGCTCCTTGACGTAATAAGTTCCCCCGGCCTGGTAGCTTTGCTATACAGAATATTGTCCTCCGCGAACAATCTTTGGCGTGTACTTTCGCTAGCGATTCCACAAACAAATTGATCCCTTAAATTTTCCTTGCAGTGCACGTTGTTTATCCACGATGAACTTCTTAACTAATGAACCAATGTTAGTGAAATTTTGCACACTGTAAACTGCACAGTGTCCAAACTTGAGAGATACTACTATGGCGACGACATATTTTTGGGAGAAATAATAACCTTACCTATTTTTGAAAATCACTAGATAGTTTACTTTGATATTAATTTAATGTTTGGTTAAGAAAATAACTGTAACAATCTATTTTTTTTTCTTTCAAAATATAAATATTTATTTTTAGGCTTCCGATATATCCGCCGTTCACTACAATACAACGCGGCTCACATCTTTGTACTGTAATAAATTGAATTTGTCATTCGCGGCTAATTATTTGTTCGCGGACTTTAATGTATCAAATAAAAGCATTTAGAAACATAAAAATTACACATTAGCCCGATAAAATTTTGTAAACAAACTTGACTTACTGGTAACCAGAGGCAATAGAATAATTTTTATAGTGAGCTATTTTAAATATTTTTATCACTCAGATGATTCACTCGAAACATTATCACTACTCGACTCTCTCAAACATATATTGTGAAACTCAGGGTCGGTGCATCTGATGCAGCATCTATTTAGCTGCATGTGTTCAATACAATTTCTCCAAGACGCCTTGGTTTTAGCCATCTTTAATTAACTCCTTGATTTTAGTCATTTTAAAACTTTTATTATTTTGTTTGTTATTTTGGTTGTTGTTGTTGTTTTGTTTTTGTTCTTCCCAATATGTGATTTTAATTGTGCCACAGCCGGACTTAGCTGGCCGTGTAGACAGCGGCTCGGCTATACAGCATTGCCGATTTCCATGGGTGGCGGTTAATACTCAACACTAGGTGGGCCGCCGGTACAAGGCAGTTAAAAAAAACTGGGCGGCTTACGATCTCGGCTCTTAAAATTCGGTCAAGGCCTATTATAACATGGTCCTACGTATGCCCAGCTAAACAATGTCACTCGGCTATTAAAACTTTACTAAAAATTCTGTTGTAAAAAGTGTTTTAAGGATTCATTTTTTTTGGTCTTTAATAAACTTCTTTTAACTTAAAAGTGTTACTTTGAAGTTTGAAGATTTTGTTATCTTTTTTTTTGCCAAACCTACTTTACTCTGTGATCCAAAGACAAAATAGCATTTCGAAATGTCTAATTAATGATCAAATTAATTATTATCTTCATAATTTATCCGTGGACATTGATTATGTAATTATTTATATTTTAACAAAAATTATATGTTTCAAAATGATTAATTAGGAGTAGTGTTATTCATATCATATGTGTTTCTCAAATAATCGAAAACATTAATCCCAAACCAAAACAGTTTTTCCAAATCTCGTGTTTTTGTAATATTTGATTTTGCTTTGAAGAAATTCTTATTTGTTTGAGATTTTATTTCGTACTTTCGTTACTAAGGGCGGCAACGGTTGGTCACCATGGCAATCATTCGTCGGTAAGGTTTTTTGACACTGAAGTGATCTTAGTGTAAATACATGATGTTGTAATTTATAAAAACATAAAAAAATTGTCCTGTGGCCAAACTACTGAATATATTTCGCTCCTGTTTTCTAATTCTTCTAAGAATGGCATGTAGGTACCAAATATAGGGTACAATGTAAAGTGATAGATAGTGCACCACCTTGTATATATGTGTAATTTATTTATTAATATATAATTTGTTAATCACATTTTAATTTATTTTCAGGTTCCGGGCACCATCATATCAATCTATACGAACAGACTTCTTGGTCGTAAAATCACGTTGATCTGCTCCAACTGCATAACAGGAATCAGCTGCCTCCTCATGATCTGGGTACCGCATTCAGAAGCCAGTCATCTTACGCTCGGCTGTATTGGATTGTGGGGATTGAGCATATCATTCGCCACTGTTTACTTATATGCAGGAGAATTATTTCCAACCGTTGTCAGGAACGCGGGGGTAGGGCTCTCATCAACGGCTGCCAGGATAGGATCAATGGTAGCCCCTTTTGTAGCTACTTTATCCCACACGAGCGCTTGGCTACCACCCTTAGCTTTTGGAATAGTTCCTTTATTAGGTGCTGCTCTTTGTATTTTACTTCCGGACACTCGTGGAAGAAAATTGCCTGATACCTTAGCCGATGGAGAAGCGTAAAATGTTGCTTCATTGACAAGTTAGGTTAGAAGTTTTCAATGATCTTCTTAGTATGTTCAACAGAAGAGTCCAGAACGAAAGAGATATTCAGGAGAAGTAAAGTATTTTAGTCGCATCGAATATGTAATTATGAACTAAAGGAACATCAGTGATGTAATATTCGCTATAAAACACGTCACTCCCTATGTTATCAAGGGTCGGGGTATGTATGTTAACTTAATTAAATTCATCCTCGGAGAATTGAGTCGCCAATTAATGTTATGTAAATTAAAAATATTATTATAGAACTAGTTCCTAAAAAGTTATCCACGGCAGTTCCATTATTTTGGAAGGAATTATCTGTACTATTCTTTCTTTTATATATAACCGACGTTTTGTATAGTATTATCTCCAGAAACAAACTAACATCAGTAGCCGCATAGTATTATTCCATATTTAAATTTTTATGATGTAAAGTAAAATTCACAGGACAGTTTATACAACCTTTCTTATAAGTAAGTAAATATAAATCCCATTAAATTTCCAGTATTCATACACAGAAAACTCGTTGGTCAACCTGTAGTTAAGATTAAGAAACCAATTTCATAGTTACGTGCACTATAAACGTATAAACTTAATACCTCCCGGTGAAAATTAGTAATAAAATATCGGAAAAGAGCGATTTAAAAATGTATAATATTTTTGAAAATCGCTCTTTTAACGTTTAGTTGACTTGGATTTAATACCCCTACTAAAAATCTTACAAGTTATCAAAGTGAAGTACAAGAAACGTCTAAATTTAAATTATAGTATTATTGCCTTCGATCAAATATACCACAGATGTTTGATTAGCGCTCAAAAAATTGCACCCATTAAACTAAGCTAAATTCAATTGTAAGCACAGTTTTGTTATAACACGCTTCGAGCCCGCGCTAGACATATGCAATTTCAAATGTAGTAAAAAAATGCGACAACTACATTTTAAAAATACAAAAAGTAATGAAATCGATAATTAATATTTAATTATTTTATGATGTGTAGGTAGATACTATAACAAACGATAAATTGGAAAGTTAGTTATTTAGAAAAGCGTAGCTTGCGCACCTATTTAATCTCGCGAGCGTGCGTACCAGGAGTCACATACGCTCCAATGTTGAAATTTTTGGTATCAAACTATTACAACTTATAGTTACAGGAACGTTCATTGTAAGGTCTGGTTTATTATTAGGATGGCTTATTATGCATGCACGTAAAGTAGTGTAGTAAAATCTGATGCTATTTGACGTGATTTTTGTTAGGGAACGTGTATATATCCTACTAATATTATAAACGTGAAAGTTTGTGACCATGTGTGAATGTGTGGATGTATGGATGTTTGTTACTCTTTCACGTGAAAACTACTTAACCGATTGCGATGAAACTTGGTATGTAGATAGCTGGAGACCTGGATTAACACAGGCATTACGATATTCCCACGGTACGGGAGCTTACGAAGGTGAAACCGCGGGACGCAGCTAGTGGTATATATTTTGATTGAAGATAGCTGACATTTTTTGTGTTAAGAATGAGCAGAGTTCTTGTTTCTTCCCCGCTTCTTCTTAGGTACTGATCATGTTCTATTACTACTACCTCCGAAGATTTAAAAGTGTATTTAACATAGGATAAACGATGAGTACTGTTATAGGCTGTGATGATAATAAATGTTTCGCTAAACACAGAAAAACAGTTGTTTTATTATTATTGTTTTAGGTCTTTACTACGGTTCCCGTTTATGAAATTACTAAAGCTGTGTCATCGCACTGTTAACCTGTAAGGCGTCCATCAGAAGCTCATGCAAGTGTCAATCAATACTAAGAGTCATGATTGATGAATGATTATATGGATATTCATAAAAAAGCCTGTTTTGAAAAAAATAAATTAATTGTAATTATAGCAAAAATAGAAAGCGTTGGGTGAAAGATGTATTATAAAGGAATCACTGTAGCCATATTTTAGATACTTATAGTCTAAGATCCCAATTAAGATCGACCTTCACCGATTTGATTACCAGGTGAAAATTATATTTTATCAAATAAAATATCTTTGTGAACGTGTACCAATAGGGTTGTCTTAAAAAAAATGTTCATGGCTATGATTAATTAAAATTTAAAAAAATATATTTTTTCAAATTTGACAATGACTAGAAAAAACTGTACAATTTATATTAGACACTTCTCGCAATTTTTTACAAATTGCAAGAGCCCATCACAACCAATGTCCAGAGATGCCAGGCGCTTTATTATTATTGTTTTATATGTTATTTAAAAGTTAAAATATTAATTTTAAATTAGATTTCTACTATTTAAAGCTAAAATTTTAAGCAACATGTTGTATATACGTTATCAGCGGTACTGAAAAAGACATAGGGTAGCTTTCATCTCAAAAATAGTTCTTCCCCGAGGGATAGAAAAATAACTTTAATGGGAGTGGATGCATCATAAGCTGGTAAATTAGAAAACACCTTTTAAATTTATTCGTATATGGAGAACAATCGATTCTTTTAGACTCTTAATATTTATTAGTTATTTAAAATGAGTGGTTTTATACTGTAGGCTTATCACTTAATCAATATCACTTTACCTGACCCGGGGGTCGAACCTGAGACCTCTGCGAGGCCTTCCGTACACAAATATTGAGCCACCGAGGCAATAATAGCAAAATTTATTTTAATACAACCTTTGTTGTGGTAAGTGTATTAGTTGTAAGTTAGTCGGTATGGCCAATTTTGCGAAAACGATACCTAATTTTTAAAAAAGTGTTAAAAAAGTTTAAAAAAAAGTAAGTGTCGTGGGACATCAGATAGGAACGAAGTTCCTTATTACAAAAATATTAATTTCATGTTCTATTCGAGGTATAAAGAAAATAATTATTCGAGTATACTATATATTTTTATTATGATTTTTATTATAGATAGAAATCAAAAAACTACTTTATAAAATTATCTTAACACCTTTATTTTATTTACAATGATTTATAAAAATATATAATAATAATAATTATAACAGTCATCACGTAGACGCTATAATAGCCATCTTATGTTACGGACGTTTATTGCCGGCTAGGGTATCCCTCCGCAACGTCCCATAAGGAACTCCGTTCCAAAAATATTTTAAAAATGTGTTAAAACAGAAAAGGGTGTCAATGTGAGATTCGATCTATCATGCAGCCGAACAGAAAGCGTACAGTGTACTAGTTAAACCAAACGCTTGTTGAACTATTGCTCGAAATAAGCATACACATACGTTAAAATGTTATTAGTTTTTCCGATTTTCCTGTGGGAACCAACGTTTATCCCGGGATTTAAAAAAACCCTATAACTTGCGCAGGCACTCAAACTATTAGCATACTAAGTTTCAAGCATATCGTTTCGGACTTTCTCGTGCGACGGAAGTACTCGGTCTCAATCAATTAATGTCCCAAATTACTCGCCATCAAACTCTCCATCCCATATTAGTCGAATTCAGATCAAAGAATCTGACGTTGCCAATTTCTATACAAACTTGGATACGACTAAAGGCGCTGGACCAGACAATATATCCTCACAGATTCTCACTAGGTGTGCAGCGTCTATCTCTTTACCTATTTCCCTTCTTTTCTTAAAGTCATTTTCTTCCGGTGTTGTCTCAAAATTATGGAAGTCTGCCTTTATTACACCAGTGCGAAAAAAAGGTTCGAAAACTTAAATACCCAACTACAGCCCCATATCAAAACTATACATAGTAGCTAAAATATTTGAAAGGATCATTTACAACCAGCTATACCCGGCCGTTGAAAAGTCACTAAGTCCACTTCAACACGGTTTTTTAAAGGGGTGATCAACTGTGACCATCTAATTTTGCTAAATGATCACATCTCGCAAGCGATGGATGGGGGTGGGCAGGTCGATGTCATTTATACCGATTATAGTAAAGCATTTGATCGCATTAATTCTTTCATCTTAACACAGAAATTAAATGACATTGGTATTCGTGGTGATCTCCTCAGATGGTTCTCCCCTTATATAGATAGTAGATCACAAGCTGTTGTGTTAAATAACTACATGTCTACGGTTACGGTCCCCAGCGGAGTCCCGCAAGGGTCTCTTCTCGGACCTTTGTTGTTTGTGATATATGTGGATGACATTGACTCGTGTCTGCGTTCGTCCTCGCTACTCTGCTTTGCAGACGATATGAAGATCTTCAAAACAATAGCATCATCTTCAGACACGATTGCATTACAGCAGGACTTATATCATCTTGACCAGTATTGCAAGATTAATAAGCTCGACCTCAATCCTTCAAAATGTTCAGTGGTTATATGCACTAGGAAATATACCATACAAGTCAATGAGTATATATTGAGTGGAACAATCTTGCCTAGACAAAATACTATCCGCGACTTAGGTGTACATCACGACAGCAAATTGATCTTTGACGTACATATCGACAACATGGTTAAGAAGGCTTCTAAAGCATTCGGATTTATCATGGGCCTTTTCAAGTCTTTTACCCAAGCTAAGACTTTAAATTTTATATTGCACCTTTGTCAGAAGTCATCTTGAATATGCCTCGCTTATATGGAGCCCACGCTATCAGGTGTATGTCAACCGTTTGGAAAATATACAAAAACGTTTTATCAAATACCTGTATTACCATCAAAAGCTTCCATATCACTATAATAATTATCTAAAACTTTGTAGAAAGTTTCACATATTACCGCTGTCTTCGCTATCAGTGTTCCTTCGGCTAGAAGGTGCTTAAGTCGTTTTTTTTCTTTTGTAAATAGTATCTATTAAATTAGCTATTAAACCTAGAATGCACATATAACCCAAGCGGCTCGGTGAGATCATGTTTCAGTTAACTTAGTCTTTAAATTTTTATACTGTTATATATTTTTTAGATTGCACATCAAATTGTTAGTATAGCTCTACACGTGAAGACTTGTAATTGGCTTTCAGGTTACTATTGAAGTTTGTATCGTATCACATTAGTAGCTGTAAGTCTTCCATGTTCCATGATAAAAAAAATTTAATCGCATATTTGGCATCAGTATCGATATTTTAGTACCACACAGTGGATTTTTTAACATATATTCAATGTACAGAATTTATCCCGTTACAGTTTTATTATAAGTATATTCCTATCCTATAGATCCTAACCTACAACTTAGAGAGTCTCAAATGTTAATATAAATTCTTTCTCCGACTTTAAAACATTAGACGGGAGTGGCGGTGTTAGGCTGCGTGAGTCCGCCTCTCTTCAGCGTGATCCATGTCCGACTTTATCGCTGTCCGTGCGCTGACTGACGGATGATTTACGAAATGCCATTACACGCTCACTCAAAAGTCATGATTGATGGTTGATTGAAAGTTAAACGATTGTTAATATTGGGAGATGACTCGGGTTTGAATATTTTTTTGTTATTAGGAGTTGATTATTATTTAATTTTTTTCTAAAATTCATAATAATTTTGGTTTTCTGTGTCCTAAATGTACCATATTAAGTCACCATGTCATGATGAGCACTGTTTCCCAAAATACAGGTTTTGGCCTAGTTTGGGAACCAGTATCACTAGCAATTGCAAAAAAATAATTAAACACGTAAGGTTTGTAAAAAAATCTCTGTAAAAAAAGTTAGAGACAAACATTATTATTATTATCAATGACGTAAGGAGGTGCTAAGGCCGTATATGACACCCATACTTCGTCCAGCTTCGCCAGGTAGCCATGACTGAATGGAGGGCACGACTGGGGCGACCGAGTGCAGGGCCCGCCAATATTGTGGTGGTAAGACCCGTTATGATCTATTCCTTCATGACATGGGTGCCTCTCTTACCGGCTGACGCAGGTGATTTCGGGACACAACTGCTTCGGAAAGTACTTGCGTCGCATAGGCTGAGAGCCTACGCTCGTGTGCCACAATTGCGGAGGCTGACGCGAGGACACCGCATTCCATACTTTTGTGGAGCGCCCCACGTGGGTGAATCAACGCCATGACCTGGCGGCTATCGGTGCGTGTTGCCTCTCACCGTGGTTTTGTCCATGGTGCGAAGCGAGAGTGCATGAGATTCCAACGCCTCATTCTGCGAGGAAGTGATGCAAAGCAAAGAGGCAACGGAAAGGGAACAGAAGAGAATCAGGACTCTCCCATACCGCAGGATACGCAACGGGTCGGCACCCGTTGTCGTTGCTCGTTAAGCGTTCGCCATAAAAAAAGGGACTTTACAATCTAAAAATATGTATATACATATTTGATATGCATTTACTTATAAATTTTATTATTGGGTGTGACGTATAAGTCACATTTTAAGAGTTCCGACAGAGAACAATTACAGAACTAGTAATCCCACAATACTAGATGCATTGACAGTTGTTGACGAACACGAATGACGTCCAGAATATAGATCAATAAACTATTAATTAAGGATATAAAACGGAAATGAACGAAAAATGAACATAAAATCTATGACCACAGTGCTTCCTGCAGTACTGGCCAGGTGTGTGTTTTAAAATTGCGAAATGAAAATATTCGTAAGATTGATTCATTGATCAACTACTAACTGCCATACAAATACTAAACATAGCTAATACAACAATATTATTTATGTTCATAGATTATATTAAGTATAAGCCTTGAATTTTATAACACGAACGTATCACTCTGATAAATAATTTATGATTCTACTGCTTCAGTCGTAATATTTACTTCATTTAGGCATGGTGTGAGTGGGAGCGCACTATTCATATGGAGAAAAATATGTTTAAACGGAACATATTAAGTAGTACCTCAATAATTATATAAATTCAACCACAAACAATGATCTATAAAATCAAGACGCTATTATGAAGATTGAGTAGAAGAATTTGTGTCCACGGAGAAATAAATAGCAAATTGTATAAAGGTATGTCTTTTCGAATCTCAGTCAGAAACATAATTTATTATACTGTGTGTGACTATATATTGATAAAAATATAATTAAAATAAATTATCATAAAATAATAACACAGATAGGTACTCTATAAATATGTGAATACTCACAAACAAAAACTTAAAACGTTTACATTTTGGATGGAGAAAATTTGCTTAGGAGAAAATTGATTTGTTACAACGAAGTTCCTTATTATTATTATTGAAAATAATGTTTTATTTTTACGCTATCTGTGGATTCTGCGCGATACTACTGTAATTTGATGTTGGTTGTATACTAATTATCCATATATTATTAAGGGCAACTTTCACAGAGGGCGCAATTTTAATTTTAAGTTTTTACAATATTTTCATACAATTTATTCAATCCATTAAAATTCTTCTCTTTTTATATATATATTTCTTCTGTACGTGTACGTATGTCACTGAACTCCTCCTAAACGGCCGGACCGATTTTAATGAAATTTTTGTGTGTCTTCAGGTGGATTTGAGAATGGTTTAGATTTACAATTGGACCCGGTAGATGGCGCTGCGATAGGGTTCCATGAATAATATTTTTTTAAGTTCAGGCAGGACAACGTCTGTCGGGTCCGCTAGTATATATATATAGAACTTCTTTCCAACCGGTCACAGTTGTCCCAAAGACACCTCACGCCTTTTTTTTTTTAATTCAAGTATGTGTGCAATTCGTGTTTCATTTGCATAAGTGCTAACACTGTCCTAAATATAGCATTACGTACCTAGGTTAAGTAAAAATAGTTTAATTATAAATGATATTTTATATGACTTAATTATGTTTGGATTGTATTATATTGTTTGCGTTTATATACTTAAATATATAATTAGTAAAAAAGGGTAAAACACAATTCGATCGTCCGGTCTTCAACCCGGTCCGTATGTCAAAGGCGTTTGTCAAATTAGGGCAACACTTTAGGGGCGAACTGGTGCGCGGTCCATTTTGATTTCAGTGGTACTGATATCGGTGTTTTCGGTGGAAATAATTGCACAAAAGTAGATTACATTAAACTGTAAATGGAGGATTAGTTTTTGCTTTCACTATATTTATTATGCCATTTTCCAAAGAAAAAAAAAATAAGATTGGCTGAAAGACTTTAAGCTGTAAACAGGGATAAACATAAATGATAAATAAATTAATTTATGCAAAATAGATCTCTTCAGACACTTTTACATGTCGATAAGTTTTGTAAAGTTTTATGGTGCCGGCATTTCCTATGACGAAAGCCTATAGAAGAAACGCCGAAAAAAACTCAAGGAACCAAGTTTACATTAACCCAAATTGTGCAAGTGCCGTGTAGACGTCCAGGATGGTCTTTATATGAAAGAATCATTTTAGTTTTGAGCTAACCAGTCACGATACTGCTAACAGACCGACAGACAGGCGGACAACAAAGGGATCATATAAGGGTTCCTTTTTTCCTTTTGAGGAACGGAACCCTAAAAACGGTATAAAATCTTCAAGAATTGATTCCTGAGATGGACGCACTTTCTACATATAAGTTTGTTTGCTTACGGAACCCTCGGAACCATCGAGTCAGACTCGCACATGTCCGGTTTTTATTCCTATTAACATGCCTCAATTTTAGAAAAAAAATATGCCACCGAAGTCCACAAATAATGAAATAACGATGAGGCTGAGAATAACCGAATTAATTACTGTAGTTTCCATTTGTACCACGCTAGGAGTTATAAATTTGACACAGTTGATTTTTGACCCGATCAAATATACGAGTAGGTAGATTGTTTACATTGAATCCGACAACAATCTCCGCCATGACAAGTGTTTTTTGTAGTCTTGACCTAAATATAAGTGACATATATTATCGTGAGTAACACTACTATCTATATCGTGGTTATCATCAAGGGATGACAAATTATCGAATCAAATCATGGATATAATAATAATAATATTAATAGAATTTATTATTATAATATGAATTGAGAATGAAATGACAGAATTTGGTGCAGATAAATGTGTAATCATGCATGTAAAAGGAGGCAGGATTGTGGAATCTGAAGGGATGAAACTCTCAGGTTCTAAACGTCTTCTCGTAGATGTCTTTCCGCAAACGAAATTTACAAGTATATAGGTATGTCGCCGGCGTTAGGTTCAAATGAATGGACTATGAAGCAGTCTTTACAGGAACGCTTTTTTGGCCGCCTGAAAAAAAGTATTAAAAAGTATTTTATCAGGTGGTAATAAGGTGCGGGCCTATAATCACTACCATATCATAATCATACCAGTCCTAACCTATTCCTTTGGCATATGGACTCAGTTGAAACTGAATGCCCTAGATAGAAGAGTTCGTACACTGCTAACCGTGTACCAAATGCAACATCCATGTTCATACGTAATGAAATTGTAAATCTGGCGGAAATTTGGTCGTGGTTTTTTAAAGGCCAGGACCCTCCGCAATAGCGAGGCATGCAATCTTAGAGATTACTTTCTCTCCGTTAACGTGGAGGTGCACCGAGATGTGGTAGCAGTTGACAACGGACTCACTCCGCTTGCTCTAGCTAGGTAGAGAGAGATATATCGTAAACCTGCAACTCAGTAATACAGTTCGTAAGGAGATATGGAAGAGCAAAGATCTACCGGGTCCGGATCTAATCTTCTTCGATACATCATGCATAGGGAGGAGGTCTAACCCTAACCACCGTTAGCTTGGTCCCTGTACCCGATGCCGGTGGGATACTAATTATTATTTATATTTTGCAATGTATATTTTTTATATCTGAATGTATTTAAAAATGTAATTTATATGTAAGTATATTTAAATAAATAAAGAGAATAATAATAATGGTCTGGGACTTATCACACATCGCCATCTAGACCCACACTTATGAGAGCAATTAGAACACGGATAAACATACATTGTTTTTTTCTCTAAATTATACCTTTAAACACCCAGACCAATGCAAATGAATGAAAATATTTTTTTAAATACTTAAGTTTAGGTATATGTACATACATATTTAATCAGAAGTATTTTAAATAGTTAAATGTATAAGAACACCTCATCATTTTCCATTTACTGCTTTAAACCAGTTTTTAATCCCATGACAATATTGTGGTTTAAGGATTTTTTTTACATTTTTCGATCAATAGGATTCAGAAAGATTATGTAAATGGAAAACAATGTGGCGTTCTTATACATTTAAGTGTTTAAAATACTTTGGATTAAATATGTTTGTACTCACACAAAATATTAAAAAGTTCATATTTTACCTATTAGGATCCCCATTATTATTTAACAATGAGGGATCGAAATCAAGGTTGTTATGAACCTCTCAAGGTAAATAAAATTTTAGTTCTGTGTGTGACACGATTTTTTTTCCGCTCCAGATAGAATCATCTGAGCCCAGTTAGTTGATTATTTTCTTATCAGATATTACAATGTTTAATGTTATGGTTTTGAATAACAATTTTTTATTCCAAAAACAAGTTTGACACAATATGATTGAAAAAGTGCCCAATTATTTACACGAACAGGGATCTTCTAAGTTGATTTAAAATGTTAAATGATTTACAACTGAAAGTCTGTAAAGACTATGTAGATACAAAGTGTTTAATTTGACACATTTCAATGCTCCGTTCAATAGACAACCATGTAATATTCATACTTTCATACATTTATTCACGAAATGATTATTACCCATTAAGTATGGTAGAAAACAGAAACCTCTTAATTGCGTAGGTCTTTTAAAATTATTCCTAAAATAAATGCATACTCTAGACGTGTTGCACTCATTCTTGTAAGCATGCATGCATTAAAGCACTCGACCAGTTCAATTTAAAAAAAAAATAACACTTCAGAAAACTTAATAAGTGAAATATATGTGAAATTTCACTTATTAAGTTCAATTAACTAAGTTCCAAATCTAAGATAAAAGTAACCAGTAAAAAATGTATTAGTTGTTCTTTAAGGACACCAAATAGACCACACCTTTGAGCTAAATCACTAAACACAAGTCATAAGTCCTCTTGTCATTAGTCACCGACGATTTAGTCACTTTTCCATAAGCATTACGCACTGGACGCCGATGCACAAAGTAGTGTGTGTGCTATATTATATATAAAGAATGTTTTATAAAATTGTTCGCAAGAATTTTGGGGATTTTAAAATTTCTCTCCAATCACGTTTATTACTTTCATTTAATACTGCCGTAAATTCCATGTGCAAGTTATGCTAGAGCTGAAAGGTATTCGAATGCAACATTGGCTAATGTTAAACTTTTCTTTCTCTAGCCTCTAGTCTATGACTCAAAGAAAAGTTTAAAGTAGTATAAGGTGCACGTGAAGATATTGTCTGCTGGTATTAATTTGTTGCTATTGCTACTTGTAAATTATTTTGATAACCTTATCAATATATTTTTGTTATTATAAAAATACTTTTGTGAGTGGTATTCATATTTATTAAAGGCCGGCTAGTTTCTCCATCGAACTCGACGGGCATCCACGAAATATACACGTAAGTAGAATCGCATATCTTCAATATTAATAATTTTTTATAACATTTCAGATAACATAACATTTCAAGATGGATGAGGATCCTATAGAAACTGCAATAGGCCGCTTTGGAAAATATCAAACTTGGATTTTATTTTTAATTATAATAGGTAGATTCCCGACAGAGTATCAGATTATGAATGTTGTATTTGTTCTACCTAGTGTGGAGTATAACTGCCTAGACAATAATATAACCAACTACTGTCCATGTGACAATCCGAAATATGATACTAGCACTATAGTGAGTTCGGTGACAACTGAATGGAATCTTATATGCGATCGAACATCGCTGGCAAGTTTAGCGCAATCGATATTACAAATTGGAATTTTAGTTGGTAGTTTTATTCTTGGACATATATCAGACAGGTGGGTGAATATAATAAGATATTGATTTATTAGATACTAGCTGTGCCCGCGACTTCGTTCGCGTTTATGTCGGAAAACAACAATATATCGCTTATAACAGGCGTTGCACCTCTTCGTAAAAGGGAGAATCCACCAAGCAGGATTTTGGAATGATGTTCCTTACCGCACGTTACACTTCAGAGGCTCGGCGGATGGGGGCTACGTGGAAAAAAGTGTTAGCGCAACGAAAAATACTGACCGCTATTTATTTTATTTACACCATCTGTGGATTCTGCGCGATACTACTGTAATTTGATGTGGTTGTATACTAATTATCCATATATTTGCACTAATATTTTGCCCAAACTATGGGCAACTTTCACTTCATGTATATTATATTGCGGAAACCTTCCTGAGTTTCGGAATAAAAAGTATCCTATGTTCTACCTCGTAGTATTAACTCAAATCATGCCAAATTTCATTTAAATCCGTTCAGTAGTTTCGGCGTGATGCGCGGCCATGATACAGCCTCACAGACATACGGACAGACAGATAGACAGACAAAAATGAAAAAAAAATAGTTTTTTCTTTAGTATCGAATATAGAGTAGACCCCCTAACATTTTTTTAAAATATCTTCAATGTACAGAACTTGACTTGCTATTATATAAACATAGATAAGTAAATAACGTATTATACTTTCTTCGCCTGATGTTTGGATTCCAGTAGTTTCCAATCCAGACTTGTAGATTAGACGTTTTTTACAGCCTGACGTATTTATTAATCCGTTCATCAATTTAATGTTTGTATGTAATTCCATGATGTATGTAATTTAAACATTCTTTAACTCTGTAATAAGACCCAATAAAATACCTATGACAGTACCTTACCTTTGAAAAATCTCCACGGTTCTCCAAAAAATAAATTGAATATTTTAATTACCTACGTTCGCCTGATCCCATATTTAGAACCTCCGTTTTACTAATAAACTGTGTAGCTGTGTAGCTAATAATGCATTTTTAAATCTAATAATGACTATAATATTAACATATTAACTTATTCTTACAGATATGGCCGAAAACTTGTTGTGTTGATATCGTTATTCTTCGAAGTAGTCTTCGTGGCTATTTCAGCAGCTGTACCAGAATTTTGGATGTTCGTTGTGTGTCGATTTTTAATTGGGACCATGGTAGGAGGGACTATGCTCTCTTGCTATGTACTACTAATTGAACTATGTGGAAAGTCCTTTCGATCGTATATGAGTGGTCTCTCGGAAGTTTCATTGATGTTAAGCTACATTTCACTACCTGTTATAGCATATTTTGTAAGAGAATGGAGAACTTTGCAGCTAGTAACTTCGCTTCCCTGGATAGTAGTTGCTGCATATTATTGGTTGATACCTGAATCACCTAGATGGCTCATAAGTGTTGGAAAACGGAAGGAGGCTATTGATGTGTTAACGAAAATTGCTAAAAAGTAAACTGATAAGTTATAATGTTATATATATCTTTGACTAGTTATATTTAATAACATGAGGTCAACTACTATTAGAAGAAACTGCAAAAAACAAGACTTCTTATTCTTAAATTTTTATTTGAAACATCTGTAATTAATTACCCAATCTTATTTGTAACTTATCTTAATTAACTTTCATTACAGTACATTAGCTTCTACCTCCTTTAATAGTTTTTATAATTTAACGTTACTTTTTACAGAAACAATCGGGCGGCAGATAATATTAAAGATATCGTTACCAAAGTGGAGCTATCAATAAAAAATCAGCAAGTAACCGGCACATACGCAGATCTATTTAAAACGCCGAAGATACGACTGTACACTATAATTACCGCATTAATATGGATGTGCTGTTCACATACATTCTTTGGACTCAACCAATACATTGGTCGGCTTCAAGGAAATATATACTTAAACGTGATGCTATCTGCATCATTCCTCGTCCCTGGACTAATAGTTATCGTTATTGCTACGATGCATTTTAAAAGAAAATTAACTATAATTACTACTTTTAGTACAGCAGCAGTGTCATTGTTAGTATTTATTTTCATTCCAGATGGTTTGAGAGCTGCTAGTTTAGCATTTGCTATTATAGGTCTAATAGGAGCTTACACGTCATTTGTACAAACATATTTGTTCACATCTGAAGTATTTCCAACAGTGATTAGGAACACTGCGATAGGTTTTGCTTCAATGTTTGCTAGAGTTGGCGGATTTATTGCTCCTTTTGTTGTTAATATAGGTCTTGAATGGGTGTCAATTTTAATTTTTAGTATTATTGCAATTAGTGCGGCGATACTCTGTTATTTTCTACCCGAAACTAAAGGTATTACTTTACCCAATACCATTGCAGAAAGGGAAAAGTCAGCAACAAAAAGCTCTTCCTTGTTATAACTTTGTACGAATAATGTACCACGTTCGATATTATAGTAGATATATTAATTACATTTGAAGCTGTCTATAGCTGTAGTAGATGTTTGAGGGAAAGTATAGAGTGAAGTGGTACTAATTTTTAGTTTGCCAACATGTACATAGTTTAGAGTTCTAATATTAGATGTAATAAGTAGTATAAGTTATCTTAATCTTATTGTTGCCGTGATGCACCTTAATCCTTAATATTTTTTTGTATCACAAATTATGTACGATTAAGCGTACTTATACTTAATAAATATTTTGTTTTATAACAACTTTTTTATTATTTAAAAAAATAAACGAATTTTTGACATTACTGAACATTCATGTACACCATGGTCACAAATAAAAGAATTTTGTTGTGTCTTTGGTGTTATGTTATTTATCACAGACTATATTAATAGAAATGCAGTAAATAGTACGAGAACATTTTGAACTTTTTTGGTAAAAATAATATAATTTAAATTTTTAGCATACAATGTAATAAAAAAATAATTTTAACAAAGTTTAAGAGTCTTCCGTGAAAAATAAAGTATGAAAACCTAAGTGGCCAACTTTTTCAAAAATATGCGCAATTAATATAGTTTACAAAATGGTATAATAGACCATTATATCTTATGTAATTACGAAGTTATTGCTATTAAGATGCAGAATTAGTAAATTTGATTAAAGTAAGAAATTAAAATTTCTGCATTTAATTTTAGTATAGTCTATGACGAAGTTATGTCAAACAAATCGTTTTTTTTAAACTTCATAATTTGGGTACCATTTGCTTTTTTTTGAGCCCCTGATAGGTGTACTAGTAGGTGCTCCAGGATTATCCATTCCTTCTGGGACACTCTGTATATATTATTTTATAACAAAATATTTATTGCGATGTAGATTAAACCCTCCCCCACATTTGAAATATCATGTTACGTGCATGAAATCATCATCATCAAAACATGTATCTTAATTTTATTAAACACAATTAGTAATTTGGCATTATTGAGAATTCACATTTATTTGAATTTATTAATTACATTTATTTTTTGCTATTATTTCCTAAAACGAAATGTGTTCTACTTAAACTTACTACTCATTTTTATCTTATATCACAAGTTTCTCGAAAAGCTTGTACTGAATATTATGGAAACCTCCAAAGTACCACGTTATAAAAATGAAAAACAAACAATGATAGATAACCCAGAATTGAAACATTACACTGTTCAACAAAGAATATAGAAAAAATATATCAATAACAGTCCAGAATAGAAAACCCATTTTTGCAACCAATAGGGACCTAGGAGAGCGATGTGGAGGTGGTCTGTTTGATTCCGGATCGATGAAATTACCTGAAAAACATAACTGTGCTAGTAAATAATAAGCGCTTGTCCTTTATTTGAGAGATTAACTCCTCAAGACCTGAAGGTAATAGTTTTTTCCTTTAGTTGTAGTAACTTTCATGATAAAGTCAGTATATTTTGCGAAAAGTAATCAGTAGTCTAAAGAAGATTAGGTAACAACAAATCAGTCCCTGTAATATGATTTTAATCGCTTTCTTTTCAAGACACTTAAATGAACAAGCATAATAAATACCCAACATTACAAATTGAAAAGCAAATTAATGGCACTTAAATCTAGATAATATATAGTTATGCCAACCTCCATTATGAAATTTGCGAAGACTGTCCTCTTTTTCTCTCCAACGATCGTTTAACCAGCTTCGTAAAGCTGAATCTTCGTGAGGTATATTTTTAATACGATATCTGAAAATTTGGAGATATAATTATGTAGCTGATAATATCGGTTGCCGTTGCTACCAAGGTGGTAGGCGCATATAGACGGTAGTCTGTCACAATGTCTGTTAGCACTCGATTGAAACGCAACACCACCTCCTCAGAGTGCAACAGGTGGTGCACCTGTTGCACTCTGAGTTCGAGTGACCGTCCTCACTACCAAACAAATACGGCACTTCACTAGTAGGTACTTACCGCTATCTAAACGCGATCTTCTGTACCTCAATTAATACTGTTTCTTTCTTTAAAATTCTATTTAAATACTAATTGACTCTTCTCACATAATTTCCTAGTTTATATGGATATAATTATGTATATCATCCTTAGCATTGTCGTAAATAAATAAACAGAATTAAAAGTCTTCTTTATAGCCTCTAGTAAAGATATACATACCTTTTACAATAAAAATAGACATTCTTGGGTATTCGCCCCTTTAACAAGTCCATTTCTGTTTGGGCTGGAGTATCATAAGCTATGGTAACGTCATAAACTGAGGCTAGACCGGACTCTCGTAAACGAGAAAACAAGGCTGACCAGCCCGTTGTCCGCGGATGTAACACGAAATCATAATGCTAAAACAACAAAAGTAATAATCAAATCTATGATTGGAATAGGGACGAACCTCTCCCTTACAGAAGACCGTGGTTAATCAATACTACTAGCATAATGTGTTGTTTGAGATGTTGAGTAATTGGGGGAGGGTCTAGAGTTAGCAACGAACTCGACACTCCGTGAGTTAGAAACCGAAGTCGCAAAACGCACATATTTAGTCAGACGTTC
Source organism: Euplagia quadripunctaria (assembly GCA_963859945.1). NCBI lineage: Eukaryota > Metazoa > Arthropoda > Insecta > Lepidoptera > Erebidae > Euplagia > Euplagia quadripunctaria. The sequence goes on from OY982569.1 coordinate 14,285,351, forward strand.
ATAATGTAACCAACACCTTTTCCAAACAGAGCATGTTTTCAGTAGAAACTTATCAAGCATAAGACAATGTCTAGGTACCTGCAATTTATTCGTAACTGCGAATTTCTCACTACGGCGACGGTTATCGTCACTTAAGTCAGTTCCTTCGGGAAATAGCACTAGCCGATAGTCGTAGTTAAGTTTGTGATAATACTCTACAAACTGGGAGAGATGTACTTGATCTTCCCGCCAATTTCTTTTTACATAGAGAAAAAAGTTGAGTTGCATTATCCAACCTGAAAAAGTAATAAACGTTCTATATTTATGTATTTTCTATTTTTCATTTCAAGGACCTTTACCGGTAAGACTGTGACTTTGCACCAAATATTGCTATGCAGCACGTAAATGTCAAATAATTTGTATTATTATCATGTTTTATGTTAAATACGTCTTAGTTATTAGATTTAATAATAAAACTGCCTATTAGATTATTATATTTCTGGTCATTATTTTTCTATCCTTGAAGAAATTGCTTTTAGCGCCCTTTATAGGTACATTTCAATTTTGTAAACTTACTTTAAGCAATATTTAACCGTTTATGCTTAACATCTGTTCTGTGTAAGTCTTAGTTCACACTAATATGACTTTTTCCTGATCTCATTAATCGTAGTTGACAGTGAATTAGACCGGCCCACTGTCAAGACCGGCTTACTCTACTCTACTGGTGTACAATAAAGTTTATTATATTCTAGTTATTAAAAGACTAGATAACAGTTCAGTATTTATTTACTAATCAACGCCGGCGACGGGCTTAAGAAAAACAATTAATCATGCTGGTTTGTACTGTGAAATTGTTTCGTAATTATGTCACAAAACCTTTTATCAACATAAAGATTACTTAATATATTAAATTTGTTTTAATTACCATTATTTTTTTAGAAAATATGATTCTTTATTTCAATACTGTGTAGGTATCTCAGATTAACGGGTGTTGTCAGTTTATTACCTGGTTATTTTACAAAAACTTTTTTTTTTCATTTACATATCAAATAAAATACAGAATATCCAATTTTGTATACATAGCATTTGTAAACCCCTAAGGTTTGTAGTAAATGCTACTAGTAGTCTACATTATGTACTTAAAAATAATGACAGTGCAGGTGTTAATTGGTAAACATTAAGCTAAGAAGTGAATTTTTTTAAATAAATAAGGCTGGTAACGACATTTTACAGGTAACTACGGGCTTTCGATGTTCTGGAGAAAGTGAGACTTTAGTTTAAATCTAATATTACTTGGAGTAATTGTGTTCCGCAAATCGGAGGGTAGTTTGTATGTTTATTAGTCGAGGAAATAAATACAACGATGTGCGTTCGACATATGTGTTGTTAGCGCGAACCGTGCAAAGCCGGTTTCGAGCGACCGCCCGCGTGTATACAGGTGTTGAATTTCATTTACGTTTAAGTTGTACTTAAAAATTGTTCTTTTAGAAGCATATATTTAATTTGTGTATAAATCGGCAGTATATTACAGTGTTTAAATAATCCCTGTTCGTCGTTTTGAAATTGGTCTTTAATTTTCTTTGATACAATATTTTTCAACATTTTTAATTGCAGTTTATATATTTGGTCTAAATAAGATTTGTAATTGCGACCGTAGCTACTTAGTCCGTACTGAATATGTGATTCGACTCGCGAGTTGTATAGCATAAGTTTTACTTTAAAAGGTATGCGGTTTTTTTAAATAATTATGTTTGCTAAAAAGTGCCTTAACTTGTCACAGACACGCTCAATATGTCTACTCCAGCCAAATTTATTATCAATTTCCAGTCCGAGATATTTTTGTGATTCTACCTCTATTTGAGGGCATTTGCAGGCCAGGTTGTTCGTGTCATGTGAACAGTTGTGATTGTGTGCAATTATGCTTTTAGGAGGTATGTTTTTTATGTATGGTGATTTTATTGTTAATAGTTTTGTCTTGTTTGCATTTACTACTAAGCCAGCATCATAGCACCATCTCAATAAAGAGTTTAGATCAGACTGCAGACGATTACTAGCTTTTAGTGGGTCCCTATCAGCAATTAATTACCAGGCATGTATCATCTGCGAACTGATAGCATGTGCAGTGTTGGATGCAATTGCTCATGCCATTTACGTATGACAGGAAATAAAGGGGTCCTAAGACTGACCCTTGTGCCGTGCCCTCTGTGACATCAATTCTTTGACTTAATCGTCGACTTAATTATGGGTAATCGTTAAAGGATGATGCTATTCATATTTTATATTATTTAAACAATATATCGCTGAAGATAATGATACCTTACTTTCCTAAACGGCACGTCTGGCATTAGAGTTTCAGGTCTTAGGATGTTTTGGATTTTAGATTTCCTACGGATCCCGTACTGGCAAATCGATGGAAGACTTTATACAACGGACAAGAAATGAGGACACAGAGAGAGGAACATTTTTCTGCTGATGATTTGTATCTTATATTCTTCAGCCGTCGTCACTTATGACATCTGAAGAATGGATCTGCACCAAACGATGTATTTAATCTTTACATTAAAAAAATGCGCACAGTGGGCTTAGTATACCTGTCCGCCCGTTCCGCACCTAAAGTTTGTCATATTACTATTAAGAAGGTATCATTTAGTACATATATTAATCCTTTAATACCTATAAAGGATTAGTAAGAAAAATAAAAATACATTTAGCTCGATATGTACCTACCTGAAATAAATTGGTCACTGATGGAGATGTAAAATAATGATCAGTCAGAAACGATAAATGATTTCTTGTAATTTTGACTCAAAGTACAAAGTAGTGTAACTGTTCATGTTAGATAATACCGACTATTATTTTTATTAATTTATTAAAAAAGTAATTTCCTCAATTGAAATCAATCGCTTATTTTCACTTATTTGCTTGGATAATCTCTGAATATGAAATTCACCGGTATTTTATCATTTCTGACAGATTCAAAAATTTACACTTATTTTTCGTTTATTAATGTTTTGTAATAAATTAGTTATCTTTTAAATCACTATTTTATTAATTCTTGATCTCCTTATATGATAGACAGAAGTCTATCAAGAAGAGGAGGTCAGGAAACAATTTAGAGCAGGCATTCCTAAACACGCACACAGTGACAGTTTGTGGACAATAACTCTCGTGCTTGCTCACACATAATGCGTAATTGGAGACTGTATTATGCATATCATTTATTGAATTGCTCTATCTAGACACGTATATATAATGATAAAATCAAAGCTTGCTGCATAGCAATATTTGGTGCAAAATCACCCCGTCTTACTAGTACTCAAAAAGTTTGTTATCATCACATATCTAAGATGATTCACAAATGATCAACTTACCCATTCCAGGGATGCTTTTAATTTCATCCTTTAAAACAAATTTGATTTTTGCCTTGCCCCCAATATTTAAGACACCGGCGGAATCTGCCGTCCTATCGACCGGCTGTTTACACGTACATACATCACGAACAGGATTTTGTGTTGCATGGTATAACGCTATCCATACAAAGTTCCAGTCAACTCTTGTGCGGTGGTTCATCACTATTATAGTTTTTTCATCTGCATTCACGTAATCACCGAAATGATGCATCTCCGTATTACAGCAACATTGAAACAAAGCCTAAAATTGTATTTATACGAAAAGTATTAAATACTATAATAATTATAATTAATTACAATACTATAATAAAAATAGACCAATCTTACCACTGGATACAGTTCCCATAACGCAAATAATGAATCGACAATTTTTCTGTATAAGCTATGACTAAAAAAGATCAGGTACATTACAGGACAGTACAGAACAAAAAAGCCTGGAAGGAATTAATTAATATTGAATTACATATAATACATAATACGGCTATTTTGATAATAGAAGAGTTGTATGGTGTATTTTAGCATAGGCACAAGAAAGTATGATCTGTACTTTATTTGATTATTGTAACTTAAGTCAACAAAATGCAACAAAATGATGTATTGTAACAATAATATAATTCGGAAATATTTTTATCCTTACCCTTTACGAGGAATCGATTTTAGTTATATGAAAATTCAGTTACGAAAATTATATGACTAAAATCTAATATTTTTTATCTGAGACATCATAAAAACAGGTGTACTTTTAATTTTAGGCAATAAACTTTAACATAACATCAGGTGCTGCCTTGTCTCACTTAATTTTTTTACCATCTTAACGTACTTGTCTGTTTTAATTTTATACTAGAAGAGTCTATTTTTCGTTGTTAAATTTATCCGAAGAGGAGAGAATTGAAGTCATTATTAAACTATTAGACTAAGTAATATATCGAACTATTAATAATCACCAATATTTAGAGTGTCTGTAAAAGTATACAACACATACATGATGTACGGAAACAGCCTTTGAATTTAGGAATTTAGTTATTTAATTTATTGATATGAATTAACTACACAACTTTGGTAAATCATCGTAAAGAAAAATAATAATTGTGCTTGATTCATGACGGCTAATATATTTCTTTGAACTCTGTGATTTTTGATTAATAGTTTATCTTTTTAACACTTTTTTTTTAATATTTATAGGCGCCAATCAAAAATAATATGTTTAATTACGTTAAAACGTACCAGACAGTATGGTGTAATACCACGCGGTGCAAATCAACAGACCTGCCACCATAGCGCTGAAGCCTGTGAACTAATACTGACGCTGCCAGGAAGCCATGCCGATGTCATGCAAGCGTTGTCATTAGATTAGAACCCCTGCGCACTCCACTAAGCCCTATTACGTGACACTTTGACTCGTAACTACATGTAAGTGGGTACCTAAATAAAAGTGTTATCTCTGACCCTGCATTTAAATGTCCCTCATATAACTAAAAAAGTACATATTTATACAGATTGGAAATGAGAGAAGAGGTAATAATACACTTTGAAAATACTACACAATCTTTAATGTTGTCAATTTGGACTTCACATTTACACAATACAGCAGTTAATCAGTCAGTAAGCACCTCATTTTGTGACGATCTAGGGTTTGTTGTTTCTGTTTGATTCTGTCTTCTACCAGTAAATTTCTCACCTTCTTCTATAGTCATCAACAGTTCACAGTCTTTAGTTTCTGGTAGCATCAAACAAAGCAAAGCGGCTACGATCGGAAATACACCGAAAGCAACAGGAGCACACCATTTTCCGTATTGTCTCATGTTAGCTACAAACGGCGCTAGCATGGCTCCAACTCGTGCCATCATTGAGCAAATTCCTAGAGCAGCATTTCGAACCACCGTAGGAAACATTTCTGAACAATATAAGTAAACAATAACGAAAACGACGTAGCAGCACATTACGCCGATGCATCCAAGAACCACAGACGCCTCACCTTCGGGGACTAGTGCTACGATGAATATACATAAACTGCACACAACATTAGTAATAATTACAACAGTTTTGCGTTTTGTGAATTTAATTAACGGTATAGCTAAGACGCAGCCGCATGAACAGACGCTCCCGCTTGCAACTACGTTTATGAAAATGTCTCCGGTTAGGTGGCTGATGTATTGAGCCATCCCATAAAAACAATAACTGCACGCGAGCCAAGTAAAAGACATTACCAAAATGTTTCTTCTCAAAATCGGTGTTCGGAATAAATCCAATACAGAACTCTTCGGATTAATAACTTTGTGCTCAATTTGATACTCTTCTATTCTATGCCTTATGTTTTCCGTCGGTAATTTGTTTCTAAAAACAAAATACTTATAAATATTTTAAACGAATGAAAATGAAAAGCTACTGTTAGTTCTAAATAAACCATAAAACCTCTTTAATATTTTCGTATAATATACTTTGATGGTGTAAGAAGAGATTAATTCAGTTGTATTAATACACATTAAGGAAATGTAAAATATTAGTTCAGTTCACTTTGTTATGAATAAAAATGTATCATTTTGCACAATGATTGCCGTAAAAATGCTGACTTGTATTTGGCACGAAAATTAACTCTCTCATTTTAAGGCGTAGAAACACGAGAATTGGATTGAAAAATAGTTTTTTTTTTACTAATGTTGATATTGGAAAAATATCAAAATCTATACAACTCGAGTTGTATCACTTTTCACTGAAGGTACCGATTTGATCTGAAAATATCTATAGAATACCAGTTGTATGGAAAAAAATTGGGATTGTTGCTATATTAACTTGAATTTAAATCAAGAATTAATCATTCTTAAATATAACAGTTCTTTATAATCTAATATAATATCAAGCTATGGATAGGTTTATTTTTAGACACATCTTGACCCTTTGGAGAGCCCCATCCAGAAGAACGAGTCAAGTGCGAGTTGAACTCTCTCAGTATTTTACTTTTCTTTTCAGTGGGAATGTTAGTTATAAAAGAGGAATGCTTAATTTTCATATGTTTTGTTTAATATGTTAAAGTTAGCAATAATGCCTTTTGTACATTATCTGTTCGACACATCATGGATAGTTATGATACTTTCACTGTAACAATGGTGTACAAATAAAGTGTTATCTGATATATCATAACATAACATTACAAATTCATAGAAATAGTGTCATAACACTATTTCAATTAATATTCAGATATCGTGTAAAGCATTTGTCCCGCAAATAAAGCAAAATTCGTATATTTACGTTCGTGATTGGGTCACCTAAGTCTGCAAACTTAGTAAATGTTAAGACAGTAAATATGCTGCAACCGAAAACCACACATATTATACCTACTCTCAGGGAGTCCGTTCATTACATAAATAAACATGAAATAGAATCCCACGACACACATCCCTATCATGCAAAATCATGGAAACATTGTATAGGTACATACATTTTTGCAACTCGTTCCAATAAATGTACAGCTTCATTTGTTTTGTTCATTGCTAATAACCATCTTGGCGTTTCTGGTAGAACGCAAATATATATCAACAAAACTACATTTGTGAGCGATATGCTTAGCTGAAAGTACGTGTAATCTCTAATGTAATAGCCGAATACTGCCAACATAACATGGCCAACAGTAAATGGTATATGGAACAATGCAGACACGATGTCTCTTTTGTCACTCCCAACGTACTCCATAACAATTACAAATGCAATGACCATGACCCCGCCAACTGCTATACCGAGTATCGTTCTAAAAATGGTAAAACTCCAGTAATCTGGTAGAAACGAAGCAAACACTCCGGCCAAAATCTCTATCATAACTGCTACTATCAGCATTGGTCTTCTTCCATACCTGAAATTAAATATTTAGTAAATATTTCAAAATATAACTATTAAATATTCATAAATATATTTACTTCCTAAAGAAATAGATTATACTTACTTGTCTGATGCGATTCCAAACAACAAGCTTCCAGCGAGAACTCCAAATTGGAAAGCAGTTTGGTTGAAATCTTTCAGCCATGACTTTCCACATAATAAATTCCATTCTGTAACTATAGTCCTTTTAAAAATAGATGTATTATATTGTGGATTAGTACAACATTTCGTTTTCGAGTCTGGACAATGATATTGAGCTGGTGGAGCTAAAAATATGATAGCCATTTGATGAAATGCAACTCCGAATCTACTAGTGAACACTATTAAACATAACCACGCATGATACGGTCCAAAACTTCCCATTATCTCACTAATTAACACCATCACTTAAATAAGGAAGAACACAGTGATAATCAAACTTAATATCATTGCCAGAATAACATAAAAGAAAAATTAATGTAGGAACGGTGAAACCGACTCAAAATAACGGTAATTCTCCAAAGGCTTAAATTATAAACAATTTCATTCACCTTCATCCAAATGCGAACGAGTAGGTCGTGGTGAACATTGAAATGATCTTTATCCAATAGTGGGTACTTATGAATAGTAAAATACTATATGCGATTTCTATTACCACTTGAGCATCGGGTACCGTAACGTAAATAAATAAAATTGTGTTAACAATTCATCTACGTATTCTACTCACTAATGCCTGTTGGCAGTGGCGTAATAATAGGGTTGGCAGAGCGGGCAAATTGACCCGGCAAACCCAAGAGACCATGACCACAAGAGGAATCTAAAATTTATTACAACATTTCAAGTAGAATAAATTCAAAAATATACACGAATTATAAAAGTAAATTATCAAGATTACAGAAATATGTATCACTCAGTTTTATTGAAATGCATTCATTTCGATTAATTTTTTTTGCCGCGGCACTCTATGTTGGCGTTGTCGCTGGCTAGCGTCCCTCGGGAAATCCCTGCTTTCTATTTTTGTAGGTAAGAAAGGCTTTCTTTCCAACTTTCCAATAGGCTAATAATATTACAATTTTTAGTGTTCGTTTTATCAAACCTGTAATTCAATCAGAGCTCAAATTAATTGTTGAAATTAGTTATCAATATTTCTAGTTCTAGAAATTATTTTAGCGGGAGTGAAAATAAGAGGTCTGATGAATAAATTAAAAAGATCCTTAAAATTGGTGTCTAAACAAGTGTCTTAAAAGGATATGAATATAGCAAATACCATGAAAGAGACTTATGGTGGAGGTCAAAAACTTATGAAAAATATCTAGCCAAACTGTTGAAAAGTCAACATGTATAAGAGAACTTGCCGATTAATTAATAATAATGAATAATTATATGTCTTCTAAGTTTCCTGATTCGTCATTGACACTTTTTCTTAACAGAAAGGACTTTCAATAATAAATATTAATTTCGGCTAGAAATATTTTTTTCTATTTTTTTTTTTTTGAAGGGTACTAGTAACGTGGGTCACACATTACTAGTATTCTTGTTAACCCCTCCAGCTAAGCTAAACGCTTGTGTTAGAAGTGGGTTCACTGCCTGTGGGACTATAGCGCCGATCTACTAGCGCCTAACGGAACCGGTCCGTGCAGGTGAAGACAACCTGCACCGAGTTTCAATACTTCAGCTGATCAACCAGCACAGACAGCACCAATCTGTTTAATGTGTATAACTGTGATTATCATAACCCGAAAAAGGGGTCATCGACTTTAATTCAATAAATCCAATCCAACCGTTTGCGTAAAACTCTCCCTTCACCACGTGAAATCGGGAGGGGTGTGATTGGTCAAGTGACAAAATTCATGGTGGCAAAAATTGGTCTAACATTATTTAATATTGTATAAGGGACGCTGCTTTGCCGTGAGGTACTGTGTGATGGTACCATATTTTTTGCTGCTAATGATACGTCCTTAATTTTTAAGCTCGCTCGCAAGTTGTGGAAGATTAAAAACCAGGCCATGGGCGAGTTTGAACTCGCGTGGAAAGGGTTTTGTACGATGAATTTAAGGTAAGGTAAGTTTGTACGCACAATATTGAAAGATTTACTATGTTATTTTACAACCATAGGCTTTCCTGTAATTTGTTTTCTGAATGTTTTTTTTAATCTTAGTCTCAGTAGTTTCAGAGATAAGGGTGAGTAAGGGTGGTGAATTGCCAATTTTTATCTATTTGCTTAAATAACTATTATTCTTAAAAATATATGTATTATTAGGGACCATCACAACAAGCCCTCTCGTTTGATATATCACACCGAACTGGTGTTAGTTTGCAAAATATATATGCTTAAAGTTTCTGAAAGAGCATATTATTTTAGCAATTTTTAACGTGTGTTACTAAACCCTCTTCACGGATTCGGACTCGAACCTACTAAAACGCCATCATAAAAAAATAATATTTGAGACCCTCATAACAAGCTCTTTCATTTGATATCATTTCATCATCATTTCAACCATAGGACGTCCACTGTTGGACATAGGCCTCCCTTGATGACTTCCAAGGAGACCGGTTGAAAGCAGCCTGCATCCACCGACGTCCTGCGATCTTTACCAGGTCGTGTGTCCACCGCGACAATGGACGTCCCACGGTGCGCCTTCCGGTCTGTGGTCTCCATTCCAGAACTTTTCGGGCCCATCGATCATCCGTTCTACGTGCTATGTGCCCCGCCCATTGCCACATCAATTTGCTGACCCGTTCGGCTATGTCGATAACCTTCGTTCGTCTGCGTATCTCCTCATTTCTGATTCGATCGCGCAGAGAAACACCAAGCATAGCCCTTTCCATAGCTCGTTGAGCGACTCTGAGCTTACTCATCAAGCCCATAGTGAGAGACCACGTCTCGGATCCATATGTCATCACTGGCAACACACACTGGTTGAAAACCTTTGTTTTCAGGCACTGAGGAATTTTGGACGAGAAGATGCAGCGAAGTTTCCCAAACGCTGCCCATCCGAGTTGGATTCGACGATTGACCTCTTTCTCGAAGTTGGACTTACCTAGTTGGACTGTTTGTCCCAGGTATATATACGCGTCAACAACTTTAAGAACTGAGTCTTCAACCATGATGGGGGTAGGCACCACATGGACATTCGTCTTTCGTCTTATTCATGTTCATCTTAAGACCCACCCGCTGGGAGACTCGATTATCTATGCAGTCAACACAGCGTCGACTGACTCGGACCGAACCGACAAAACAGCGCTAACATCCGCGTCGCACCCACGTTACCCGCCATGCCAGCGCTGCACCAAATACGCAAACTAAAGTTATTCAGTTATAGAAACTACATGCTATATTGGTCTCAATTACGAATTTGAATTTGGAATCTGTACAGACGAAGCACTACCAGTGCAGCTAGGTAACGCAGTGAACCCACGTGTCGCGGAAGAACTATAACGTTGCTACCTACAGGTTTATTGGCCATAACCACTAGGTAAGTAATATTTATGTACAATTAAATTATATTTCAATACATATCTCAGTCTGACATTAATATGCTTTTTGTTTTCAGGCCACATAATTAAACACCTAGGGCAAGGCGCATCATCAGCGTCGGTGTAGAGTGTGTGTTTAAAGGGTTACAGTTCAACTAATGTTACAGTACAGATATACTGTCTGTAACGCTTGTTTTCAACTGCAGCCAGAGAAACCAGGTAGCTATTCGAACTTGCATTGTAAAAATTGGCATAAGAATAACAACAACAAAAAAAAGTCTCAAGATTACGCACCAAGAATGCCAATATTAAGGTTATGTCAAAAATAGTCGACTAAAAATCAACGTCCAGTCCAATCCAGTAAGGTAAAATTACTTTGTCTTTAAAAGAATCACACATATATCCATATAACTTAAGAACGGGCTCACCTATCCAAACCAAATGTTTAGGCTTTGTTCGGACTATTTAGCAGATGGTTTATGTGAAGTTTGCACAAAAAAGAAAACTTAACGAGGGACTTACGTGGGTGAAACCGCGGGGCGCAGCTTGTACACTATACATGTAGACCCACGTTTTCATACATGTCCATCTTGTGATGGTATTTGTATTGTTACCATCCATTATATTTAACCAATCAGCGATTATTATATTACATAACACGATATCCAACATAAAACATTATGGCAACAGTGCAAATCCCACGGTTATACATTAGATATTGGGACACTAAATATAATTATAAGTTAATTTTAAATTGTAAATGTAAATGGTCATTGCAAATGTAATTATTATACGCTGTTATATGTATATTGTGCACATGCGAATGCCGATGACATTAATATTGTAAAGAAATTAATTAAGTTAGATTCATCAAATTAAATACATCAAATTATCTAATCTAAAAAAACCGTTTGACAGTTCTGACAGATTGGTGAATAGCACCAATCTGTCAGAACTGTCAAACGGTTTTTTTGAGGTTCATGAGGTCAAAGAAATCGATTACTGCAATATCCGATTCTTAATAGAAATCGATATCATTTCTTTGTATTTACTAATCGATTACAGTTTTATAGATTTATGTATGTTACAGTAAAAGCCCGTATATTGGTTTATCATAGGTTTTACTAGTAAATCTTAGTATATACAAAAGTGTATAGACAAATGTCAGAATTTTATAAGAGAGATAATTTTTCGGGCTTTTCAGTTCCATTCTAATCTAACCGACATTGTACATTATTGATTTTCGTTGAAGTGCCTGTCAGCTAAAATTTATTATTATTTAATACTAAAAGATGCCTGGATTGAAAAAAAACTCGTTATTAATAAGTTCGATTATTCGTACATTTTAACGATTTTTCGTATACAAGTGAATTTGAAGAGTCGCAACACTACGGTAAAGGACCTAAGTACGTAACTTTGAAACGAAGTCTAAAAAAAAGCTACCTATTCTATATGTTAGTTATTTTACTTTGTTTAAAAGATTTAAATTTGAATTTAGTCATTAAGAATTGTACATCTTGTGATAAAATAAAAATAGCTTCATAATTCCATGGTTTTACGGAAAAGGTTATTGAAATTGTGAGTTACGCCTATACAAAGTTGTTTCGGCTTGAAAAGTATGAAAAGTCAAACGGTACTTCTTAGATTAGATGGACTATAATCCACCCAGCCGAGAAGTACCAAGGCTCGTAATAATATATCTTTCAAAAATAGAAATGGAAATAGGCACCCATAGTGTGGCAGGCAGGACTGCAGCGATGGAGGCATATTATGTTATGCACAGAGTTTTTGATTAATCAATTACAAACTTTTAAACTTAGACCTAAAATTATACAAGCTTTTGAGTGTTCGAAGGGGAGGAGGAATATTATTCCAGATCTTACTAGCACGGTATCTGAAACTACCTTTAAAAGCCGCAGACTTATACTGCGGGATATGTAAGTTTATTCGCGATGCTCTAGTAGGACTGTTTTCATGAAGCCAATTAAGTTTCGTATACAAATACTCCAAACAAAGCCGTAGCTAAATGCAACTCCCTCCTATACTTCATCTTAAGAATATTATTATCATTAAGATATGGTGTTACATGGCTCCTGGGTGGTATATTGTAACAAAAGCGCGCGCAAGCATTTTACACTCTCGGAATCAGATTCTCTGTTCTAGCTAGAAGTCTAGGACCATAAGCAACATCATGTGTCGAATTGTCAACTAATTGTTCACGAAGCTCAACATTTAGGTATTTTATTAATTTATAGAGGAGCTTTAATCTGTAGAAACAGTTTCTTACACACTCCCCTACGTGGTGTTTAAATCCGAGTTCTTCATCCATTATCAGCCCTAGATTCTTAGCCTCATGTACACGTTCGATGGGAACATTATCTATGTAAATGGCGGGGTTGTAATCTCCAATCTGAGCGATTTGATAATTTTAGAGCCTAGAATTTAAAATGTTATTTTATTGCCATTTAGCACAAGTGTGTCCAGGCGTGCCCATTTACACCACTCTAACCAGATCTTCATTTATTTTTTTTAAGGCTTCATGGTATTCAGCCTTAAATGAATAATATATTTGCACATCATCTGCGTATATGTGGAACTTACAGTGCTTTATTGCCTGACCAATATCACCACTGTAAAGAATGAACAGCAAGGATCCCAAAACGGACACCTGCGGCACGTCGCTATTTTGAGTTGCTACATACTGTGCTCGCCCGCTAGAGCTAAAGTAAGAGAAGAATCAATGTATTGCGCTATTCTCTAAGCCATAATAAGCTAGCTTGGACAGCAATAGCGAAAAATCAAAGAGTCAAAAGCCCCACAAAAATCTAAAAGGACTAGAATCGTGGCTTTACCTTGGTCTTGTGCTGCCAGTATAATATCAGTAACATCTAAAATAGCAGTTGCTGTACTGCGATTTCTTCTAAAACTGGACTGAACGTCAAGCAAGATATGTTGTTCTTCCAAGTAATATCTTAGCTGTGAGGTAACTACTTTCTCCAATATCTTTGACAGGCACGGTAAGATGCATAGCGAAGAAGAAGATAGCATTTTCTAGCTTAATTTTTACAACAGTCTGGCAGTTTTGAGTATTTTATTGGCCTTCCCAAATGTCTGACTGCGGTGGCAGATCCGCTGGAGTCGTGGAGCTACCTAAGATGTGGTTGAGTTCCGTAATTACAGACTTATCTAGTCTACTGGGTGTCGGGACTGGTCAGCTCAAAGCTGAAATGGTTCTTTCGTACAAAGACCACCATAGTTTGAATTGATGTAGACCCTTGAGTTTGTTTCGGTGTTTCTTCTCAAGGCTAGTCATAGGAAATGCCGGCACCATCTAGCTTTTAAGAAGAAATCGACATGCAAAAGTGTCTAAAACGACCAATTTGCAAAATAAATTCATTTATCATCACTCTCTATCACCTGACTGGCCTGTTGGTCTAGTGGTTAGTGACCCTTGTTTATGGCACTCATAAACAAAGTAATGTTGGTATTATTTTTGTGTGACAACACTGATTAAAAAAGTAATAAAATGTAACGTGTGGCAGCAGCGTGTGTGCTACTGTGCTCTGTGATGGTTAACTCAATGTAAAAGTGTTAAGTGGCAATAATATAACCACCTCAATCTGATCCAAGTTTGGGATCAGACGGCCGTGTGTGAAAGTGTGGAGTTATTATTATTCTCTTTATTCACTTAAATATACATATAAATAACATTTATAAAAACATTCAAATAATATATTTAAAAATATAAAAAATAGTGTCCCACCGGTATCGGGTACAGGGACCAAGCTACCGGTGGTTAGGGTTCCAGAGATAGAAACCTCCTCACTATGCGTGCCGTATCGAGGAGGACTGCCTTCTGCATCAAGCTCTTAATCCAACTGCCTAATGTGAGCCTCTGAAGGTGTTGGTCGAGGCTCTTAGCAATTAACCCATGGGCTATCCCATACATGACTATCGGCACAACGATTGCTGAATCCACATCCCACATGTCGACAATCTCGTGGGAGAAGTCCAAATATTTTATTTCTTTCTGTTTTTCAGCCTTCAAGAGATTGTCGTCATGGGGAATGGTGATATCTACAATCATTGCTCGGCGCTCTAATCGGTCTATTACCACTATATCAGGCTTATTGGCAACAATAGTCCTGTCAGTGATAATAGACCGATCCCAGTACATAGGCTGCACTAAAAGTATCGGGAATGGAATATTTCCACTATTCCTATCATATTAAAATCTTTTTAATTGAAAACTCCTTGGTTTTAAAAATCAAATACCATTTATTTATTTAAAAAAAAGATTCTCGGTCTTCTCACAAGGTCTTCTCAAACTTGTTTAGTCGTTGAGAAAATGGAATTGACTCGAGAAAATTCAAGGGCGATGATTTATTATGACTTTCGAAGCAGTTTAACACAAAACAGTGTGTTGACCGGATGCTTTCTGCATTTGGTGATGAAGCCCCATGCAAAACCACAATTTATCGCTGGTTTGCTGAATTTCAACGTGGACGTGTCAAGCTCAGTGATGATCCCCGTCGTCCAAAAACTGCAGTCACCCAAGAAAACGTTGATGCTGTGCGTAAGCTGATTGAGGAAGATCGACATGTGACATACATACATACGAAATTCAGGCAAATTTAGACATTGGCATGAGTCAAGGTGTAAAAAGTTGTTTTCCCGATGGATACCGCATTTGCTCTGTGAAGAGCAAAAAGCGGCTCGCGTTACTTGGTGCGTCAGAACTCTCGAAAGATTCCACGCAGGATCCTCAAATGCTGTATACAACATTGTATCAGGTGACGAATCCTGGATATACGCGTACGAACCCGAAACAAAAAACCAGTCACGAGTTTGGGTGTTCGAAAATGAGTTAAAGCCAACTAAAATTGTTCGTTCACGGAGTGTTGCAAAAAAAATGGTGGCCACGTTTGTCTCCAAAACCGGCCATGTTGCGACTATTCCTCTTGAGGGACAAAGAACGGTTAATGCAGAATGGTATGCTAGTATTTGTTTGCCACAGGTCGTTTCCGAACTCCGTAAAGAGAACTGCAACCGCCGCATCATCATCCATCACGACAATGCGAGTTCTCACACCGCGCACAGAACAAAAGAGTTTTTAGAGCAAGAAAATATAGAATTATTAGACCATCCGCCGTACACTCCCGACCTAAGCCCTAATGATTTCTATACTTTCCTTAAAATAAAGAATAAATTGCGTGGTCAGAGATTTTCATCAGCTGAAGAAGCTGTGGACGCCTACAAAACGGCAATTTCGGAGACCCTAACTTCCGAATGGAATGGTTGCTTCAATGATTAGTTAGATCGTATGGAAAATGTGTCAAATTTCGCGAAGAATACTTCGAAAAGCAATAAATACATTTTTAAATAATAATGTTGTGTCACTTCCTTGATTCCCGAAATTTTCAGTGTAGCCCTCGTACAATGTTACACGACCATTTTCAAGAACTGGGTCGGGCACATACCTGTAGTACGGTAATTCCATAGTCACAAGGTTATATTTAAGAGCAAGTTGCTGATGGACTATCCTGGCCACTTGGTTATGTCTGTGCAAGTACTCGCCGTTGGCAAGACGAGAACAACCGGAAATTATATGCCTGAGGCTTTCTCCGGGACGATGATGTCAATCGTGCCGTCCTTCAGGATATGTTTCCGATAGTTGTTCGTCATAACAACTTCATCAGTAATTGCACAGATAAAACCTTCAGTTTCTCCAAAGAGGTCACCGAAACGTAGCCAGGACACAGATGATAAAAGATCTACTTCGGGCCCATTTAAGGCCCGATAAAAACGTCCATGCAGCTCTTTGCTCTTCCATATCTCCCTGTGATCTGTAATATTGAGTACTGCAGGTTTGCGCCAGTTCTCTCTACCTAGAGCAAGCGGAGTGATCCGTTGTCAACTACCACAACATCCCGATGCACCTCCACGTTAACAGAGAGAAAGTAATCTCTAAGATTGCATACCTCGCGGTTATGTAGTGTCCTGGCATTTAAAAAACCACGACCCCCACATTTCCGCGGGATATACAATCTCATGACCGATGAACGTGGATGGTGCATTCGGTACGCAGTTAGCAATGTACGGCCTCTTCTATCCAGGGCATCAAGTTCCGTCTGAGTCCATCTAAGTATGCCAAAGGAGTAGATTAGGACTGGTATGACCCAATCATTATAGGCCCGCACCTTATTACCACCTGACAAAAAACTTTTTAATACTTTTTTCAGGCGGCCAAAGAAGCGTTCCTGTAACGATTGCTTCATAGTCAATTCCTTTAAACCTAACGCCTGTGACATTCCTAGATACTTGTAAGTTTCGTTCGCGGAAAGCCGTCTAAGGTGTGTAGAATCTAAGAGTTCCATGCCTTCAGATTCCACAATCCTGCCTCTTTTTACATGCATGACTGCACATTTATCCACACCAAATTCCATCCTGACACATTTACTAAAGTTTTCAGTTAGCTCTAGTAATTTTATCAGTTGGAAATTGTTGCAGGCAAAAAGTTTTAAATCATCCATGAAAAGGAGGTGGGATATAACCTGACCTCCTCTCCGCAAACGATAGCCTAGTCCTGAACCCTCCAACATAGTGCTGAGAGGATTCAAAGCTGGGCAGAACCACAAGGGACTCAAACTGTCACCCTGAAATATACCCCGCTTGATCTTTATATATTCGCCGTCACCCTGAGATTGTCGACATCCTGGATAGCAAAGAACCGTTTTCCATTGCTGCATACATGCCTCCAAGAAAGTGCATAGAGTTGTATCAACCTTATACAACTCCATCACCTTCAGGAGCCACGTATGCGGCACAGAGTCATAGGCTTTCTTATAGTCTATCCAACATGTCGCCAGATCTTTTCGGTTACGGCGAACTTGTTGGTTAATGGTCGTGTCAATAATAAGGAGCTCTTTAGTGCCACGTGCCCCACTTCTACATCCATTCTGAGAGTAAGACATAATAGAGTTGTTGGTAACATGAGATGCTATCTTCACTCTCAGAATGGACGTCAGTAATTTATATACTGTTGGTAGACAGGGAATAGGTCTATAGTTCTTGGGATCCGTGGTACAACCAGATTTATAGAGCATTTGAGTCACGCCTGTGGTCATAAAAGTTGGAAGCGAACCCGATTCTAAGCATGATTGAAATTGAGATGCCAAACAAACGTGTGACCTACGGAGCCACTTTAACCAAAAGTTATGCAGTCCGTCCGGTCCCGCTGATTTCCAATTCGGCAACGAACGAACTGCATAAGCTATATCGATGTTTGATATCAATACTGGCTCCATTCTATTAATTGACTCACATGATCGTTCGACATCTCGCATCCATTCACCCTTAGTGTGAGTGACAGGCATCGACCAGATGTTACGCCAAAATGAATTCGTGATTTCAGCATCTGGTAAATGAATGTCACTCACTAAATCAGGCTGCTCCCACCTTCTATAAACCCACCTCTCATCCCTTTCGAATGTGCGATTCTGAGTATATCGGTCCACCCTTTTTTTGTACCTTCGTATGCGATTTGTCCATGCATAAACCTTCTGTTTCAGAAAGTCAATGCGCTCTGTGACTCGTGCTGTATAATCACAGGAACTGATACACAAAACGCATTACTCTCGGGCGTGTGTTACCCGATCTGAAACACATAAGCTTGCTAATGAGTCGCCTCAGCGATACGACGCTCAATCCTGCATTGCCACGCCGGAACAACAAGTTTTGACCGAGTAGCGGTGTCATTTCCTGGGAATTTAACACCAGCTACTCGACATGCTGCAACAGCCGCACAATACAAAATTGAGTGTGTATCGCTGAGATCTATGCTTTCTTCAAAATAAATAGGTAACAGTGAATCAAGGGTACACACTAGCGCTTTGTTTCGTTTATGCATTGGCAAACGCGGTAAACGTGGTCTACTTTCAAAACTCATGGACCGATACTCCAGAATAGCGCTTTCCAAAGTATTCCTTATTATATCAGAGTACTGAGTACTTACAGATGGAGCATCATTTTCCTCCCCTCCTTCAGCAGGATAAGATTGTAACAACAAAGAGTCTGCATTTGTTACAATTTGTGCAGGAGGAGAAGTAGTAAGGCTAACCTGCAAGTCCGAGCGTAGCCTTTCAAGTACGGAGTTATCCAGCAAATTACATCGCTGAATGGCCCGCACTTGATCCGATAATCTTTGCACCGAAACGTTAACAGCTGGCTCAAGTTCCTGAAACAGAGGCATCATACGATTACGGTACGCAGTGAGGTTAGTTCCTCCCTCTGTAGCCACAAAATATGCTCGCATGACGTTCTCATTCATTGAACTCGTCCATTTCATGCGACGCACATTACCATCGGTAGCGGGGGCCCTATTCGAAGCCGATGGGCCTCGGGGTCCCAAGCAGGGCGGTGGCCGGCCTCTCCCCGGCCGACGTACAGGTGTTGGCGACGTCGGCGGGGAGAAAAACTCGTCGCTCAAAGTTAAGCTCAACGCCTCTGCAACGGCCCGACCTCTTGCTGTGGTTTCCGGGGGCTGCGAAGTGGAGCTGAGCGATGAGTCCGGGGATGGTAATAGTGCTTTTGTTCTGGCTCTTGTTAGCATCGTCTTCAGTTATTGTATTAATTTATAAATTATTCTGTATGACATGACATTAAATGTCATATCTCAGTAAGTATACATATTTATGGTAATTTACGTGTTTCTTCCGAGTTTTTATTTTAAATTTGTTTCGAATAATCATTATTGTGTATAAATTTATAAAATATGATGTTTTATTGCGGAATTATAGTAAAAAATATAAATATTAGATTTGCTGTTGGTAAAACACGACTGTTATTATTATTCTCTTCATTTATTTTATATACATATAAATTATTATTATTATTATCATTTATTAAATTATTTCTCACTAGAACGTCAATGAACCTAATAGGTAAAATGAACAAAAAGTTTAGTAAAAAAACCCTTGTACGAACTTACATAGGTACCTTTGTCTGGCATCGCTCAGCCAATCCATCTCATTAGTCTTTAATGCACTCAAAATCTATCCTTTGCATCCATATTCATTATACTATTTAATCTAAACTCAATCTTATAAGGTTAGAGCTCAAATTCACCCCTTTTTGCCCGTGGTACGGTTTGTTTGTCCGGTGAACTGGACCACGGGAAGTTCTATTTTTTCATGGTTGACCGGACCATAGAGAGAATTTAATACTCCGTGGTCCTGTAAACCAGACTACGGAAGATAGTTTAAGATTTTATGTTTTAATTTTTTTAAGTGCCACTTGTATTGAAGTTTAGATTATTGACATTGTCATTAGTCTATCTGTCTAACCACATCCTAGTTGGCAAATTTATAAATAACTAAGAAGAAAAAATATAAATGTATGTGCCAATGGAACCTGTGTTTATTCCAAGGAAGGGTGGGACTGTGCTCTTGTATAATGATCACCAATATTATAAAAATACCACCTATAAAAATGAGAAGACACTACGGCGATGTGCATCGTTTAAAAAACTTAAATGCAAAGGATATTTAACAATACAAGTAAGAATGAGATAAGAATATTATTTAACCATTTGTAATATCTGACCTAAAGGAAATAATAGTGTTTTATTTTTAAGATTAAGGTCGCTGTAGTAAAATTTACACTTATAATATGATCAATAGGTATTAAATTGACGATAACTTTTAAATTAATCATGAAAAACTATTTCAGAATAAAAAAGTTATTAAAGTCACATCTCATGAATGCCCATGTAAACAAGACAAAAATGATGTAGATATAGCTCTACAAGGAGGCCGTTGGAAAATTAATCGACGTCGGATTGCATTTGGTAACAGATGTACCAGAGTTTCGGAACGTTCAGCATGGATTGTATAACGCTCGAAATAAAATTTGGTGTAAAAAAAATTATATGTATAGCGTCGGAAAAAATCAAAGTGCCATTAAAATTTTCAGATTTTATTTTAGCGGATTATTGCTATGAAGGAAACAGAATTATTATGTTTTACTCTCAAGAAACAAGAGGATTAATTCGCAATATAACAGAGATTTTTTTTTGATGCAACGTATAAAAGTTGTCCTAAACCGTTTTATCAATTATTCACAGTGCATGGTGAAGTTGGTAGTTCCACGAAAACGACTAATGTGATGCCCTTAATATTTATTCTTATGAGTAACAAAACGCAAGCTAGTTATTGTGTATTATTCAATCTGTTAAAAAAAGAACTGGCATGGAGTCCTCTGACAGTTCATTGTGATTACGAAATAGCCGCAAATAATGCTATTACAAAAATATTTCCAAAAGTAAAAATAATAGGTTGTTACTATCACTGGTCCCGATGTGTGTGGCGAAAAGTGAAAATTGTTAGGTAACACAAAATCGGCAGTAGAGAGACGTTTAATTGCATTATGTGCTAAATTACCACTTTTACCATATGAAACAATCTTCGAAGCATGGCAGTGTATTAAATCCGAAGCGTTGACCAATAATAGTGTTTTTCTCACGTAAGTGAATTCTGTAATATTCTTAGTGAGAATAAAGATCTTAAACCTTTATATGAATAAGTTTTTTCAATATTTTGAAAAGTTTTGGATAAGCAGTACACTCTGTAAACATGTGTTTGGATTGTATCTCACTTGGTGTACAATAAATAATAAATAAATAAACTTATATCATTGTGTTACGTACCCTGCCTACACTTAGCTGAATAGCAACATTATAGCTAATGACGTACAATAGAAGTTCTTTATTGAAATATCCTAAGTACCGAGCCGTCGCGTCGTCTTCGATTACCTACTTGTATGTGATAACGCCGCAACCGATTTAAGAACTGAAACGTACAATAGAAGTTCTTTATTGAAACATCCTAAGTGCCAATCACCGCGTCGTTTCATGTCGCCGCATCTGATTTAAGAACTGAAAGTATTTATAATGGTAATATTGAAATGAAGGAACACTTCGGTACTGACATCGTCCGAACTTAGACATAAGGCTAGTTAAGTTAATAATGTAATTTCTTTTTAGTAAATTAAATTCTTATTTTAATAATTTCGGTTTCTCTTCAAGTCCTTCAGCTGCCACCTTCCATAATTGGCGCAGTCGGTAGGATATTCGAGGGAGTGCGCGGCGCGGTATAGATTTTCAAACATCGCTAATCTGCTGACTCAATTACCTCGTCGAATATCCGACCTAAAGAAGACGCAGCTGAGGACGTATCCAACCATTGATACAAGAAGAAAACCGTGTATATGTAAGTCCTTGAAACTTTCTTCAGGTGTTGCTTCCTTGTCCTTCCTAATTTCCCTACCTATATATAAATTCAGTCAAGAGTTTTTACCGTAGGGAAACCAAGAAAAGATCTGCCTCTTCCAGGGAGATAAATAGGCGCAAGGAACTAGATTCTAGTAGGGTTTTAGACTCTGATAATTTAGGGTTAGATATATTATTTGAAAGTTACACAATGTCAGTGGACAGCTCGTATTACACTACGTGAGAACTGACCCAAGTTGCGAGTTGAGTAATTTATGTATAATAAACGGTATATTAAATAAAATTACTGGATCGGCATCCAGAACAATCAACTCTCATGGTATACCAGAGAATTGGAAAGGAATTCGTGACGCTTTAATTAATAATTTTTCTGACCAAAAGGATGAAACCGCTCTCTATAATGACTTATCCTTATTAACACAGGGAAATAACACTCCTTAGAAGTATTACGACAAATGCCAAACCCTTTTCAGTACCATAATGACTTATATTACTCTACATTAATGCATAACCACTACCATTGAAGCGAAACGTGATTTGTATAGAAAACTGACATTACAATCGTATATTAGAGGGCTCAAAGAACCCTTAGGGTCCCGTATTCGATGTATGAGACCCGAGACTATAGAAAAGGCTTTGGAATTTGTACATCAGGAATTGAATGTCATGTATTTACAACAACGTAATGAAAGTATATCTGAACGATGTAACCCGACTACACAGCAAAAGTGTCCTACTCCCAAAGTGCCAGCAATGGTCCCTATGACCACTCCCAAAAGTTTTAGTTTCCCGAACGCAGGGTCTGGTTGGCACAAACCCATGTACGTGTCCTCGCAACAGCAACCATGGAGACTACCCCTCCAGTTAAATCAGGTACCCCAACGAGGCGCAAACCCATTTAACCGCACCCAACAAATGTTTCGCGCACCCCGCCGAATTATAACCGCCAAGGTAACGTATTTAAATTATCGCATAACAATCCCTCAACGCAGTATACTGGTCCGAGACCCATGAGTGGTGTAAGTCACTTTGTATCTAAGCCATTAGGAATGTCAGGACACGATTGGCGCAAATCAGGAAACCCGCCAAATACTAATTATTTTAAATCGCGTGAAATGAATTTTAACGAAATGACTGAGTACGACGGCACTTATAATTACTCTGACTGTTATTATGAACAACCACACTATCATAACTACTATAACGATTACGACCTTTGTGTCTACGAACAGACTGAGACTGATTATTATCGTTCATACGAACAAGATAACATTCAATGCGAGGACTCTAATAGTGCTAAGTGCGTAGAAACTAGAAGTTGCCATCAACTTCCAAGACTACTCAGGATTTTTGCAAGGAAAAGGACCACAAAGGAGTAAGATAGAATTAAATATACAGTCTAGGAAGGAACTGCGTTATATAAAAATATCAGACCCACCACTAAAACTACTAGTAGATACCGGTGCTAACCAGTCCTTTTTAAGTCCCGAGGCAGTAGAAAAATATTTCTCCCATGTGCCATTAAACTTTGACCCATTTGAAGTTACAAACTCGCGTGTGACTATTACGCACGAACATTCTATTAGTATTCCAAATTTTGCTGAATTTAATAACCCTACAATTGTTAAATTTTTCATATACAAATTTCATAATTATTTTAGTGGTTTATTAGGCCTAGATTTACTTGATGGCGCACAGATTGATCTTAAAAATAATTACTTAGTTACAGACAGTTCTAGTATACCCGTTCTATTCTATCAGTGTAAGAAACCATGTTTTCAGGAAGTCATTCCTGGTAACTCTTCTAAACTATTAAATATTCCTATCTATTGTTCGGATAGTGATGTTTTGATAACTCAGCAAATGCATTGTAATTGTATTATTCATGAATGCATTACTCGTGTTACTGACTGTACTGGATTTGTAGAAATTGAAAACCCGAGTAATTATGACCAAGTCATTACGTTTGAACGACCTTAGCAGGCCGATATATTTAACACAGGGTTCATTCCCACTGAACAAGACCCCAAGCGCATTAATGACGTCTTATCGCGATTACGTACCGACCATTTAAACATCGAGGAAAAGATCAACTTAGAGACCTTATGCGGCCGTTATGCTGACGTATTTTACATTGAGGGAGAACCTTTAACCTTTACAAATAAAATTAAACACCGAATAAGAACGACTGACGAAATTCCCATATATACAAAAAGCTACTGCTATCCCTTTGTTCACCGTCAAGAAGTTAGAGACCAGATCACTAATATGCTGGATCAAGGTATTATAAGACCCTCTAAATCAGCTTGGAGCTCACCTATATGGGTAGTTCCTAAGAAAGCCGACGCATCAGGCAAACAAAAGTGGCGAGTTGTGGTAGACTTTCGTAAACTGAATGAAAAGACTATCGACGACAAATATCCTATCCCTAACATAAATGACATACTTGACAAACTTGGTAAGTGCCAATATTTTAGTACCCTAGACCTGGAATCAGGTTTCTATCAGTGTGAGATGTTTTCTGACGATATTCCAAAGACAGCTTGATACTTGGATGATGTCATCATATTTAGTACGTCATTACAGGAGCATATGGTAAATCTTGAAAAAGTTTTTAAAAGATTACAGGAATCGAATTTTAAAATTCAGATGGACAAGTCCGAATTTCTTAAGTTAGAAGCCACATTTCTAGGTCATATAATTAGTGGTAAAGGCGTTAAGCCTAACCCTGACAAGATAGCAGCGATAGAGAAATACCCTTTACCTAAAACATCAAAAGAAATAAAGCAGTTCCTTGAGTTATTAGGTTATTACAGGAAGTTCATCCCTGACTTTGCTCGCATTACTAAGCCTATGACAAAATGCCTAAAAAAGACTAATAAGATCACCTTCGACTCAGCGTATATTGACTGTTTTAATAAATGTAAGACCTTACTGACTAATGACCCTATTCTACAGTACCCCGACTTTACAAGAGAGTTTATTTCAACTACTGATGCCTCCAACGTAGCCATAGGCGCTGTACTGTCGCAAGGCGCTATAGGGTCAGACAAACCTATCTGCTACGCCTCGCGAACCCTTAATGACAGGGAAACTAAATATAGTACCATAGAGAAAGAACTTTTAGCCATTGTTTGGGCTACAAAATACTTTAGGCCATACTTGTTTGATCAAAAATTTAAAATATTTACTGACCACAAGCCATTACAATGGATAATGAATCTTAAAGAGCCCAATTCCAGACTGACTAGATGGTGACTAAGTGAATATGACTATACTATTATTTATAAGAAGGGAAAGTATAACACTAATGCAGATGCGCTGTCCCGGGTTGAAATTAATAATGAAGAGACGGATTCGATGGTAGGTAACCCTTCAGAACGACCACCTTCTACTGCAGGGTCCTCGACAGCCACTGCACATACTAGCATTGAAAGCCCTATTCTAGAAGTACCTATAACTGACGAACCTCTGAACAAATTTCATCGACAATTATGTATAACTATAGTAGGAGACATTAAACGTCGAACACACACCGTTAAAACTTTTGACACACACACTCAGGAGGGCGTAATTAACGCTTTTAAAGAAAATGTCAACCCCAAAGTTAAAACAGCTATTAAAATAACTCCACCCTTAGGAATGTATTCAGTTATACCCATTATTCAGAGTAAAAGTTCAGCCCTTAACCTAGTGTTGGTAAAAACTGAGTAAGTAGATATTAGAGAATATTTAAGGCAAAAAGAAAGAACATTATCACGAAGGTAAAACCAATCATAGAGGCATAAACGTATGTTATCTTGCCCTTTCCAGGAAATACTATTGGCCTAAAATGAAAGAGGAAATCGCGAAATATATTAACGAATGTGCAATTTGCGGACAAAGCAAGTACGACAGAAACCCTATTAGGCCGCAATTTAATGTAGTACCCCCTGCTACCAAACCATTCGAGCTAGTACCTACATATGGACCTTTTTACAGCCCAAAATGTAAAATATTTGACAGTGGTAGACGTCTTCTCAAAGTACGGTCAGGCATACTACTTACGGGATGGTACAGCAATTAGTGTTCTACAAGCAGTCTTAAAGTATTGTACACACTATGGCCTCCCACTCACAATAGTTACTGATAATGGGACTGAATTCACGAATCAGTTATTCTCCGAGTTTATCAGGTTACACAAAATCAACCACCACAGGACACTAGCTCACTCACCAACCTACAACGGTATTGTTGAGCGATTTCATTCCACATTATTGGAACACTTACGTATTTTGCGACTACGTCAAAAGGATGAATCTATAAGTAACCTTATGCCATATGCCATACTAGCATATAATAGTTCAGTTCATAGTTTCACTAAATGCAGACCACACGACATAATAAGAGGACACTTTAACCCCTTGACATTAACTTGACAGAACATCTCATGCAACAGTATGTCTTAACACATCGAGACCAAGTGAAAACAGTATACGACCTTATAAATAAATTTACACTTACAGACAGGACTAATATCATAGAAAATAGGAATAAGGACCGAGAACCCGAAGTAGAATACCAACCAGGACAACAAATATTCATTGAATTCACCCATGACACTGTGTTAGCTGACCTCCCGATACATATATACACTTCTAAAAAGAAGACCCCCCTAGCGAAATCCCGACTCAAACGCACCCCCAAGAAATCAAAATTGTTACAGGATACTACTGGCAATGATAGTTCAATTGACACTGACACTCAAGATAAGACTTAGACAAACTGACATTGAACATAGGCTAAATACAGTAATGACTCAACTCGACTACTTTTAAACCAGATTAAGTAACCAACCCTTCCTCTTATACGAATTTGCAATTAATCATTTACATTATAAATTAAATTAAATTATCTCTCAGTTAAAAACCTTAGAACCCACTCGTAGTAAAAGAGGTCTCATAAATGGGTTAGAGTCCGTCATAAAAGGTATAATCGGCAACTCAGATCATTCGGACGCATTAATTTATGATAATGCCGTTAAGTTTTTAGAAAATAATAATGACAAGATAATATCGGAGTTGAACGAGCACATCAGTCTTAACAAAGTTTGGATGACTCGTTATAGTGACATACTATCAAAAATCGTAACTAATTAGTGTAATGTATTAGAGAGATGCACTGTCTTGCCGGATATAGGGATAAGGAATAATACACCACTTCACTGTACTAAGTATATTGGCCGACTGCTTTGCTACATTACTAGTACTGGGGCGTGACTTATAGCTACCCACTATTTACAATATATTACACCTCCACCACGATACAACAATTTATTACATTAATTACAACACAACTTATGATTAAACTTAATATCTACAACTTATTACTAACTTAACTGAAACTTGAAACCTGACTACTGGTTTTCGTGTTCGCCTTGAGTATCGATTCACTGGGGACCCAGTTGGAGGTGGCGAGGAACATGACTTATTTACTTTAGGACTATTGTTTGGCGAAACATCTGGTACGTCTTCTACACTCTGTCCTACGTTACTCCTATCCTCCCCCGCATAGTTCCCACCCAGGACAAATAATTATGTGATGAGCATGATCGTTTGTTCTGTGTCTGGGTGTAATTTATCTATAATATGTAAGTATTTAGAAATATATAAGTATGTTTATCAGCAGTCTGGTTACCATAGTACAGGCTCTGCCTAGTTTGGGATCAGACGGCCGTGTGTGAGGCGTGTGAAGTTATTATTATTATTATTATTATTATAGTCTCGCCCGTCACCCGTTTCACCTGGGGGTCCCACAACCGTCACCCCTTCCGTTAATGAGTTACTTTCGCCTTCAGGGACAGGTACGGTAACATCAGACAAGCACGATTTACGACGAATTTGATCAACGTGCCTTTTAAGTAATTGACCATCATCCCCTGCCACGAAATACCTTCGTGAGCTGTCAGCGGTTTCCACAATACCCTTTACCCATTTATCCCGGCCTCCGTAACCGCGCGCCCACACCGTGTCGCCTTCTCTAAAGTTCCGTGATAACCCGCCTGCGTATTCCACTTGGCGCCTTTGAGTTTCTCGAACCGTGTCCTCGACAGTTCGCTCAGAGCGCAACAGATCCAACCTAGAACGCAAAGACCTCTTTTGCAACCGCATAGCCGGTGTTTCACCGGTCGTACTATGGACAGTGTTTCGATAAGCCAATAGAAATGTTTGTAAGGCTGCATCTACATCTACATTATCCCTATATGCTTTCTTAATCGCACGCTTACACAACTTAACCGCGTTCTCGGCTGCACCGTTGGAGGCCGGGTGATATATCGGTGAGAAAGTTTGCTTTATACCATTGTTAGATAAGAAATTTTTAAATTCTAAACTTGTGAATGGCGGGCCTTGATCTGAAACTAATTCTTCAGGTAAGCCAAACCTTGCGAAAGTGGATCTTAATATTTTAATTACACTTGACGCAGTAGTGCGAGGCATTTCAAATAGTTATATATCCACTTTGAAGTCGCGTCTACCAAAACTAAAAAAATTAACCCCTTGTATGGGCCCAAAAAGTCAATATGTAGCCTACTCCAGGGGCGGGGAAGGTACGGCCACGGCTGTATTCGAGTCCGCGGCGCGGCGTCGGCCTCCGCCGCACACGTCTCACACTGCTTACACATAATTTCTACATCATCATCTACCTTGGGCCACCATACGTAACTTCGCGCTAAGGATTTAGTTTTTACTATACCCATATGACTGATGTGTAATTGTTTTAAAACGTTATCCCGTAATGTCGCCGGTATCACCATACGATAACCCCACATTACACATCCATATTCGGTATACAATTCATTACGCCTAACAAAATAGGGTTTTACGTGATCATCGGGGCAGACTGCTAATATTCTTTACAAACTTTCCATAGTACATAGCCATACCGATAAATGCCCTTAATTCGAAAATATTAGTGGGTGCCGGAGTTTCAACAATAGCTTTGATTTTGTCAGGACATGTGTGAACTCCCTCTTTGCTTATCGTGTGACCTAAATAGTTTATTGACTTCTCGAAAAACACACACTTTTCCTTCTTTACTCTTAAACCGTGTTTACGTAAACGATCAAATACTTTACATAAATTAGTTATGTGGTCCCGATTGTTGTAACCGCTAATAATAATATCATCAAGGAACACACCTACATGGGGCATATCTGCAAATAATTGTTCTAAATGTCTTTGAAATATACCCGGGCTTGAAGATAGCCCATAAACTAGTCTATTATACATAAATAAGCCTTTATGTGTATTAATTACGGTATATTTCTTTGTGTCGTCCAATTCAAACTACGCGTATGCTTGTGACAGGTCTATTTTGCTAAAACGTTCCCCCCCTTTCAAACGTAATAATAATTCCTCGACTCTCGGCAACGGATAACGGTCAATTTCTACGACTTTATTCAACGTTAACTTATAATCAGCACAAATTCTGATGTTACCGTCCTTCTTCACGACCGGCACGATCGGAGTCGCCCAGTCAGAACGTTCAACGGGTGAAAGAATGCCATCGCGCACCAGCTGCTCGAGCGCGCGCTCGACGGGTTCGCGCAACGCGTAAGCTAGCGGTCGCGCGCGCATGAACACCGGCCGCGCCCCCTCGCGGACGTGAATGCTCACTGAACCACCAGTGAATCGACCCAAATGATCCGCGAACACCTCAGAGTATCTGGAACTGAATGCAACTACATCAAACACCTCCCCTTTAAACATAGATAAATTGTTACAATCGTAAGTAACGGGGGGTAACTGTATTTTTAATTCTGCCATCCACTGACGGCCTAAAGTAATTTAGTTATATTTCTATATTTCACTACGGTTAACAGCTTTCCTAGCGGTTTAATTAATTCACCCGTGTAGTACTTAAACATTAATTTACATGGCGTAAGGGTCAAATTTTTAAACAGTCTGTTATAACATTCCGAGCTTATACATGACACAGCACTACCTGTATCACATTCCATTTTTATATCATGACCATTCACATTCAGCGTAATATAGATAGGTGTACATTGTGTTGGCGATAATAAGCGTATATCTATTACCTAGTCACTGGCCACGCTATCGTCGTCGTCAACGTCGGTATGTTGAAGGTCAACATGGTGTGGTCCCGTTAACCTTGGGCAAACCCGCCGCAGATGACCCGGCTGGTTGCACACTCTGCACACGTAACGCCCGTACTTGCAAGTGGCTGCCTCGTGCTGCGCTCCACACACGCGGCACTGCGGTAGTGGCTACACGCGCGCTGCCGGAGTCGGCGCGACAGCTGGCCGATATGCCTCTCGCCTGCCACGCCCGCCCTGGCTTCTGCCTCGCTCACCCGCCGTAGACCTTGCACTGCGCCTCGGGTTCGGGGTCAGCACCTGACAATCGACATCGGTCGCACTGGTGCTGGCCCTCGGTTGTGTGTCTCTGTTGCGTTCCACCACCGCCGCTGCGTCTTTCTCGGCTGCCTCCAAACTGACCGCCAGCCTGTACGCCTTGGCAAAATCCAACTGACTTTCCGCGAACAATCGTTGTCGTATTATGTCACTGATTATCCCGCATACCAACTGGTCTCTTAGGCTCTCTTCCAACCACGTTCCGAACCCACACGTCTTGGACATCTTTTTCAACACCGCTGTATAATCTGATATACTTTCGCGTTCCCTTTGTTTCCGGTTCCTAAACTTATAACGCTCAGCTAATTCACTAGGCTTAGGTTGTAAATGCCGCTCCATAATGTCCGTTATTTCTGTAAAGGTTTTACATTTTGGTTTATCGGGGGTGCACAAGTTAACCAAAAGTTCGCAACTTTCCGATCCCATAACGGTGATTAGCGTAGGCACTTGCAGATCTTCCGCAATTTTATTAACCAAAAAGTACTGTTCTAATCGTTCCACATATAACCGCCAGTCGTCACAGTTAACTTTGAACTCGGCAATTTTTCCGATTGACATTTTACTCGACAATAATCTTCGTATTCTTACAACGTATTACTAACTGCCGTATTTTACGCGTAATATTCTTGTTTTCTCGTCGCCACTGTAATGTATTAGAGAGATGCACTGTCTTGCCGGATATAGGGATAAGGAATAATACACCACTTCACTGTACTAAGTATATTGGCCGACTGCTTTGCTACATTACTAGTACTGAGGCGTGACTTATAGCTACCCACTATTTACAATATATTACAATTAGGAGAAACTTAATAGCATATTAGGATTATTTTTAGAAGAGAAAACTTCTACCGACCTTATAAGATTCGCGAAGTTTAAATATAGTTAGGATAAAACAGACGATTTATTATTAGAGATAACTAGGATAGAAAATACTTTAGATTCTATATGCGCATCAGGCACGCTTTGTAGTATATTAAACATAGATACCTTAAATAATATGATGAATAGGTTAAAATTGATTTACGTCGTAGATAAAATATTAGATGCAGATTTATGAGAATACTATACATTTAATTAAACCAGGTTATTACTATACGAAGAAAAGAATAGTTATTATATTCAAAATTCCTATTATAACTCCCGAACGTTTTAAATTTTATGAATTAGCAAGTCCCCAATAAATTAATGTATGCCCTTGTTCCTCCTCACCCTTACCTTGTAACTAATGGGAAAGTTTTCAAGTACATAGAGGCTGAATGCCCGAAGTTAACCAATATCATCTCTGCGAGGAACAAGGGCTCACCTCCAATCAATCTTTAGGGAAGTCTTGCCTGAACGTCTCTCTGGTCAAAGAAGCTATGGAACAGCTGGACGACAGACGTTATACGCTCAATTTTCTAAAAACAGCCCAGACGGAGCTACACTGTGAGCGTCAAGAATCTCGCAACGATGCCTACTACGCACGAAACAGTTTACGATTGTCATTAAAGAACGTACCCTCATTCAAAACTAAACTCGTTACACCTGAAAAGTCTACATGAAATTGAAGACAAAATCCTTATGTAGAACCCTGTGCAACTACATCACACAGATATGCACCAATCGCTCTACCCTACGACGATACAACTATATGTCGTACTATCCGGTGCAACTGTACTAATCATTACTATAGCTATACGTCGGAACAACGCTTGCACTAAGTTCAGAAGGCCACAATCATCAGATGGAAGTTCCAAGAATCATCAATATGCAGAAGCAGAGTCATCTACAACAAAAAAAAAAGCTACCAGTAACATTCTCGCTGAAAGTTCTCCAATAGTTGCTGTTCTGAGGGGGGAGGTGTTACGTACCCAGGCAGGGTACACTTAGCTGAATAGCAACATTATAGCTAATGACGTACAATAGAAGTTCTTTATTGAAATATCCTAAAAACCGAGCCGTCGCGTCATCTTCGATTACCTACTTATATCTGATAACGCCGCAACCGATTTAAGAACTAAAACGTACAATAGAAGTTCTTTATTGAAACATCCTAACTGCCAATCACCGCGTCGTTTCATGTCGCCGCATCTGATTTAAGAACTGAAAGTATTTATAATGGTACGAGAGCTACACTGAAAATTTCGGGAATCAAGGAAGTGACACAACAATACTATTTAAAAATGTATTTATTGCTTTTCGAAGTATTCTCCGCGAAATTTGACACATTTTTCGTACGATGGAACCAATCATTGAAGCAACCATTCCATTCGGAAGTTGGGGTCTCCAAAATGGCCGTTTTGTAGGCGTCCACAGCTTCTTCAGGTGATGAAAATCTCTGACCACGCAATTTATTCTTTATTTTAGGGAAAGTATAGAAATTATTAGGGCTTAGGTCGGGACTGTACGGCGGATGGTCTAATAATTCTATGTTTTCTTGCTCTAAAAACTCTTTTGTTCTGTGCGTGGTGTGAGAACTCGCATCGTCGCGATGGAGGATGATGTGGCGGTTGCAGTTCTCTTTACGGAGTTCGGAAACGACCTGTGGCAAACAAATGCTAGAATATCATTCTGCATTAACCATTCTTTGTCCCTCAAGAGGAATAGTCGCAACATGGCCGCTTTTGGAGACAAACGTGGCCACCAATTTTTTTGCAACACTCCGTGAACGAACAATTTTAGTTGGCTTTAACTCATTTTCGAACACCCAAACTCGTGACTGGTTTTTTGTTTCGGGTTCGTACGCGTATATCCAGGATTCGTCACCTGATACAATATTGTATACAGCATTTGAGGATCCTGCGTGGAATCTTTCGAGAGTTCTGACGCACCAAGTAACGCGAGCCGCTTTTTGCTCTTCACAGAGCAAATGCGGTATCCATCGGGAAAACAACTTTTTTACACCTAATTGTTCATGCAAGATTATTTGTATTTGACTCATGCCAATGTCTAAATTTGCCTGAATTTCGCGGTATGTCACATGTCGATCTTCCTCAATCAGCTTACGCACAGCATCAACGTTTTCTTGGGTGACTGCAGTTTTTGGACGACCTTGACGGGGATCATCACTGAGCTTGACACGTCCACGTTGAAATTCAGCAAACCAGCGATAAATTGTGGTTTTGGATGGGGCTTCATCACCAACTGCAGAAAGCATCCGGTCAACACACTGGTTTTGTGTTAAACCGCTTCGAAAGTCATAATAAATCATCGCCCTTGAATTTTCTCGAGTCAATTCCATTTTCTCAACGACTAAACAAGTTTGAGAAGACCTTGTGAGAAGACCGAGAATCTTTTTTTTAAATAAATAAATGGTATACGATTTTTAAAACCAAGGAGTTTTCAATTAAAAAGATTTTAATATGATAGGAATAGTGGAAATATTTCATTCCCGATACTTTTAGTGCAGCCTATGTAATATTGAAATGAAGGAACACTTCGGTACTAGTTGAACTGCAGTCGACTAGTCGAATGATTCAACTAGTAGATTGATATTTGATGAACCGTTGATTTGACGTCGACAGTCGAATGAACTAGTTCGTCATTCAACGCTCATCGCTAGTAGGTACATTGGTGTAGAAAGGAAAGGAATCCAGAGTCTATAGTAGTTTTCCAATTGTAAGCAATTCCAAGTTTCACTTGTCTTGTGTTAACTTATACGATTGCATTTGCTTGTTTAAAATTGAATAATAAAAAAGTTGTATTATGTTGGGACTTTAACATTAACTTATTAAAAAGAAATAAAACAGCCTTAGACTTCGAATATACATTGTTAAATTATAATTCAAAATTACAATTTTCTCAATTACAGTCACAGTCACAATTACACACCAACAATCACAATTACAGTTATCAAAATTTACAGTTAAGCAGTGGAACCTGCATGGACAAAATAGCACATAATATAAAAGGCTTTAAAGGAGAAATTATAGAATTGGGCTTTTCAGATCATACCGCACAGCTTTTGAAATGTCCTGTGAAGAAGACATGTGTCTTAAAGCGTTGAAAAATAAAAAGATGAAATTATTGTCAAGATAAAGTAGAGAAATTTGGAAATTGCATTAAAGGTCTCACTTTTTCAGACATTTATACAACTCGTGAGATCAATGAGGCCTACGCCTATTTTCTTGACCTGTTCAGATATTTTTAAGATTTTGGTTTAGAGCAAAATAGATCACTAACAGCATAAGAAAATGTAGCAAAAAGATTAGCCAGCCAGCCAGCCTTAATAAATTAACAACCGTTTAAGACATATTCTACAAAGTTTAAAAGAGTTATAACGTTAACACAAACATCACGAAATAACTACTTCAGTAAGATATCCCAAAATAAATCTAAAGCAGTATGAATCATAATTAATAATTCTAAGGCTGGCTGCGCGACATTTTATTTTAGTAGCTACTAAACAAAATCAGTTAAATGCAATTAAACACACAAACATGTTTTACCTAAACATAATTACTGCCCTCTTGCACAAAGACGACAGCAGGCTTATTTAGTTATATATTACTCACTAAAGAACTATGTGTATGACAATTCTATAATTACTGCTTCAGAAATAAGTACGTACGTCACCCCACGTTTTAACAATTTTGAATTTTGTTTAACATTGGCATTAATAGGACATGTAACTTTATCTATTTGACATTTATTGAAATTGATTGTATTTTAAATTTGTATTCATATGAATGTGATCTATCTATCTGTAACATCTCACTCTGTTGTAATTTGAACTATATTTACAAATAAAGCATTCTGATTCTGATTCTGACAATTGGCATTTGTGAAATATATTTAAACACAGTCCAAACCGTTATTTAATTACATTTAATTATGACGAATAATTTGGAAGGTTCAATGTCAGTTTGTCGGTTTCTTTTTACCGAATTCTTCACCTTCTTCTAATGTGGTCATTAATGGGCAATCTTTTGTTTCGGGTAAAAGAAGCGATATCACGCAAGCTATTGTTGGCGGTATAGCAAATGCAACAGGTGGTAACCAAGTCCCTGTGTCTCTCAAATTTATTACAAATGGAGCTATCATAGATCCAATTCGAGCCGACATTGAAGAAAAACCGATGGCAGCGTTTCGGACGACGGTAGGAAATAACTCGGAACAATACAAGTACACAAGTATGAAGACAATAAATGCTGCAACGTTACCAACGCAGGCACAACCTACAGATGCTGGACCCTCAGGTATGAACGCTAACATATATAAACAAATAGCGCAGACGGCTTGAAACACTAAAAGCATGGTTCTACGCTTCATTACGCTTACAAGAGGTATTGATGACAATGTTCCGAGTAAAGCGAAACCGGCACTTATGGCAACATTTACAAAAATATCACCTGTCAAGAAACTTATGTACTGAGAAATGCCGTAAAAACAGTAACTGCAAGACAACCAGTTAAAAGCCATACATAAAATATTTCTTCTCATATTTGGAGTCCTAAAAAGATCAACTATAGTTCCTTTCTTTAAATGCCTTTTTTCTAATTCTCTTTCATAAGTCCTTAAATCAGATCCAATAGAGGTCGTTGGCCGGTCGTTTCTGTAACATAATAGCAAGTGATAAGACAACAATTGAAGAATAATTTTGAACCATGTGTTTACCATATTTATGTATATTATTATGAATGCTTGCTTGAAAAAACAAAATATAAACCTATTTTATTTTTTCAGCCATGTACTAAAAGTACATATTAGGCTTAAATAAAGGCTTGTTTTTAAAAAGGTTGTTTTATTTATTTTATTAATAATATATGCCATATTCGGATAATGCAGTGCTAGTGTGAACGGAATTGTCTCTAAGCGA
This sequence comes from Euplagia quadripunctaria, assembly GCA_963859945.1. NCBI lineage: Eukaryota > Metazoa > Arthropoda > Insecta > Lepidoptera > Erebidae > Euplagia > Euplagia quadripunctaria. The sequence goes on from OY982569.1 coordinate 14,321,569, forward strand.
TTAACACACATACTCTACTTCAAATGTATTGAACTGAACAGTCTTCCCATATCGGACACTCCTATAATAATTGTCGATTTCAGATACTATGTAAGCGACTTTCTTTAATTGTGAATAAATACTGTTACGTACCTACTGCTTACCTCTGCTTATAATATGTTATATATATATATAACATATTAGAATAAATAAACAAAGAAAACGAGCGAGGAATACAGACAGTGTTTTCTTTATAAAGTTCTGGGAAGGTTTACCAAATTTAATTATCCACCAAATTTAGTTAGGTTGTTCGAATAATGTATTAGCGGGAATACCGTTGTTGTTGATACATTTACACTATTCACTCAGAATTTTGGTTAGGTAAATTACAGCTGTAATACTTACATTTTAGCGACGCGTTCGCACAATTTAATGGCTTCTTCTGTTCTTTTCATAGCCATTAACCACCTTGGCGTTTCAGGCAATAACCAAAAATACAGTAGCAAAATAGTCACTGGTGCTGATACTGCCACTTGAAAAGCAGAATAATCTCTAAAGTAATATCCAAACACTGCTAGAGTCAAATGGCCCAAATTAAATGGGATTTGATAGGCAGCTGATATGGGTGGTCGGAACTTCGTACCACAAAATTCCATAACACAAACAAATCCAACAACCATGGTTCCTCCAACTGATATACCAACTATAAAACGTAATATGTTAAACATTACAAAAGACTCCATATAAGCAGCTCCTACGCCAGCTACTATTTGAAGCACGATTGCCACTATAAATGAAGGTCTTCTCCCCCATCTGAAAAGCGATTTTTTTGTTATTTCTCTAAGACATACATTTAAAAAAAAATTATAACGGTTGATAAAAAGTATTGTATATTGTTATTTTTAATAACTGCTTTCAATAGATAGTATTAACGCTCGCAACATAGTAAGCATTATACCGGGACGTTACTAAACTTGCACTCTTACTTAAACTCGGATATATATGATTTATAATGTCACAATTAAGTAAACTACAATTCCACCGTCTTATTAAACTCGCCGCGGGTCTTCGAGGTGGTGGACGGGCAAAATGGTATCCATACGAAAAATATGGCCACATGGCTGCAACATTTTTGCCGCTGAATCTGCCGCGAGTGGAAGACAAAAAGCCCGTTCTAGCATTCGGCAAAACTATGGTAACGGCCAGTAGGCTTTACCCGGAAAGCAGACACATCTATAACATTCATCTCTATTGTACCTCCACGGTACAATGACACGTATGTACGACAAGTATCCAGCCTGAATGATCACTGAGCTACTACATATTATGTCTTTTCACCACCGGAGGGTTTCTTAGAGCAGTAGCCCATTGTCGCCCCTATCCCGACACTGTATCGTCAACTAATTTACATTAGAAATGAAACGGATACCTGTTAGACCGGATACCGGATAGCCGGAAATCCGACCGCCTGAAATGTGGTCGAACATTGTCATTGGCATATCGAAATCTGTAGATCTGAGCAAACACGCGGAGGTGACTCGGACGATCCTATAGATTCTGGTAAGTTCGGGCTTCGTCTTTAGTGAACGAAGTGAACGAATATCATATTAGTTCGCTGACTAGAATGCATACGATCACTTTGTTTTGTTTGTCTTCTATTTTTCTTTTTATTGTATAGTAACTGTGCCCGCGACTTTGTTCGCGTTTATATCGGAAAACAGCAATATGTCGCTTATAATCGGCGTCAACACCTCTTCCTGAAAGGGGAATCCTCCAAGAAGGATTTTGGGTAGGACGCAAAGAAGGTTCGCATCCCATCCCAGTCTGCTGACCTATGGTGCCACACACGGCGGCCACCTGCAACTCGCAGCCGCGGTGAGCATATGAGTGTCACCGTACTCCGGATCAAGCAATGGTCCGTGGAGCCAAATGGGGCCTCAACGGGGACTTGGTAGTCGCCCAGATGAGAGGTCAGCAGAAGGTCCAACAGTGAAGGCGCGTGACTTTCTACTTCTGGGATTTGCATAGGTGTTGATTCAGCGTGGTGGGTGTTAAAGTCATGAAGTATCACGATCTCTGCGGATGGGATCTGCTGCAGCACAGAGCCTATAGCCATTTGGACATGGTCGATGAGTCGGTCAGTTTCGGCATCACCGCTATGGGACCTATAGAGACATGCACCATCCCCGATGGACGTCTTTGTCTACACGATTGCTGAGGCGACGAGAACTGATACCTTCTCTAACGTACACGCATACACCAGCCCTAGGAACAATGGAGTGCTCCAGACCGTACCCAAGGTAGGAGAGATAGGATGTATCCGCTGGAGACGATATCTGCGTCTCGGTTAAAAAGAGCAAGGCTGGCTTTGCTGTTTCGAGGTGGTGGTGGACAGCGTTGAGGTTGGAATGTATGCCCCTGATGTTGCAGAAGTCCACGGTAAAAGTGGCAAGGGATACCTTGCCTCTCTTGCCCTGAGCAGTTTTTTTAGCGCGTTTGTGACTTCTCTTGAATACGAGCGGCAGCCTGGGCGTCCACGTTCAGGTGCATTGTGTTCTGAGCGTGGACGCCCAGAGGGGGATTCTGCAAAGCTAGCGCAGCTGATACCCCCCTGGGGTAACGCACTTTTTAATGGCGCCATGATTGGGGGGAGAAGTTTGGGGGTTGGGCCTCTGGTAACCTCACTCATTCGGCGAAATACAATGAAAACATGGCTTTACGCCGGTTTCCTGGAGGCTGTGGTATTACTCCGGTCGAGCCGGCCCATACCTGCCGAAGCATACATGGCTCTCCCACGCTAAAAAGTAGTTGTTATAGTAAAGTCATCACCAAAGTTTGTCCGTTAGGTATGATTTCTTCTGTGCGTGTGTATGTCACTGAACTCCTCCTAAACGGCTGGACCGATTTTAGTGAATTTTTTGTGTGTCTTCAGGTGGATTCGAGAATGGTTTAGATTTACAATGGATTCGAGAATGGTTTAGATTTACAGTAGGGTTTACAGTAGGGTTCCAAGAATAATATTTTTTACGTTCCGGCAGGACAACGTCTGTCGGGTCCGCTAGTAATATATAAATACGTAATAGTTAAGAACATACGTCTACATAAGTATGTTATAATGTCACCGATTGTAAACTCCAGTCGTGCGTCGGAGCTGACACACACACACACATTTTTTTTTATCAATCTAAATTTTTTTCCGCTTATTATCTCTTAATGCCGAGAATGGTGTTTATTAGCCATAAGTTGTAATAATATTTTTTATATTTAAAAGAATAATGAACGTTGTTTTGATTTGAAGATATGGTTAATTAAACTTTATTTAAGGTTTTTTTGTGTACACACATGTGATTCAAATAAGGCCGATATATCTTTTTCTATTAATACAGGTATCCTCCGGATATTGACCCTTACTATCCGGTATCCGGCCGGAAGGTAAATTCAGGCCGGATAGCCTGGACACCGTATAGTGGAGGTATATTTGTTTCATCTCTTATATACCTACATGCTTACTGTACTAGTATTAACGTTGCTATATTTTCAGGAAGTAAAGTCAGGAATATTTCATAAGGAAGAACTGGCATTCACAAGTGACACCACTGGCGTCACTTGACTGACTATCAACACTCTTGCGAGTTATACCTATGCGACTATGCTGCTTTGCTGCTTACCATCAAGGGCTGTTTGCCGACTTAGCTATACATTTAATAAAACATATTAGGGGTTACAGTACGAATTATCATGTGAGACTGAAAAATTTTAAAAACTTTTTTTCTATGAATATATAGATACACTTTTAACTAAAATATGTACTTCTATATACTTGTATAACCTCAAGGGAAGATCGTTTATGAAACTGTTATAAAACTATCTGAAATCTATGTATGTATAGTTTATGAAGTACCGCTACTTAAGAATAAAGGTATTTTGGTCTTGCAATATTAGGCATATCGCCAAAATTGCGAAGAAAGTCCATTAAAGTTCGAATCCATTAAAGTGATATCCCACATCATTTTAGGTGCTTGAGGATTCTTAAGCTGATCCAAAAACATCAAATCGCAGAAAATCATACAAAGCCCGTTTTAATTTACTTAGCAAAGTGTTGCACGATGCGACGTTGCCGTTCAGTCGTTTGTTAACCGACTTCACTTTCCATCGTATATTGAAAGCACACACAAGGGTTGGCAATTTTTTTGGGTGTAGTAACTTTTAGCACATGCTAACAATATTTTGCTATCTTTGGAAGTTTAAAAACAGTTTTTTAAGGTTAGTGTTTTTACAAATTAAAACTTTTGATTTGATTTAATTAAATGCTCGCTCCTTTTGTAATTTCTAAAGCAATGAAAAAATCGTGTTTCGTGTGTTAATAAAACATTATTTTTTTATGGGAAAAACACCGTTCAAGCATAGCAGTGGCTTATAGAATGTTATGAGTGAATTTCAACAACTGTACATTTTTACCTAATTTTGGTGAACATTTTTGTTTTTTGACTATTTGGTAATTTTATACATTGGTATGATAGAATTACCTTTTTAGTTACATGGAATGTAAGAAAAATATGTCTAAATCTAACAGTTTCTAAAATATTATTGACACCTAAATTGTTACGGCACCAAAATTTATATCTTGACACCAAAATTAGATATATCAACACCAAAATTTATTTCTGTCACCAAAATTATAAACCAAATGAAAAAGCATTTTAAACCAATTTTTGTGTAATAAGCAATTTTGGTGATAATTGAAATACCACCAAAACCACCAAAATTAGAATCATGTAAAATATGTTAATTAAAAGAAATACTAAAAAGAATATAATAATTTTATTAGTATCATTAAATGGAAACCCAACCTTTTTGTTTTTAAAATTTACCCACCAAAATTGCAGGATTTTTGTCAAATTACCAGAAACAGTGTTACTTACTTTTCTGGCAGCGCATCGTAACATCATAAGACACGATCGACAGTGCAGCGCGTGAGCACCCGACTTAATGGATCGGGCGATGGTAGTATCGTTCTTTTATGTTCAATCATTACAAGTCTCCTCACGTTTTTTTTATTCACACCAAAATTTAGGATTACACGCGGACAGTGCTTTTCGATTTTTTCTAGGATAAACTATGATATTAAATATACGAATTAATATCTCAATAGACAGAAAAAGTATTGTTGAATTCAAATAAAATTTGTCCTATCCAGTAAACTAACGCAGTTTCGTTTAAACGGTGCTAATGCTCAGCAAAATTGATAACGGACAAGCCACCAAACTTAGAATGATACAAAGAATATTTTTTTTTAATTATCAATAAAATACTTTCTACTAATACAAACTATGGCTTCATTTAGACACATACTGGCTTTCTACTTAAAAAAATAAAACATTATACTGTATCTTTTACTTTAAAATGTGATTTTCAGCCCGGACGCTTAAATATTAGGCTTGAGAAAATCACCCTTATCCGGAATCTTCTCCGTCTAAACGTCGTCGCCCAAATTAAGCAGTGACTCTACAAAACATCAACCAAGTCTTGAAAATTGTGAAGGAAAATCAAGAAAAAATTTCGCCATGAAAAAGCTTTTTTCTAAATAGGGGCCGTGTTTACTAACAATTGCTCAAAAGCAACAACGTATCAATGATTCAGAGCGCTGCTTGGTACTGTTAAATAGAAAAGGTTTTTCGGTATGTGACAATGGAGGAAACATGGATTGACCATTTCACTCCGGAATACAATCGGTAGTCAGTAGAGTGGATAATCGCAGCAACGGAAGCTTATTTTGAAGCCAAAGATAAATCGTTCTACACACATGGAATTAAAAAGTTAGAAAAACGTTGGAGGGACTGTATCGCAGTTGAAGGAGAGTACGTTGGTGAATAAAAAAGAATTTTATCGAAAAAACTTTGTTTTAGTATTTAGTATCGGTACTATCATACATAACATAACTTATTATCTTACTAATACTATAAAGGTGAAAGTTTGTGAGTATGGATGGATGCATGGATGTTTGTTACTCTTTCACGCAAAAACTACTGAACCGATTGCGATGAAACTTGGTATGTAGATAGCTGGAGATCTGGATTAACACATAAGCTACTTTTTATCCCGATATTATATTATATAAAAGAAACTTTGTGAGTTCACTCAAATTACAAGAAAATTATTATATCAATACGATTGGTTACGCAAAATTTCAGATGGGAAAGCAGTCCCGGGTTATCCCGGCTCACTCTGAGTTTATTCTACCCGTCCATACCAAGAAGAAACAGGGTAGGGTACTTCAATGGATATAACGAATATACTCCATACAGTTTGAAACATAAGTGCACGGTGCAATTAGAACCAAACCTCAACATCCAAAGTAAAATTCAGCTCCAAATTATTCTATACAGTTCACATATTGTTTGATAAAAAGCTACACCAATTTGAGCGTTGGTTTTGGGAGGGGGAACATGTTGGTAAATTAGTTTAATTAGTAGTTATTATTAGTTTTTCTTAAAAATTTCAAAACCTATGCGGTCTAGCGAAAAAAAAGTCAGGTATAAAAAAAGTGTATGTGTGCACGTGCATGTCACACACGGCAGAAGTGAAACTTCAGAAAAACAGATCAAGACTTACAAAGAATGGCCTTAATAATAAACAGTAAGCAAACCTAAAGTCCAGTTACAACTGTACACAACTTTCAAAACAAACAATACTTCGTTTTCAATATTGGTTAAGCTTGGATTTAAATGTAAATTTGTAAAGAATCGAAATCGAAAAGAGAAAAAAATGCACAAAAATTACACCACGTTGACATTGACATATAGTACGCAGGCGCAAAGACAAAGATTGGTAGTACGCAGGCGCAAAGACAAAGATTATAGTAACTTTATCGTGATGCTTCCGTTTCATCCAATTTCAAATCATTACGATTCTAAAGAAGTTCGACTTCAAAAAAACATATTAAATTGGAAATAAAAATGGTCCCCTGCATAATCTTGCTAAAGTGAACTACTCCAGATTTATGGAGGGTGTAAAAGTAGTAACGCTTAGTAATTTTGAGATTTTTGGAAAAATTATTTTAAAACTACTATGTTAACAGAAATAATTCAACAATTTTAGTAAAAGTAACATTTTAGAATCGTATCGTAGTCCAAAAGAGGCTAAGAAACACATCATCTACATTAAGTTGCAAACAAAAATGCTCCATTCCAGCATTTTTGTTTGCAATTTAATCTAGATGATTTTTGTATATGGTGCTTTTTGGACCAAACCGGAAAATTTTCAAAATATTTATGAAAAACTGATGAAATCTACTAATTTACCAACTCCCCCCCCCCCCTCACCTTCAAAAACGACGCTCAAAATGGTGTAACTTTTTACCAAACAATATCTGAAGTGTATAGAACAATTTGGAATAAGGGGGAAACTTCTACTTTGGATGTTGAGGTTAGAACGTTTTTTTAACTAATTTCACTGTACTAACATAAATTCTGAGTTTGTTTTGTACGATAGTAAGATAGTTACCATATTTCGCTTCATGTAGAGCCCAGATGAATACATTTTGCTCCAGGTGACTCCTAACCAGCGCATCGTACAGCATTTTTACCGTGGTTATATATTTTGTGTATATTTATATACTAATGTTAGGTTTCGGTACGCTCTCTTGCATATTTTAATTTTGTGATCGCGAAACGTTACGCCAGGAGTAAGATACACTCAGGGTGCTGGCTAGAAAACCTTCATGTTGTGCACCCTGGAAGTATGGGGGATGACGCTGCTTTTTCCTCCTACGTTTTTAAGAAGGGCATCATCGCCAACGGCTAATATTCTAAGTACGAAGAGGAGACCATCTTTTTTGGGCCACTTGGTCTAACAGAGAGGGTATGCCCGCCGATTCCTCTGTTGGCTCTTCGCTTTTCGGAATGAGGAAGATAACCTCTGTGAAAAATTGCACCGAGTCCCGTGTTCTGGCGCATGACCAGGGGATACATGGCTGATGGGTAGTTCAGTCGCAAGCGGGCCTCTGGTTGGGTATAAATCTTCACTTGCCTGGATTTTGGGGATCTCTGCCCAGGTTGATCTTTATTTCTCCCCCTCTCGTGGGTCAATCATGGAATTTCAATCATTAATCATACAAACACTATTGGCTAAAACAGAAGGAGAAGAGTAAGTGGCTGAAAAGATTAAGAAAATGCCACCTCGTCTAACGAAGTGGAGGTTTTACTCTAGACACCCATCTGAGAAGTGCTCCCAGAAGTCAATCTGACTCCTGGGAGTGGAAGAAAACCGGAATGAGTACGTTAAAAGGCCGCCTGCAAGCTATGTTCGGTGCATCGCAACGAACAGATCAGCATTTGTGTGGTCGCACAATTTTATAAATGCATCGGCTTTAGGTTATTAAGGTCAGTACGCAATCGGCGGTCGAATCAGTTCGCGCGTAACTCAAACCATAAACAACCAAACCAATATCAAATTATTTTAGTTTAGCTAAACCATTATATTTAAACCATTAACATTTACGTTAATAACCATTTATTTTTACTTACTATTTTTCTAATATAGTATTCGTTTTAATTTGTAACTTTCGTATCATTTAAATCATCCGCAAATCAAACATACAACTCAAAAGATGTTTGTCTGAACTAGACAAATACAAACCTTTTCATTGATCCTTCGAGTTTAAGGATTTTAGTTCGCGAAGTGCAGTTTCAAAGTGCTTTGTTGGACGGGTCCTTGCAATCAGTGGCTATAGGAAAATTAGGCAGTGTCTTTAGGGGAAATAGGCAGTGAGAACGGGTGGTGTGCAGTCAAGCATTTAGCACAGTAAGCAGAAAATAAGGTCAGACCAAACCATTTTATATTATAAATTTCCTATTTTGTTGTGATCGAGTAAAATGGAGAACCTTACCAGGAACCAAACAGAGATTTACGACGCGCTAGTAAAACTTCTTACCAACTTTAAAAAGGATGGTGCGGATAGGAAAACCATTGATTATTGCAAACGCAAGCTAGATTTAGTAGAAACTTACTGGAAAGATTATCAGAGGAACCATAGATCATGCTGTGAGCTTGCGGAGTTTAACCATGTCTACTTTACCGAAAATTGTTTTAATAAAGCTGAGGAAATTTACAAGGTCATTAAAGACTTGATAAGTAGGACTATGAGTCTGCTCCTTTCCAAACAATCAAAGGTTAGAATACCTATATCGGAGACAGAAGACTCGACTAGTTCGGAACCAATTCAATATCACCAAAAAGATGTTTACGTTACCCGAGGAGATAATAATAAATTAAAGGAACTGATCCGAAAACAAACCATTAATTTAAGAGCATTCATGAGAACTGTAACCACTATAGAAGTTGACCAATTGCAAAATAATTGGGAATTCGAGGATGCCTTAAAATCTCTGCAATGTCGGTGGTCTATCATCGACAGTTTACATTGGGAGATAGAAGGTGAAAATGGCAGTGAAGATTTCCGGTACCAGGATGATTTTACCACGCACGAGAAAATTTTCAATAACCTGAAGAAAACCATTAATTCGAAAATGTGGTCCGTAACACATCGTAACAAATCAACCCCTAAAATAGATATCCCGATGTTCCAAGGGAATTACCATCACTGGACATCGTTTAAGGATCTATTTAGCGAAACGATTCACAAAAATCCTTCCTTGTCTAATGCACAAAAAATGCAATTTTTGAAAAGTAAGGTTACGGGAGAGGCCGAGCGTTTGGTACACCATCTTCAAATTAGCTCGGAAAATTATGAAGTATGTTGGCAGATACTCAACCATAGATATGGGAACAAAAGGCTCATTTTCACGTCTCATATTAATATATTATTAAATCGACCATGTATGCAGCAACAATCAATATCTATGATAAAAAATTTGCATGATGTTACGAAGGAGTGTCTACACGCTATAGAAAATCTGGGTGTGGATATTGCGACTTGGGATCCAGTTTTAGTGCAACTTTACTAGCTCAAAAATTGGATGGCGAAACGTTTAGCGAGTACATCGAATCCGTTAAAAATCCTAGAGAGTTACCAGTCCTGCAAGAGTTCCTGGATTTCCTGGAAAATAAGTTTACGGCCTTAGAAGCATCAAGGCGTAAACAAGAATCATGCAACCCAAAAGGAGTCGCCCAGATACCATTTAATTCGCAACACTCTCAACCAAACCATAAAAGGTTTAATTATTCACAAAGTCAAAATCAAGTACCTAATAGAAACCAAGTAAGTAATGTAAGAAGTGTGAAAACGTGTCACGTATCTCGGTCAACCGCCTGCGCATTGTGTAATGCTGAGCACGGATTATGGATGTGCTCGCAATTCTTGCAAATGACAGATGAACAAAAATTAAAAACTGTGTCGCGACTCAATTACTGCGTGAATTATTAAATCATTTTAATAAGATTTGTTTTTCAAATAAGAGATGTCGAAAATGCAATGCTAATCATAATACGTTACTGCATAACGCTATTGTTGCGAAAAATAACTCAGCTAAACCAAACCATAAAGCTGAGAGCACACCATCCACATCGAGGCCAACTGCAACGCATGCATCTTGGGATGACATGAAAGAAACACTTTTAGCCACCGCTTTGGTGAAAGTGACGAGTTCGGATGGCGAACAACATACCATGAGAGCTCTGATAGATCAAGGGTCTTAAATCTCCCTTATAACTGAGAATGCGGCACAAATATTGAAGTTAAAAAGGAGTAAATGTCAGGGTAAGATTTTCGGCGTCGGGGAGAAAGCAAACAACTGTAAAGGTGCTTTATCAATTCAACTGCAATCCATTTATAATGACGTATCATTACAGGGTGACGTCATCATAATGAATAGTTTAATAAAGAATTTACCAAATAAAACATTCGTCAAACCGTCATGGACACATATTTAAAACATAAATTTGGCAGATCCAGAATCCTATACTAGTCGTAAGGTTGACCTATTACTTGGGGCAGATATATCCTGTAAAATTATCTTAGGTGGCATTTTGAGAGGAGAAAGCGACGACCAACCAATCGCTCAACAAACACTTCTAGGGAGGTTGATTTGTGGGACTATGGCACCTCAGTACATGTGTAACGTCGTCCTACATGACACAGACGACATAAGCAAATTCTGGGAATGCGAAGACATTAATCAGCAATGTGAGATGTCCACCGAGGGTCATGAATGTTTGCAGTATTTTAAATCAACCACAGAAAGACTCATAGACGGAAGATTCCAAGTTCGGCTACCATTTAAACCAGACTCACAAGCACGCTTAGGATCGAATAAAAAGTTAGCGTGGGCACAATTTGGAAGCCTAGAAAGGTCGTTTGTTCGAAACCAGGAAACAAAAGTCGAATACGTAAAATTTATGAATGAATATTTTACGCTACGACACATGATACCATCAATGAATAATAAGACACCTGAGTATTTTTTACCGCATCATTGTGTTACACGTGCTGAGTCAACAACTACGAAGTTACGAGTTGTATTTAATGCGTCTGCGAAGTCATTGTCCGGATTGAGTCTTAATGACGTATCGTACAGAGGTCCCAATCTACAACAGGACCTACAAGAATTGATTTTAAAATGGCGGCAATATCAATTTGTATACACGGCCGATATCGAAAAAATATATAGACAGATCATGATCCATCCTGACGATCAGTGTTATCAAAAAATATTATGGCGAGATTCACCAAATCAACCAATACAACCCTATCAATTAACCACTATTACTTATGGTACAAAGCCGGCACCATTTTTGACTATGATGTGCCTAAGACAGTTAGCCTTAGAAGAAAAATCGAGTTATCCTGACGCAGCAAAGGCATTAGAAGACTGTTTCTACATGGACGACTACTGTGGAGGAGCTCATTCGATAGAAAAAGCGCACCAATTAAAAGCTGACCTAATTAAACTGTTAAGAAGAGGCGGATTCAATTTAAGAAAATGGGCTTCAAACGAATTGCAACTGATAGGTGACTTAAACAGAAGTTTGTGTAACCAACAAACGTATGAATTCAAGCAGTCAGATTCAACCAAAACATTAGGGCTTGCTTGGAACCCTCAAAAATATGTTTTTATCTATAATTCTAAGTTAAATCTCGAATCAAAACCAAACATGACAAAAATACCACTTCTCTCGGACATCTCGAAGTTGTTTGATCCATTGGGAAGGCTTACACCCTTCAGTACCACCATGAAAATTTTATTCCAGAAAGTGTGGGTATCAAATTTAGACTGGGATGAACAGTTTCCAGAAGATATAGGGATCCAATGGACTAACTTTAGGCGAGATATGGAAGAGATTAATACCATAACAGTAAATAGATGGCTCGGGATAAAAGAAAACTAAAAGGTGCAGTTACTAGGATTTTGCGATGCGTCGAATAAAGCATACGCTGCTGTAATATACTGTAAAGTCGGCAACAAAGATAACTGTACTGTATCTTTATTCGCGACCAAAGCTAAATTAGTACCATTATCTAAAACTATTTCGACGCCTAGACTGGAGCTATTAGGCGCTCAACTATTATCACAGCTCATGCAAAAAGTTCAAAACTGCTTAGAAGGATACGAATTAGAAACCTATTGCTGGATTGATTCAACTGCCGTCCTAGGGTGGATTCAAGGAGATCCCGCGAAATGGAAGACATTCGTAAGCAATAGAGTTAAAAATATCACTAAAGTAATACCATCAAACCATTGGCGATATGTCAACACCAGTGAAAATCCAGCTGACTGTGCAAGTCGCGGATTAACTATCACGCAATTGAGAGAACATACTTGGTGGTGGGAAGGCCCTGTATGGCTCAAATCATTAAAAAGTAATGATCTATATTATAAAGAACTTTATGAAACCAGCTTAGAAATTAAGAAATCAGTTATGGGACAGTCAAACACAGTAATTGCAGATAATCAGAAGTCGTCAACCATTAGTAACATCATAAACCATTTATTATATAAATTTAGTTGCTATGCAAAAATAATACGTATTTTTGCATTGATATTGCGATTACCTACCGCAAAAAAGATCAGTCAATCTTAACTAACATTACAAGAATTACAACATGCAAAAAGGTTAGTCATCAAAACTGTGCAACATGCAGAGTTTAGCAATGAAATAATTTCCTTACAGAACCATGGAATAACCACATTAATAATAAAATATGCTCACGAATTGACGTACCACGGTGGAGCGCACCTTACACTATCTAATATTCGACAAAATTATTGGATAATTAATGGATATATGGCAACGAAGAAGTTTGTACGTCAGTGTGTTACGAGTAAGAAACAAGACCCTATAAGAAAGTACCAGCTGATGAGTGATTTACCTCCTTCGAGAGTGAACCCAGATAAAACTTTTTATCATTGTGGAGTAGATTATACCGGTTTCGTGGACATAAAGGTGAACAAGGGGAGATGAATAAAAACCACAAAAGGGTATATAGTAGTTTTTGTATGTATGGTGACCAAAGCCATACACTTAGAGCTAGTATCTGACTTAACCAGTTCGGCATTCATAGCGGCTTTAAAACGAATGTCGGCAAGACGGGGGGCACCTCGTCATATCTATAGTGATAACGGATCGAACTTCGTAGGGGCCAACCGTACCCTGCAGGAGGAATTTAACCAACTCCAACAGGTCTTTAGTGACAGTTTCTATAAGGAAATAACCGAAATTCAAATTGAATGACATTTCAATGCCCCATCCTGGAGGACTTTAGGAAAGAGCTGTGCAAAGTCTGAAACACCACCTGAAACGCGTAATAGGTCAACAAAAATTAACATTCGAGGAATATAGTACCCTGTTAACACAGATAGAAGCATGTTTGAACTCAAGGCCGCTTTGTGCGCTGTCAGAAGATCCTGAGGACCTTGACTTTTTGACACCCGCACATTTCTTATCAGGAAAACCAGGATTGACTGTCATTGAGACAGCGGAAGATGCCCGAACCAGATGGCATTTAGTTACTAAATCATTTCAAGATTTGTGGAAGAGGTGGAATTTTGAATACTTAGTGCAGTTATCTGCTAGAAACAAGTGGAAAGAACACCAGAAGAATATTAACGTAGGCGATTTAGTCATCATACATGATCAAAACATACCAGCAGGAAAGTGGCCATTGGGTCGTGTGGTGGAAATCCATCCGGGAAAAGATGAATTAGTACGAGTGGTAACCATAAAGACAAAAAACGGTTACATGAAACGCCTTATAGTAAAATTATCAGTTTTACCTATAGAACCAAGTAGAGATTCTTCCAAGAACAACCAACCAAGCAAAAAATCTGAGCATCAAACCAAGATATCAAATACACCACTAGCTACTTATCCAAAGTTATGGAACATAGTTCTCGCGTTGTTGTTATTTATCAGTATTATATCACCTTCAACAGCTTCCTACAATTTCAAACAGTTAGGCAGTAATCAAACCTTGTACTTTGATTCTATCGGAAAATTGCAATTGATTCGCGATAAGTGGAAGCTCGTCACCTACTATAACATGACACCGTATTGGCAAGGATATAATGCAATCGAGAGATATACAAATTATATAGAAAGAATGTGTGATAAAATAACGGAACCAAACCATTGTCAAATGATCCTATCACAAATACGTCACGAGTATGCGGAACTAAAATACTACAACCTGTTGTTACTTAGTCAGCATTCTGGCACGCGACAACGAACCCGACGCGGTCTTATCAACGGAGTCGGCACAATTGCGAACGCATTGTTTGGCGTATTGGATGACAGTTTCGCAGAAAAATATAAGCGGGACATTGAACTTGTACATCGTAATCAAGAACACCTTGTCCAGTTATGGAAGCAACAGACATCTGTAGTCGAAGCGGAACATAATATATTACAAAGGACTGAGACTTTGATAGATAGACAACACAAAACAATAAATAAACATTTACATGCATTAGACTTTGCGAACAGCAGACTAGAAAAAGAAATTGATGTGTTAGCAGCACAGCAAGACCTCAATTTAGTATCTTTAGTCGCTACCAATATGATTCAAGACATTAAATGGTTACAAGATACATTAATAAACACAATATCAGATATACACAATGGTCAAACCAACTTGCATTTAATTACACCAGAACAACTGAAGCAAGAAGTGCAAATTATTCAAGCTCAAATGCCCCAAGAATTAGCCCTACCAATAAATAACATTGAAGGAGATTTACCATCCATCTACAAACTGTTGAAAACAAAGACTCGGGTAATGAAAGACTATATGATATTTGAGATTACGTTCCCACTAGTAGCGCGAGAGAGCTTTCAACTGTATAACATGTAGTATGTTCAGTTCCGCACCAAGTCAATTCCAGTATGATTAGCATCGTACCTGTATCAGAATATGTAGCTCTGAATCTGGGAAAGGATTCTTAGTTTTTACCAACCATCCATGACATGAGTACATGCTTATACCATGGGGAGTCATCATTCATGTGTGAATTATACAAACCTATCCGTAACATACAAAACGATAATGATTTTTGTAAAAGAGATCCTCAAAATAATAAATGTGAAGTACATAAATCTTTATGTAGTAACTATGGTTAGAATTACACTCGACATCACAATACTTTTATTTTTGTTGTGATATTTACACCATAAAAATAATATGTGGCGATCAAGTGAACATTAACCAGTTGACTCGGGCGGGCATCATTAGTATGAGTCAGCAATGTATTGTAAAAGGCAAGAACTTTGCACTTCACTCTTTACAACAGCAATCAAATAAATTATATACTACGCCAAATATTTTTATACCCGCCCTGGATCAAATTAACCATATTGTTAATGTAAAATTTCCCACTGAGGGAAACTTGCCACAAGATACGAGCTTAAACCAGTCATTATCTCTCCTAGGGGAACAATTTAAGCAATTGAAAGAAAGCAAGGCAGAAGTCGATGATTTATCATTTCATGATATTCATCATTACAGCATTTGCTATTTATTGCTAGCATTAGCCATATGTACAGCAATAGTTTGGGTTTGGAGGAAAACGAGATGTTTGCCGCGTACTGCAACCAGGCGTGGAGAGGCGCACCATAGACAGGAGTCTCTGACGACGTCGCCAACGTCGGCCAGTGAAGTAGTGTATAGTGAAGTGCCACCGCGAAAGCAGAGTACAGCTGACCGTCAGCTAAGTGAAAGTGAACATAAAGATTTAAGTTCGGTTCTGGCCCAACGGTGGCCCAGTGTTATGCGAAGTTCAGCAAAACGGGACAGAGGGACAGTGCCTGTCCCCCGAAAACAAAGGATTTTTACAGTGGAGGACTCAGTAGTATAAGGAAAAATGTTTTTTTAAGACTGACTACTTACTTTTTATCTTCTTTTGTTAATTTTACAGCATTATTATTATACAATTTTTTTGTAATATTTTCCTTTAATTATTGTAAATAATTTGATATTGATACTTAATCGGATTTGTGGTTGGGATTTTCCCAGGCCCGGGAGTATGTTCGGTGCATCGCAACGAACAGATCAGCATTTGTGTGGTCGCACAATTTTATAAATGAATCGGCTTTAGGTTATTAAGGTCAGTACGCAATCGGCGGTCGAATCAATTCGCGCGTAACTCAAACCATACCAAACCGATATCAAATTATTTTAGTTTAGCTAACCATTATATTTCAACCATTAAGATTTACGTTAATAACCATTTATATTTACTTACTATTTTTCTAATATAACTTTCGTATCATTTAAATCATCCGCAAATCAAACATGCAACTCAAAAGGTGTTTGTCTGAACTAGACAAATACGAACCTTTTCAAGCTCCAGAAACATCATCGACATCGACAGCATCGCGAGACATGTTGCCGCCGAAAGTAGCGAGGAGCCAGAGGCCACGTACGCCGATCCCAGCTTAGGCAAGTTCCACCCTTTCCAGGTCGAAAATTTACGCTCGGGCTAGAACGGAGGGCAAAATCGTTGCGCAGGAGATAGCGGTTCTCCTGCTGAAGATCCGTGAGCCGGTGGAAGGTGATTCTATCTCCCAGACACCGGTGTCCTTGCAGGAGAAGGCAAGCGTGGCAGTAGCCATTACCCACAAAGTGGCCACCAAGTCTACGAACTTAAGGCTCCTTCGTTAGGGCCCTTAAGGACTCCTCCGCCGTCTCTAGGGTCGTTGAGCCCCTCATTAGTGGCATAGATCCATAATGGATCTAGTGACGATTTTTTTCTCATTAGATCTATTTATGAAAAAAATTAAGTAAAATGGATCTAACGAGAATTTTTGATGATTTTGATTTTTGTGCCTACTATTGAATTTTGAGCTACATCAGGAACACAGGCGTCGCAATAGGCTTCCGTTTTGTAATACATAATTTTGTCCTAAAACAAATTATGTAGGTAAAACAGTAGTAGGAAAAGTGGGAAAATAGTGTTGGTAAATGTTTTTTACTTGGAAGGGGGTAGACTTGTGTAGTTCACGAACTAAGTACAATTAGGAATTCATTCCTGACATGGAACTAGAACGAACTATTCTGTAAGCTTAAAGGACTTCGTTCATTTAGTACATTAGTACTGTCAAAAAACATGGAACGACTGAATCGTCGGCTAAAAAGTTGTACGTTACGTCCCCGTGCGACATGCGTGTTATTATTTTTATTCGGTGTGTGTTTGCTTATGCATTTACTTACTAATTATATTATTATATAATATATTTTTGTTATATAAATGTAAATAAATTAATATGGCGATTTTACAAGTATAAGAATGAGAGTCTTAAGCATGCAAAGTATGAAGAAGATCCAAATATTCATTCAATGCGGTTACAATGTACTACTGAACTAATAAAACTAGAAGTCCGAACTAGTACATGTGAGTGACTGAACTAGATTGGAGCGCTCTTTTCAGTGACCGAGCAAGAACAAGTCTCGAAGGGGGTATTCCTACATACACACAATAAAAGTTCTGCGCTCTTGGCCGCTCATAAATGTTTGAATTTCGAATATTATATTTTTTTAAACATAAAAACTCAATCGTTGATTAAAAGAAAATTAGTGAGAAATTGATAATTTTTACCACGGCCTCACAGAAAACCGGCCGTGAAGCAATGCTTGCATTGCATTTCACCGCGTGAGTGAGGTTACCGGAGGCCCTAACCCTTTCCTCTCCCTTATTCCCGTCCTTCCTTTCTCCCCCCTCTTCCCACTCTTCCCCCCTCCCCCTCGTCTCCTACTCCCACCTTAATGGGCGGCAACGCACTTGTGACTCTCGAGTTGCAGGTGCCCATGGGTAGCGGTAGTCATTTACCATCAGGTGACCCATCTGCTCGTTTGCCCCATATACCATAAAAAAAAAATTGCGTGTCAATTGTTTTTTATCACAAGTTGAAGTTCGTCGTCCGTAGCCAAAATGGAATTAACGCGAAAAGATTTTAGGGCCAGGATTTTTTATGATTTGAAAAGTTCACTGAATCCGTAATGCACTGCTCGTCTTCAAAATGCTTTTGGGAGAGGAGCACCTCATTTGAGCACCGTGTACGCAAAATTTTATCGTGGCCGTATTTCTCTCCATGATGAAATTCGTGAAAGTCGGCCGTCTGCGATCACTGAATAAAATGTGGCTACTGTCAGGCAACTAATTCAAGAAAACCTGCGTATCACCTATGAGGAGATTCGAGGACATTTGGGGATTGGTGAGAGGCAAATTCAATTCTTATATCAACATTTAAAACTTAGAAAACCTTGTTACCGCTGGATTCCTCATCAACTCACTCCAGAAAAAAACGGACTCGTGTTGATTGGTTTAAAAAAATGTTATTAAAGTACGATCACGGACGTTCAAATGCTGTGTATAACATTGTGACAGGAGATAAAACCTGGATATATTGTTATATGCCGGAAAGAAAGCAACAGTCGTCTGTATGGGTGTTCGAAGTTTACAGCAAACCTACAAAATTGAGGCTGGCGAGAAACGTAGGCAAAAAAATTATTGCATTTTTTTCTCCCGGGCGGATCCTGTCTGCACAACCCCTCTAGAAGAAAAAAAGACAGAATGCTGAGTGGTACACCATTTGTTTGAACAGTGTCTTTGAAAAAGTTAGGGAAAAACGACCAAGAAGTCGCATCCTATTACACTATGACAATGCTTCGGCGCACATTGCGAGCAAGACAAAGTCATTTTTGGCTTCTGAAAAGGTACAGCTAGTGACCCATCCCGCACATAGTCCATCATGCGATTTCTTTATTTTGACAAAATTAAAGATTTGATGAGAGGTATGACATTTACGGGGCCTCTTGGCCGTGATAGTTTTCAACCTGCACGTGAAAAACATGCCCTTAGACCAATGATCCTCATGTTTTCAAAAATGGTGGTCAGGCGTGTAAATAGCCCAACCAGGGGTGTGATTGCTCAACAATTAATTATTATAGCATACTAGGTGTAGGGAAGTAAACCACTTCTATTCTATCGATCAAACAATCATGCCAGCACTGACCTGCAACACCGACCAAGTCCCGATCCTCCAGAAGGCAGCGAGCAGCGGCGAGGTTTCTACGGTCTTTTGAAACGTCCAGGTATTGACCGGGTGGTTACGATCGAAGACTGAAGCACTCCACAAACACCTTGTAAAAGTTACAAAGCGAGTCCAAACACTACACGACCATAGGACTAACGGAAAATCAGCTTCTAGTCACGAGGAATAACTGATGTCCGTGGCGGAACAAACTTTTATAATTAATGCGTTGCGTTTTTCAGCGAGAAGAGATTATAGCAGGGTATGCCCATTTATCTTGCGCCAATCAGATGCAGCGCGATTGCATTATTTGAAGACTGCTAACGCCATCTCTTGAGATCGTCGAGTACATTGGCAATATTACAGTAGTGCCAGCAATAATGAAATTAATAATATAATAATATATATTATGGTGCGATTATGTATGCATTTTATAAATATATTGGCGCTCCACCAAATGGTTTGACCGAATGAAAAAGTTTTTCATTCATCATTTTCATTACATTTAATGGAGACTACTTCGAAAAGCAGTTAATATAAAATATATTATTTTATATGTAAATTGTTTTATTAATGAGTTACGTTGTGATAAACATTCAGTGTATCCTGTGTACCCCACTTATAGACAAAAAATCACACACGGAATTTCATGATACTGATCAAGTACATTTTAATTTTGAAGTTTTGTAATTTTCACAGCGCCAGAGACTAGTGCTATTTTTATAAAGAACATGCCTTATGGCCCTCGCATAAAAATGCTTTACCACGCCCACTTTTAATAAATTTCAACACTTCGTTCTCAATCATTTTCAGTAAGCAATTATAACGCACTAAACTGCAATGTCTATGTAGCAGATTTATTAATTTATTACTCGCCCCGGCTTCGCACGGGTACAAATTATACACCAAAACCTTCCTTATGAATCACTCTGTCTATTAGTGGAAACCGTATGAAAATCCGTTTAGTAGTTTTCCAGTTTATCGTGAACAGACAAACAGACGCGGCGGGGGACTTTATTTTATAATATGTAGTGAAGTGATATTTGCTCATATCAAAAAGACTAATGTAGGTTGAAAAGTAAACAAAACATTGTTTATCCATTTTTATGGATCCACTGAGAAGGAAAGTTCTCAGTGGATCTACAACTTTGAAATTGTAAGTACCTATCTACTGAGAGATACAAATCTCATTAGATCCATCATGGATCTGGCCTATAGATCTTTTAAAAAAAAAAATTCTCATCGACGTGGTGCACTTCCAAGCCGCAAACGACTACCTGACGAAGCAAGTTGACGAGCTCGACCCTGAGCGAACGAGCAAAGTTGCGCGGCTCCCTCCCCCTCTGAAGTTCATGCGGATGATCAAGATGGATGAGCGTCATGCGGGCCTAGAGGAAAGCTGTCTCCAGCCCCCATCGGCCGTCCACCACAAGCAGCAGATAAGCCGAAGGTCGCCTCAGCTCCGATGATACTTCCTAAGCGCGGCGGCGGCGGTGCCAGCGCTTGCGGCTGCACCGAAGACTGGGTGACCGGTTACGGCCACGACGAGGCGGCTACGGAATCCTCTCTGCTGCCCGCTCGAGCACCCAAAAGAACGGGCGCGCCTCCGATGCTGAACCTCTGACCTGTCCCCTCCACATGTGCCCCCTCTAACGATGGGTGGCAGAAAGTCGAGGGAAGCAAGAAGAAGACCCGAAAGTGGAACAAAAAGGCCTCTAAGAAAGCAGCCTTTCCACCGCAGGCTCCATTGGTGGCAGTGGCCAGCAAGAAGAAGCCGCGGAAACTGCAGACGAGCAAAACGGCAGTTGTTGTGGTCACCATCTCACCGGAGGCGGTTAACAGGCTATCCTACGCATTCGTATTCAATAGATAGCCTCGCCAGTAAGTTCAGGGCTTTGGGTGGGGATGCACCCCGCCCAGATGGATGTTCGAGTCCTTGAGTTCCCCGGGGCTAAAGGTCTGAAAGCGGCCGACACTTATGCTAAGAAACTGCTAGCAATGTTCCCAATGACAGATGGTGTTCAGATCGCCAGACCCAAGTGCGCGGAGCTGCGTATTTCGGGCCTGGACGACTCTGTCAGTCGTTCGCGTTGCAGTTCAGGAGAAGCCGGTATGCAACGAGTAGATCATCAGGGTTGGCACTAACCGCCACAGTCCAGAAAGCCTTGCGAAAATGTTAGGCGCCGGCAACAAGGTCCTCATCGCTTTCGTGAACGCCAGAGTCACAATCCTGGCGCTGAGACCGATGAGGTGTATCCGCTCCGGTTTAAGTACACAGATACAAAGAGTACGTTCAGATGACGGGCGGCAGCGGAGCGCCCGACGGGTGGCCACCGCCAGTATAGTGTTCACATGGCCAGCGTTTCACGGGTGTTGAACGCGCGTTGTCGCAGTTCAGTTCGAATTCTGTATTCGTTGAAGATGGACGAAAAACAGCCTTGTGTTTGGTGATTTTATATCAAAGTCAGAAACAGCAACATAAGAAGAGACGGCAATACTGGGTTCATACATTTTAACACCCAGATCAAAATCAATCAAAATCAAAACCATTTATTTCAATTAAACCAATAATAGGTATTTTTGAATTGCCAGGAGTAGGAGGCAGTCAGACTAAGTCAGTCGTGAAGTTAGTTGCCTGTTCCACACACAGACTTACTGTAAGCCACTTTATAACTTAATATCCTTAACTAAGGCTACATGAAACTAAACTCAGTAAAGGCTCAGTAAAATTTCACAAATGTAACTATGACAAATAAGAAGTCAATCTTAAATACTCAGTACCTATTTTTCGTTATCAATCAGTCGAACATGTATGTTTCTATTGACACTTCGGAATAAAAAAATAAAGATTGGAAGACAATTCATCAAACACTTTCCGAGATTTGCGGCAAGAAACATACGGAAAGCAATGCAATCATGCATGTCACTCCGATCGAGCCAGCCCATACGTGCTGAAGCATGGCTCTCCCACAAAAAGAAAAATGGTGTTGAAAACAAGCGCTCATGTGAACGAATGTACAGAAAATAAATGATTTCAAAGCGAGCGCCAACGACATGGGCAATGACGCCGCGTTAAGCAAGCGTCGGATAAAAACGCACGGGGGCATGTGAATGACTTGAACAAAATGCATGTTCCTGTCGATGCGCATTAACGCGCGTCCAATGCTCGTCATCTGAACGTGGCCAAAGACTACAAATACTTACTACAATATCGTACTTTTTATTAATATAATATACAAGTAAAATACAAATCACCTGTCAGAAGCCATGCCGAATAGTATACTACCAATGAGTGTACCAAGTTGAAATAACATCTGTACAATACTGGATAGATGTTTTCTTTCACATATTAAGTGCCATTTCATGACTATTGTGTTAGTGAACACTGATTTATCATATTCTGGATTGTCACAAGGGCATTTATTGAGATCGCCATCACATTTAAATGATATTTTCGGTCCTAAAAATATAATTGCCATTTGATGCCAAGCAATGGGTAATTTAGATAAAAAGACTATAAAACAGAGCCATAACTGATATTTTCCAAAGTCACCAATTGATTTTTGTACATAATCGACTGGAGCACCAC
Organism: Euplagia quadripunctaria; assembly: GCA_963859945.1. NCBI lineage: Eukaryota > Metazoa > Arthropoda > Insecta > Lepidoptera > Erebidae > Euplagia > Euplagia quadripunctaria. Next base: position 14,344,619 of record OY982569.1, read on the forward strand.
CTTTGCCTGAAAAAGCAAAACACTAATAAATATTTATTAATTCTTGAATTTTACAATATTTTAGTCTTACCTCTAAAAAAATCCATCATAAACACTTATTTAATTTTAACGTGTGAAACTTGAATGGCTGACACCGAAGAGTATGCATAAACCCCAATCCCTGGCAACTCGGAAACAAATTTTTATTTTGTTAAAAGAGCCATCTTCACCTGATACAAGTAATACCTTAAAAGTGTTATTCTAGGTTACCATATTTTTACCGTCACACATTTAAGGTATTTTATATAACTTGTAAGTTTGTTTTTTTTAAATCATTCCTTGATTAATATTAAGTAAACAAAGTTTAACATTTTATTCATTCATGTTTAAAATATTAAATTATTATTTCGAAATAAAATAAATTATTACTTGAGAACTTAAAGTAGTTAAACATAATTCCAAATGAACCAAGATTCGTTCCGTTATAGGGTCCCTCTTTGAGGGCTTTTTAAAAAAAGGAATTAATTAATTTAAGACGTTTATTGTCACACAAAAATATAAAAGGGACTCTTAGGCAATCGCTCGGCGCGAGAGTGGAACGTAGACTGACTTACCGCTGGACAGTTCCCGACTCTAATGCCAATAGTGCTGAGTAGTGTTTCTGCGGCCATACCTGGCTGCAGATGCAGTCAGCATATTTGGGTACAGGAGAGGGTTAGAACAAATCCCCCCTTAGAGTGAACTTCGGGGATGATAACTGAAGTTAACGTTAAAAAGGAAGTCCTTAGATTTGGAGCAGGAATTTCTTCCTTTTTCTGTTCCAATTCTATGGAGCTTGATTTTGGTTTATTCGATTCACGGAAACGATATTTGTGTAGGTTGCTGCCGGGTTTATAAAAGAATAACACATCTTTATAAGCTTAGTAAATAAGAAGAATACAAATGATTAAATTTATGGCTATCGAATAATGTGTCCCATATTCAATTAAGTGTGGGATTTCTTGAAGTTTTTCAGAGTTCGAAAGGAGTTTAGTAGACAGTTTGTCTATTAAGTGCATATCATTTAAATCAATGTTTTCTAAGTGTATAGGGGACATATTATTGGTTACATTTCTTATTTTAGTTATATTGCAACAGTTGCTTGATAAAAGGTTAAAGTCTGACAGGTTTATTGGCGAGGTTAAATTTAAAACATTATTGTATCTAGGTAAGAATATGGTGCCTTTAGAATAAATTATACAATCACTAGGTATAGAAAGGATTCCAATACCGGAGATAATTATTTCATGTATCTGATTAGAATTTTGACAATCTAAAGACATTCTAGTTGTTTTGGATTGTATGTAAATATATTTATTATTAGCCAATGATTTAAAAGTATCTAATTTTCCATAAATTAATTTACTGTTACATTGTTTAGGAATATTCACAATCGTTTTGGACATCAGTTCACTTTCATAACTAGGCTTTGAATCGGTTTTATAGATCACCGGGATGTCACATAAGTAGTCCACCGGGCTTATGATTTTACAATCTTGCAATGATTCTAAATTACAATATTTTTTTAATGATGATCATCTAAGGAAAGAATTTACACAAAAAAGGAACATTACGTACACATTAATTCAAAATGCGAAAAAATACTACAATGGTACCTTTGAAAACTGTTATAAAAATCCTTTAAAAATGTAGCAACTTATTAATAGACTTTAAAATAACGAAGTTGAAACCATTCATTCATTGTTACAAACATTCAGGCAATTTATGAATGAATGAATGAATGTACTGGCTAATAAAATACCTCAAAACTTACAAACCTATAGCCTACCATGTGCACCCAATAAACACAATCTTGATCAATTGTCTAAAAACTAAAACCAACCACTCCATGTGAAAACCTTGTGACCAAGATAAAATAACTTTAGGATTATTTATTGATTTAAAAAAGGCATTTGATACCGTGAGTCATGAAATACTTTTATCAAAACTAAAAGACATAGGTGTTGTGGGTAAAGGTTATGACATGACACAGTCCTTTAATGATTAACGGTGAGGTAATTAGCAAAGATAATGAAGAAATTTTTATATTTGGGCACATTATTGGACCAGAGGACCTAACATGGAAGCCATATATTAAGAAAATTCGTAATAAATTAACGTCATTTTCTGGTGCATTATGACCCTTAGCTCGATGCTTGCCTAAAACTGTAAAATATAGTATACTAGCAACCCGCCCCGGTTTCGCTCGGGTAGTAGAGATATCTTCAACAATCATCATCATATAAACAAAACGTTAACAAAAAAAATGATAATTTTTAATCATTCGAATCGCGTATGCCATTCATGGCTTCATGAAATTTATGAAAAATAAATCCATCAGACAAGCATCGGCATCCGTGTAGGTCGGGTCCCTGTGGCTGAACTCGGCCCTCGCATATGAAAAAAAAAAAAAAATTTCGCCAATGGAATTACGTATGCCGTGAATACTAAATGTTTATATTAATTGTGAAAATAATTTGTAACTAGTCGGCATACGTTTAAACTTGGGCCGAATTTTTGAAGTGAAAACTTCTTTAGCGGCGTTGGGCACTTATTGAGATGGGTAAAAAATGTTAAACTCGCGTCAGAATTCACGGTCACGTGGACCCTGATCGAAAATGTATGGAAAATGTGTCCGAGTGTAATATATTTAAAAAAAAAATAATTACGAGATCGAAAATTTTTAAGACGGAGGTGAGTTTCTTATATTTACATGTATAGCGTTAGAGAGACACGGAGAGGGAGGGAGGGAGTGAGAGAGAGAGGGAGGGAGTGAGAGAGAAATGAAGGTAAGGAGGGAATCTAGGGATGGAGGGAGGGAATCTAGGGAGGGAGAGGGGTAGTGGGAGAGAGAGTGGGGAGAGTGGGATAGTGGGAGGGAGAAAGGGAGAGTGGGGAGAGTGGGAGGGAGGGAGTAGGGAACCTAGGGAGGGAGAGTGGGAGGGAGAGGGGGGAGAGTGGGAGTAGGGAATCTAGGGAGGGAGAGTGGGAGAGTCGGAGTGTGGAAGGATGGGAGAGTGGGAGGGAGGGAGGGAATCTAGGGAGAGAGAGGGGGAGGGAGGGAATCTAGAGAGGTAGAGTGGGAGAGAGGGAGAGTGGGAGGGAGGGAGGGAATCTAGGGAGGTAGAGTGGGAGGGAGGGTGGGAGAGTGGGAGAGGGTAGGGAGGGAATCTAGGGAGGTAGAGTGGGAGAGTGGGAGAATGGGAGAATGGGAGATTGGGAGAGTGGGAGAGTGCGTGAGTGAATGAGTCGGTCTTTTCGGTCGGTCGGTCAGTCAGTCAGTCAGTCAAAGAGCTCTAATGTGACGTTTTAAGTTCGTCGTATCTTTTAAGTTTGCACTTCTGTTGGCAGTCCCATGACTGCCTCTTTTTTTCAGTTGTCGCGTTCGTACAATAAAATTGATTCTTAAATCAATTGCATCATTATTAAAAATTGTTGCAAATCATCATTTTCATTGTAAAACAAAGAAATACAAGCTGGCATGCAATTATTTTAGGGTCCGGTGGTCGGAGAAACCAAAGAAGTTGCAAAATTTTGAATTTTATTTTTTTCAACTTTATCACGTATTTTACTGTGTAATCATATATTTTTCATCAAAATCAAAAGGGTATACGAATTCCGCTGGGCAAAACGCTTATAAACGTTTTTAAGAAAATGAGATGCACTCGAAAATATATATTTTTTTAAATTGAATAACGTATACCCTTTGCAACTTCTTAGTAAAATTATAAAGTTCTAAACTTTATAATTTTACTGAGAGCAACCAAAGTGATCCATGAAAAAAAGCAAATAAACTTTTTCATCACTTGGAATTTGTAAGGTAAATCGATAAATTAAAATAATATATCTACTAAATGATAACAGTTGAGGACATTTTAGCCTTTATTGAAATTTAAAAATTTTACCCATTTTATTAATTGTTTATTAATTTGCAGTATCACTCATATATTTCATAAAATCTTAATCCGAAGAACTCGAATCTTCACATTTTTCGTATTTTAATTTATGCGCTTTTCTTAAGCTTCGAGACAAACTACACTTCTAATAGGTCACTTCACTAAACTGCTTAACTTTACCGGTATCTTCTTGGCAGATAAAACACTTTAGCTGTACTGAAATTTCTTTATTTTGTTCGCTCTCCTGCGGGTTCGCTGTCTTGAAATAGACCCTAGACCAACTGATCCAACGGACCATCGAGTACCAGTAGCGCGCGATCTGCCGCGTTTTTCGGAGAAGAAAGAGAACGTGATCTAAAGGCTCATTTCTATTACAACCATCGGCGCGTTTCCATCGATTTATTCCTTAGGCGGGATAATTTTGAAATTTAATCACGCAGTGTTAAGCGTTAATCGATTTCAAAAGCGATAAAATTTTATTTCATCGATTTTTTTTTATTTTTGGCAAATCGTAAGGAAAACCAAAGTGTACAGAAAAATACGAAATTATTTCGTTAATACGTATGTACAGCATTAAATATGTAATATCATTCTGAAGTTTAAAATAGTATTTTAATAATTTGTTTTATACATATTTGTGCATAGTGGCTACAGACTTTTACATTATTAATTTCTAGTATACTATGTAGTTCACAATAACATAATATGCATTTGTATTGTTTATAATGAAAAGAACAGAGAAAGAACACGTTTTTTGATTGTTAAAGAAGTAATAGTAAAGGGTGATATTCACCCGAGTCGAGATTATCTTTACGCACGTGTTTCGCACAAAATTTTTCATCGCGAGTGGAAAGAGCGATATTACGCACTATCCGCACAGAGTGATGAGAAATGGTTTTATTTATGAATCATTCATTTTTCTTTTTTTTTTATCGTTTGGAAACCCCCACGGGTCATCACTTCACCGGGGCTGGCGGTGAAATGGTATGTCGGAATCGAACCGACTAAAACCACACGGTGTTCCGACATAATCATTATTTGCCCGCAGTTATTGTAATTGACATTGCATCTTCTTCCACTTGCGAGATAGAGGATTGCCCGAAATTAATAGATAAACCTCACACCAGCCTGAAAATCATTCACCAAAATATTCGTAGTGTTAATCATAATTTCTCAAACTTCTTAACGCTCCTTGATCGCTCTGCGACTGACTGGGATATTGTTACTCTTACGGAGTGTTGGCTACGACACACATCACACGTTCCTCTTTTAGAGGGCTACAACTATGCAAAATGAAAATAACGTTACACAGAATGAAGGAGTTATAGTATACTACAAAAAGAATATGCGCATATCAATATCTGAGCCCAGCTTACGGGAGGCCAACTGTCTAGTAATAAAGATTAATAACAACACGATTGTAATAGCAATTTACAGACCTCCAGGATATAAGAACATCGAACCCTTTATTGAGCATCAACTGACAACAACAAGCATCTGACGTTAACGTAGCCACCTCTCGCCTAATTACAGAACTGAATTATAAAATAAACTCTAACACTCAAATATACCGAATTCCAAACCGCAAAAGGATCAAGAAGCCTTGGATAACAACTGGCTTATTGAGATGTATGAAGAACCGTGACAAGCTTCACATAAAATCAAAGAAAAATCCGAACAACGAGATAATTAAGGTCACGTATACAAGGTACAGAAATTTCTGTAACTCGCTACTAAAACGTCTAAATTTCTGTAACTCGCTACTAAAACGTCTAAAAAGGGAATATGAAACAAAATTAATAAATAATGCGGCTGAAAATAATACTAAAACCTTATGGGATGCCATTAAACAAATAACACACACAAGTAAAAAGCATACCCCAGCTACAGACCTTCTCTGTTCATCTGACCCAAAGGCATCGGCTAACAAGATCAATCAATTCTTTGTGTCCGTCGGTAAGACCCTCTCCGATAAAATCCTTGACTCTGACAGTTGGAATGATCTCTTAAGCATTGAGTCACAGCCCTTTTTTTTCGCCTTGGTGCCCACAGACGAAGCTGAAGTCCAAAACATCATAGTCAACCTAAAAAAGAGTAATTCCGTGGGCCGTGATAATATAACTGGCGCATTCCTGAAACGGTACTACCAAATCCTAGTCCCTCCTCTTACACACATATTTAATTTAATGTTTAGTTCTGGAATCTTCCCGAAAGAGTTTAAATTGGCCGAGGTTATTCCTATTCATAAGAGTGGCGACACGGGCTGTGTCAATAACTATAGACCCATTTCCATACTTACTACCATTTCCAAAATTGCTGAAAAGCTCTTGAACAAGCGTCTCATAAATTACCTGGAGACCAAGCATCTTCTGTCGAGTTCTCAATTTGGGTTTAGGGCTGGCATGTCAACTAACGATGCCGTACATGAGCTGACTGATCACATTGTTCGCAAACTTGACCAGAAGAAGAAGGTAGTGGCAGTTTTTTTAGACCTGGCAAAGGCTTTTGACACGATCCGTGTCCCACTCTTACTGACTAAACTCGAGAAAATGGGAATTAGAGGCAACCAACTTGGGTTGATTGGGGATTACCTGACTGGCAGGCAACAAAGAGTCAGAGTTGGTAATGTCGTCAGCGACGATATGCCGGTTGATTGCGGAGTACCTCAGGGTAGCGTTTTAGGACCTACGCTCTTTCTCACCTTCATAAATGACCTGTGTAATCTTCCTCTTAGAAACGGAAAAATGGTCACATATGCTGACGACACCGCGTTAGTTTTTCACGGTGATTCTTGGGATGATGTATTTGAGTCTGCACAGTTAGGCTTTAATAAGGTGACTGCATGGCTTAAAGAAAATGGACTCACTCTTAACGTTGGAAAAACATATCTTATGCCGTTCACAATCAAGAGCAATTCATCACTAATAAATGACAGACATGGTATAATTTATCATACATGCTCACTCAGTCTTCCCTGCTCTTGTATTCATCTTAACGTAGCCTCCAACGTTAACTACCTGGGAGTGGTATTAGATGATTCGCTAAATTTCAGTCAGCACCTGGACCTACTTTCTTGCAGAACGCGGAAGTTAATGTTCATTTTCAAGAACTTGCGACATATAGCGGACGCACAGGTCATTAAAATGATTTATTTGGCCCTATGCCAATCAGTTATAAGCTACTGCATTACTGTGTGGGGCGGAGCATGTAAGAGTAGCTTGATAAAATTAGAGAGAGTGCAAAGAGCAGTCCTGAAAGTTAGTCGGTCCTTGTCATTTCTTTTTTCTACCAAAGACCTGTACCAGCTCACCGACGTCCTAACGTTGAGGCAACTGCTTATTCTGGGGATCGTTCTGAAGCAGCATGCCACACTTACTTTTGACCCCACTACTCTGACAAACAAGCGTCGAATGCATTACACTTGTGACACTGTAGACGTCCGGTGGAACACAGCATTCTCCAGGAGATTTTTTGGTTTCCTAGGAGGTTACATATATAAGAAAATTGATAAAGACATCAGCATTTATTCACTTACACGCTTCAATTGTAAAACGGTGGTAACAACTTGGCTGAAATCTCTTAGTTACGACGACACAGAAAATCTTTTACACATCATTTCCTGAATTGGCGGACATACACACACACACCACACACACGCACACTCACACACACACATACATACACACACACACACTCACTCACAAACTCACACACTCTAACACACACACAATCCACTTGCACACGTACTCGCGCACACACACTCTCATTATCATTTTTGTAGCACACATACTGGTACTGCACGAGTCCGGTGCCAGGAGAGGCTGGTAATCTGTCATACAGGTCTCCTAGTACAGATACCAGTCTCTCACATAGTAGTTGTAAATTTATGTCTGGATTAGGTTTCTTTTGTGCAATTTTGTATTTTGTAGCTATGTGAGAGAAAACAATAAACTATTATTATTATTATTGCGTACGGCTTGTCTACGGGAATCCGTATACCTTCATAAAATTTGTACGAATAGCATAATTTTGCAGAGAAATTGCAAAGGGCGTACTTTATTCGACAGAAAAAAAAATTCGAGTGCATATCGTTTTAAAAAAAAATGTTGACCCAAACGTCGCAGATCCCAAAGTTTTAAAAACGGTGTACTTTTCCCTGTGCCAGTCTCTGATAGGTTACTGTATTTCTACTTGGGGTGGTGCCTGTAAGAGTAATTTGATAGAATCAAAATGAGCACAAAGGGCTGTCCTAAAGGTTTGCCCTTTTAAACCTTTCCGTTTTCCTACCAAAGAACTATATAACCACTGCGACAACTGTTCATTCTCCAGGTTATTCTTAGACAACATACATTAACAACTGATTATGAATATTCTTCTATATCAACCCGAAGTCAACCAACACGTAGGTTTAGACTACCCCTAAATAAGATTCGTAAGACAACATTCAGTCAGAGATTTTTTGCTTTCTCGGACGCTTTTTGTATAACAATCTAAATAAAGTAATGAATATTGAAAAAAAATCGAAAAAAAAATTTTTTTTTTGAACGCGATGTCTGATTTCAGCCACAGGGACCCGACCTACACGTATACCGATGCTTGTCCGCTGGATTTATTTTTATAAATTTCATCAAGGCATGAATGGCATACGAGATTCGATTGATTAAAAATTATCATTTTTGGAACGAAGTTCCTTATGGGGAATTGCGGAGGGGTACCCTAGCCGGCAAAAAACGTCCGTAACGTAAGATTTTTATGTATAGTCTATGTATGATGGCTATACAGTGTCTAATGTATAGTCTACGTGATGACTGTTATTATTTTTATTATATATTTTTATAAATCATTGTAAATAAAATAAAGGTGTTAAGATAATTTTGTAGTCTTTTTTTTATCGATAAAAAATCATAATAAAAAATGTATACCCGAATAATTATTTTCTTTATACCTCGAATAAAACTTGAAATTAATATTTTAATAATAAGGAACTTCGTTTCTATCTGGTGTGCCACGACACCACACAGTTTTTTGCGATTTCACATGACATTGCACGCTACATGTCCCGCTCTCACGATCTTGCTTAGATCCATTTTTTAGTTAAACCTACTATATAATCAACAACTTTAGGCATACGTGATACGATTAATCGATAAAACCTGTCGCGAGCTGCCGGTCTATATAGGTACCCATAGCCTATTCGCTATGTGCGAAGTGCATGGTGGGGGTATATAAAGCGATCGCAGCGCATGCCGTGCCAGAAATATGCAACAATTCGGGATAGTCTAGCATATCAGTCAAACAAAATTACTTTGAGATTTCCTACAATTTGTTTGTAATTTGAAATGGGTCATAATTGTTGTTGTGTTGTAAACTGCAAAAATTTGTTAAAGTACCTTACCTACCGTCAACTACTAAATTAAGTATAAGTATTTAATTACTATTATTAATAACATAATGTACAACATAATGTAGCCTACATTACCTACGTTTAAAGCATTATGAGAGTACTTACTTTTAAACTTGTTTTATAGGGTGTTAATGTCACCGATGTTTGACGAATGATATGGGCTCTTATCAAATCAAATTTATTTATTTGCAGAAAAGTCGGTACAGAAAGATCTTACATGTTTAAATATTTCTAACACATGCGACTTTAGTCAATACTATTGACATGCAAATTATCAGTATAATTATTGATACAAATAATCATATATGTATATCCAATTCAATAATGTTCAATATGTCTATACTGATATTTATTCTTAATAATTCTTATTCTTAATAAAAGACAACTCCCGCATTAGGAATTACTTCTGTGTTGCGGGGGACTTTACAAACATAGAAATAACGGACACAAAGAACACCCAGACTCGGGTGGGAATCGAACCCACGACCTATAAGCATAGCGGTCAGGGTTACTAACCACTAGACCAATAGGCCAGTTATTATAATGTCAAAGTTTTAATACAATTTAATGATGTCAAGCTGTAATTCATTTTAATAATGTGAAGTTTTAATTGTATTCAGATATGATTTAATTATATTCGTAGATTAACTATTAAATAACTATGGCCATTATTTCGTAGCTCTTCAACATTTCGTTCTGTTTTACATGTGGGAGAGCCACGCTTCGGCACGTATGGGCCGGCTCGACTCCGCTCGTTACCACGGCCTCACAGAAAACCGGCCGTGAAGCAATGCTTGCATTGCATTTCGCCGCGTGAGTGAGGTTACCAGAGGCCCTAACCCTTCCCTCTCCCTTATTCCCATCCTTCCCCTCACCCCCCTCTTCCTCCCCTCCCCCTCTTCTCCTAAAGGGCTGCAACGCACTTGTGACTCTCGAGTTGCAGGTGCCCATGGGCGGCGGTAGTCATTTACCATCAGATGACCCCTGCTCGTTTGCCCCCTATACCATAAAAAAAAAAAATACAGCTGAAGTGTGCTATGTTAACAATAAAGAGTTTTCTACATGTGCCTCTAACATTGCAAAAGAAATGCATAAAATGACAAAAGTCTTATTGATCATTTAGCTTGTTAACTTTGTACGCCACCTAGCGCAAAAAACTTTAAAGGAGTTTATTTGCCCATTATTTTAAAAATATGCTTGTGTTATGTGACGGCAGGCGAAAAAAAAAAAATAGCGATGTCATAAATTTTAATCATCCGTTATCGGACATAAAAAGTCACACTAAGGTGCAGTTCGACCACTTTTGCATCGGACGGCAACCAGCGAGGATCACGGAAGGAATACGATACTGCTCACGTTAGCGTGAGCAGTATCGTATTCTTGATTTGTTTTACTATGTCTCTATATGTGTAAAAGTGTTGTTCTTATTTTTAAAAGTCATTTTTACGTGTGAGTTATAACATCAGAAGTGGTATAGGATCCACGTGGTTCTATCTCACGCGCCCACCTTATATTCGCGTTAAAAAGTGAAAAAGAGTCGGAACTTATAGGCATACTTTTAGTACGTTGAAAAAGAAAAGTACGGGTACTTCACGCGACGTTACGTCGCCTTCGTATATATATTGATTTTATATAGATACTCTGATATGTTACCTATATGGGTATGGCTTTGATCACATAAATGTAGAAGATATTTTTGAAGTGATAACTTCTTATGGGAGGGTAAACCGCTTCGTTACGTAACGCGTTACAGCGCTAGTCTTTCTGGCTTCCCGCATACGGCAGCGGTAGGCAGGCTCCTCTTCTCTCACTCTAACCCACAGCGCTAGCCGTATTTCCAATTTGAATATTAAATAGTCCAACTTAAATTAGTTTAAGTTATCACTTCTGTCGGGCGTCCCTAGACGCACACGTATTTTTTATTATTATTTTAGAACATGCCCAACAAACATTTTATTCGCATAAGTGAAACTAACGCTACTCGAAGTGCTATAAACGTCGTAATGGAGTATTTTCATTATGTAATACGGCTTAGTGTCTCATAACTTTGTTCGACTTTTTAGTCGTATTAGACATCTTATTCGACTTCTAAACAGCCTGTTGTATATAACTTTATACAACTTTTAGCGGTATAATCAGTGCTGTCGTTGCACTTTACTAAAAGTGCGCGGCCCTCGGTGACTCCTGCGCTGGGTTGCCGTCATTCAATAACCGGATTTGGATGTTACTGGATCGATTTTTGTTTCTGATCCGATGTAGATGTGACTCAAAACCAACGCACTGTGTTCACAATGTTATATAAGTGTGTATTTCAGCTCAAACATTGAAAGGGAAGCTGTTCTGTGTCCAAGTTAAGCCAAGCTGGATCCGAAATTGCGTACTTCTGCCAGGCGGCGCTACAAGCCTAAGCTGTTGAGCGGTAGCTTCGGCGGGACTACGCATACCGTGGCCCAATACATGGTTCAATGGCAAGAAGTGGTGTCCAGAGACAGTACAGCTTTCTTCATAATCGGTGAGTCAACTGTCATGGGCGCTTGCGTTCTTGCAGCTACCTATCGCGTGAGCAGTTGTCTAAGGTCATGTGTGCTTGCCTCCGATGTCGGCGTACTCATCTCAATGTTAATTTAACATCGAGAAATGGCAACGATCTGTCTACCTCCATTTCAAAAGTGAACTTAATGTTTCTATGGATTAAGTTTAAGTAACCTACAAATTGTTCCACCTCCTTACTGTTGCCCTTCATGATACAGAAGACGTTGTCAACGGACCTTTTCCAAAGCATTACGTGGAAAGCTTGCAGGTCGATTGCTCCTTCAAAACGATCCATCCAAATGTTGGCCATCACCGGTGCTACAGGGCTACCCATAGCCACTCCGTCGATCTGGAGGTAATGCTGCCCACGGTAAAGGAAGTAGTTACCTTCTAAACAATTTGCAAGCAAAGCTAAGGAGTATATTCCTTAGACAGACCGTTGTCCAATAGCTTCTGCTCGATGAAGTCGAAGCAATCCTTTATCGGAACATTGATAAATAAAGACTCGATGTCAAAACTCACCATTATTTCATCTGGTTCCAACTGTATGCTCTTGATGATGTCCACAAAATGGCGAGAATCCTTTACAAATGATGCAGTTCTCCCAACCAACGGCTGCAGTATTAGTGCTATGTGTTTAGCGAGTTCGTAAGTGAGGGAATCAATTCGACTTACGATTGGTCGTAATGGCACGTTAGTTTTGTGAATTTAAACCGTACAATTTCGGCGGCTGCACAGCCTTCGGCTTGTAAAGACGCTCAAGCACGTCATCCGTAAAAAGATGTTTGTGTTCCCCTATCAGTGTACGTATACGCCTAATCACTCTGGCGGTAGGGTTAAACGATACCGGTTTGTAAATGGTTGTATCACTTAACAGATTCCGTACCTTCTGTTCGTAGTCGCTCGTATTAACCACCACGGTGGCGTTTCCCTTGTCCCGTATTTAATTCCCGTAATCACCGTTATCCTGTCAACTGCAACTGCAACATCCTGTCTAAGCGTTTCCGCGTCTGTAGAGGGTACTCTGTTACACGTTATCACTTCCTCCATCCCGCTTATGATGTTTTGGTACGGTATCCGTTTAGGTGTTATAGCGTAATTCAACCGCTTCGCAAGTACACTATGTGCAATGCCTTCCAAAGTGACATTTGATAAAGTTAATTACAGTGTCTTTTTGTGCCGAAGGAACATTATGTACTTTTTGTGCTGACGGTATTCTCACGACGCTGAAGTTTCGAAATTTCGAATCTAGTCTCGTGCAACACAAATCATATATACGGCACGCTTGTTGATAGGAGACACCATCGCACAAGTCAAAATCACTCGTAGATAACACTGCACCATTACCGATTTCACAACAATCACAAAAACAATCACAGTATCCTGGATTTTCCATCATCATACCTAGTCGAAAAAGGCTTCAGTGTGGTTATAATCATTTTGGCAAAACAAAGAAACCGTTTGAAAATCAATGAACGCGGTGATTTAAGGCTGCAACTCACAAATATTGAACCGGATTTAGCTAGATTGGTAGAAAGTCACCAGGTTCATCTATCACGCTAAATTGTTTCATTATTTAATCTTTACTTCCCGATTTTAATGTTTTTTTAAATAGTTACCTACTTAAGTATTTTTACGTAATTTGTATTAATAATTATTAATTATGATATTTACTGAATTTTATATTTATTTATTTTGTTAAATTTTGATGAGAAAAGGATGTCAAGTTTACTCACTTAATCAACCGCAAAGATTTTAAATTGGTTAGTATTTTGTATCAATACGAAAAAAACTAGAGATAGATTTTTTTAAGTAATTTGGCTATGGGGGTCTGAGATATCAGTTCATTTTGGAAAAGGGGTCTCTTGCCCAAAATAGTTTTGGAATCCCAACCATAGAGCGATAAGGCATAGGGTATCTACAATAAAGAGGTATATTATTATTATTATTAATATTATTCCAACTACTATAGAAGTAAGTGTTAAAGTACCTGCAGAAAGCCTATTTATCATTACTCCATTCTTTGACATAACATATCACCAGAAATGAATCTTCAATCATTGAGTCCAGGTGTAAAGTGATTCTTCTGAAATGAGGTCTTCTAGCTCGCAAGTATGCCCGTTGGTACTGATATATGTAGGTATAGTGAAGTAAAAAACTTTTGCAGTGAAATAATAATATATGAAAATAACACTATGATTGCACTTCTTTTAAATAAAAAAATGGTGCTTTAATTGCTCCAAAACATTTTGACTGTTATTATTGTCATCCATATCTTCTACGCTGTGTCTTTAAACTTTGTCCCCTCTTCACTCCCTTTTTAATTTTCTCGTAACTTATATCTAATGTTGTTTTTTATTATTCTTACAAAATTTTATAAGGTCTCAGAAAATAACACGTATTCTATATTAAAAATAATATATTGTCATGGTCTTAGGTTTACTAAATCTAACATGTACCTAACACATAGTTGACTATTGATTTTCTAAACAACAATCGAGTAGGTCTGATACGTTCTCTTTTGCGCTTGTCTTGTGGTGTAAATAAAACAACCAAATATCAGTAAGCAGGTACACGTCCGCACACTTTCACTGCCAGGTAGTGGTTGACAGATTGGCGTTACCGCCGATGTGTGTCCCTACTATATTCATTGTTTATTAGATCTCTTTCTTTTCCTATTTTGTTTTATATAAAATCACTAGCTGTGCCCGCAACTTCGTTCTGTTATATCCTTGTTTTGTATTAGAGCTAAAAATAAAACATTAGAAGCACGAGAACCAGCTTTTGGTCACTTCTCTAACCTCGTCGCGTACACTATTCTATTTTGTAAATCTTTGTGGAATAAACCATAGTATAATTTAAAAATTCGTTTTTTTTGTTAATTCAAGAAGTTGCATATAACATTGGCGGCAGCATAAAAGGGATATAAAATGCTAGGTCCGTCCTCCGAATAAGTGTAGTGCGCGAAAAACAGTGTATTATTCACAACAAAGACTCGTAACACATCTCATGTGTGTATCCCGATGTACGCATATTACACACACACCACCGGCACGTCACGAAGCTTTGTCTACCGTACAGTGAAACCCTAGGCATAGCAAATCAGCGTACATCCTACGGGACTCCTGTCCCACGTCCAACCCGAAACGACGATTCCCGGTTCCAGCCAAAAGTTTCAGTTCCAGTGATGCCCGTGAAGACCCAACTGATCTTCTGGTCTCACATATATTCACTCACAGTAACGCTGGACTGGTCCAGCGTTACTGTAAGTGAATATATGTGTAAGAATATAGTGAAATGTCTTTAATCCTCGAAGTGATTCAGAACTTTCGTTTTTTTATTATAATTCCTGTGAACGCGAACATTCTCAACGATAAGACCTTAACTAACGAACGAACGATAAGACCTTAACTAAGCCCCTTGTGATAAGCCAATTGTGATAAGCCCAAGTGACGACGATTTATTATTTCCTGATATTTCTGTGTATAACTTTTTTTTTTCATTTGCTCTTGCTTTTTGTGATAATGACTAAAGATTCGAAAACCGAAACTAATGAACCCATAACATTAGCGTCCTACTGAAATTTATTACACAATTGTAATAATGCAATTTCCCTAGCGTCTTCTTACCAAATAGATACACTTTTCAATACATTATCAGCCAACTCGATGGTAAGGCAGAAAGTGCTTGCTCAATCAAAGAATTTCTACAAAATCAGTTTGCAGAGCGCAAACACTACGCTCATTTACTAACAGAACTCAAGGACTGTGGTCAAGTGCCCAGGAGAATATAAATCAATTTTGGTTAAGGATAGAAACCTGTCTGTCAAAATTGTTAACAGAAATTTCTATATCAAACCACAAAAAGGGAGAGATTGCCGGTAGAGTAGCCGCGATGGAAGACCTCGCCCTCCACACATTTATAATGGGTCTCAACCCTCGTATCGTAAATATAGTGAGATGTAGGAGCCCTATACATCTAAACGACGCTATAAATTATGCTACTTCCGAGGAAAAAATACGACAACACACATTCAGACAAAATACCATTAATAAATCGTATCGCCGTGATGATCCCAACTCTAAACCCACATTTAAATAGTCAATTCATCAATCCCAAAATCCTAATCCTTCTTATTCTCCTATCTATTTCAATTTAAACTGTCGTTACTGCAAAAAAGCAGGTCACACTCTAGAAAATTGCAAACTAAGGGAATACAATAATAAAAGATTTCAATATCATAAAAGATTCTCTCACTCAGATCCACAACCTAGTACATCTGGGCCAAGAACCGATTTTAAGCCCCACATAAACACTTTAATCGAAGACTGTAGCTATGACACCATCGATCAACTCGCTAATTTAAACTGAATAATGTCCCGCATAGGGGGCGCCTGGGACAAATCTATCTTGCAACAGACGACACCAACATTCCTAAACAGACCCATGGACACGGTAGCCAGCCCGAAACTGGCGGTTTTCATATTTCCCAAACGACCCATGGACACATAGCCAGCCCGAAACTCACGGTCTTAGAGTCTAGGTCTAGAGTCAACCGACCGGGTAACCAGCCCCAAACCGCAGGCTCTAAAATAAAGTCCGAGATTCCTGTTAAAAAAGAAAATAATTAGTCATGAGATATACGAATTTTCATCTAACATATCAAATAAATAATACTTACCCTATGTAAAAATGAAATCCCCTGAATCCTCCAAATATCTATCCCTTCTTGTCGACACCAGATCAGCTATAAGCATTATAAAGAGATCGGTAATCGATGAGATGCCCATCGTTAATAAATCAATGAAATTTAAAATAAAAGGCATTGACTCTGATGACCAAAATCCCACCCTTACCTTAGGGCAGATTCCCATTTCTATTATGACGTATGACACATCCCATTCTAACTGTAAACACTATACTCATATATTTAATCTAGTACAAAACTTACCTTATGGTGGCATTATTGATAATGATTTGTTTAAAACCCTCAAAAGTCAGATCGACTACACCAGGGGTACAATAAGCCTTAAAGATATAGAACTGTAATTACTTTTTAATGAACCTATCTACGCGATTGCACCGCGTAGCGAAGTTATAATAGAATGTACAGTCGCTAACCCAGACGTTCGAGAAGGTCTTACTATCAATCAACATTTATCAGAAAATTTATTAGTGGCAAACTGCATAGTGCAAGTAAAAGATAATAAACGCGTAAACATTTCTGTCGTAAATACTCAGACATCTTTCATTTAACGCACGAGCAGTTAACATCAACACAAGCAATCCAACACGAAATAAAAACCACGTCAGATATTCCCATTCGGCCAAAACTTATAGATTGCCCGAATGCTATAAAAAAAGAGGTCGAATCCCAAGTAGATAAAATTCTAAATTGAGATATTATAAAACCTTCAATGTTGCCATGGTCCTCACCAATCTGGGTAGTACCAAAAAAACTCGATGCCTCCAACCAAAGACAATGGCGTGTAGTCATCGACTATCGTAAACTTAACGATAAAATCGCAGGTGATTCCTGCCCTATACCCAATATCTCAGAAATCCTAGACCAATTAGGCAAGTGTAAATATTTTAGCACCCTAGATTTAGCTTTTGCCATTCATCAAATTAATATGTCACCCCGTGATTCTATTAAGACCCCATTTTCAATTCCAACAGGGCATTACGAATTCACTCGAATGCCATTGGGACTTAAGAATGCCCCCTCAACTTTCCAGAGACTCATGAACTCTGCACTATCTGGACTTCAAGGCATACAATGCTTCGTATATCTTGATGATATAGTTATTAATTCATTTGATATACTGTGTCATATTAATCATATAACTTTAATATATACTTATTTACATAAGTTACATTATTACTAATGTCGGATTTTCGAGTTGGAGGTAGCTTTCATTCGTACCCATGGGCGGTAGAAAGCAGGTCTTGTTAAATTACACAAGTTATTAACTTTTCAAAACTCTATTGTCGTAATAAATTTACAAAGTTAACATTAACACCAATATGTTTGAAAAAATATTACCAAGAGGTATGCGGAATTACGAACGTACGTCCAGCTCCACGGCCCAAGTCAAATCATAATGTAAATAGTTCAAATAACTCATAATGTAAATAGTTCAATAAAATCAACCAAATATGTTACACAAATCAAATCACATTATAAAAATATAGGTGTGACAATATGGGTGCGCCGTCATTTATGTCTTTAACAGACTTCATCAATTACAATTGAAATTACGGCCGGACAAGTGCGAATTTCTGCAAAAAGAGGTGTCACAACAGATAAAGGCGTAAAACCTAATCCCGAAAAACTAAGAGCAGTCCACGAATTTCCTACTCCTAAATCCCCTAGAGACGTTAAATCTTTTCTCGGTTTTATATCAGGTTTATCCCCGACTTTTCAAACTTTGAAAACCTTTAACAAGTCCATTAAAAAAGAACGTATAATTCACCTGGTTAAATGGACATCAATTATCATTTGAAGCCTTAAAAAACAAGTTAACGTCAGCCCCATTACTAACATATTATCCTGATTTTACGAAACCATTTCTATTAACATGTGATGTGTCTAATTATGCAATTAGCGCTATTCTCTCTCAAGGAGAAATAGGAAAAGACAAACCCATTGCCTATGGGTCAATCTACCGAAAGACAAAAATTGTGTTCGCTTGAAATAATTTAGCGCAGCAACTTTAAACTATTTTCGAAACCTAAATTAATTATATTTCAGGACCTAATATAACACCTTGTAAGACAAATTTCTTAATAATTTGCTAATTTACATATTTTTTTGCGGGTACAGTATGTGATCACTCACGTCCTGTAGAATGTTCGCGACGTAGGTTGTAACATTGATGTATGGTTAAAAAATATTTAGATGTATTATATTATATCCACGTTAATATGCTTAATATGTACAGTATATAAATAAGCAATAACGTGTTAAATAATAAAATAAACCTCTTGAAATTTTACAAGTTATTGAACATTCTACAGTAATCGTGAAAAATAATCACGCCTGTAGAAATATATTGCGATAATGGTAGACTCTTTGTTTTTTCAGTTGCAACATTTTTTTATATATTTGGCAACCCTTTACTGTGTCATTATTCATTAGTGTCAGCCATAAAACCGCAAGTAATTAGACTTCAGAGATATAAAAAGTTTTAAAAGCATTCTATACTTGTGTCAAAGTTCACTCATCATTCCTGTACTCAACAAATAAAAGTAAGTAAATAATCCAAAAATATAATTGGCATATGGCCTTGTAAATAAGTTGGTTAATTAATGAAATCAAGTACAGCCAGTGTTATTAACCTAAAATTTTGTACACAGGGTGCATTTTTATGTTGAAACGTCACTTCTGTCGAAATCATCCCTGATGAGATAACTTTCTACAGAAGTGTTGACAATGCTTCCAATGCTTATAAATGTTATGCTTTATAAGGGAACGATATACTTAAAGCTTATAATTTAATTAACATTATGTAAAAACTAGTTTGTCATACGATGATATGATTTAATACACTTTTTTTTTCAGTTATCTCTTTAGACAGAATTGATTTGACGGAAGTGCATTTGCATACGCAAAGCTATTTTTGGTATCCTTTATAGATATGGCGGTTAAAAAGATATCTTAGAAAGAGAAAAAACAGCGGCTAAGAGAGCAAAAGAACGCTAGGATTCGAAAGAAGAGGGAAAAAAATGTCTGAAGCTGAACTAGAAGAAAGTCGTCAAAAAGATAGAGAAAGATACGAAGACACGAGTACTCTGAAGAACTTCAGTCATTTTGGTGCTTCTTAACCCCCAATTTCGTTACATACTTCTATTTTATATTCACCTGGCACAAACAAGGATTCCATTCAATCATTTTGCTCAATTTTGAAAAATTTGAGACACGATCCAGTTTTAATTTGCGCACATCTAAAACCCATATTAGACCACATAAAAAATAAAATCCCGAATTTAAAAACTATGCATTTTCAAAGTGATGGGCCTTTATCTCAATATAGGAATAGGTTCATGTTTTTTTAATGGCTAAATATTAAGGCAGAGAACGTGGGGTAGAAAATATTATATGGCACTTTAGCGAAACCGGACATGGCAAAGGGGCTCCTGATGGGTTTGGAGGATGTGTCAAAAGAACAGCTGATGCATATGTGACTACTGGAGGTGATATCCCAGATTTTGAATTCGACATGTTCAGAACCATTACATGATATGTACAGGAACCCAATAGTGACAACCTCGCGTACGATTTTTACATGATATGCTATGAATTTGATAGTTCTTCTGATGTTGAGATGTTTCAAATAAAGATACGAAAACCTTTGAATGAAAATACTATTTATACAAAACCTTCAGATAACGTTCAAAAATATAAACAACAATTTTTTTATTCATCTAATGAAGAAAATGATATTTTTGGAGTTCTTATTTTATTCTACAGAAATGTTATGATTGGGTACGTCATTTCTGTAGAATATTTTTTATTATTTTTTTACTACTATAAAACATTATTTTATTATAAGTAATTAACATTATTAAGACTGGTGATACTAAAAGCAATTAGAAGTGAGCATAATTTTTGTATTTTTACCTAAGTTAGTAATTTAAAGAAAATTTCTGTCACTTATGACGAAATTCGTATCACTCCTGTCGGTGTGATAAAACCAAAATGTACCGTTTCCTCATAATATGTTTGTGATTGATCTCTGATACTACTTTTTATATAATTATTAGATTAAGACTTATTGTAATGATGACACAATAAAAAGTTGATTTTAAGGAAATGTAAAAGTATTTTATTTTTTTGTCGTTCGGTAGAATGACCCCTATGCGTCCCGCATACTAAGCAAAAGTGAGTCCAATTATAGCACTACAGAAAAAGAATTACTTGCAATCATCCTAAACTTATGAATTCCATAGATCTTATCCCTAGTACTTCCAATCAGAACTCAAACTTACCTAATTCCAATAACCGTGAAAACGTAAAATTACCTGGTGATTTAATCCAATTAGAAGACTTACTAGAGCCTACTGACGAA
This sequence comes from Euplagia quadripunctaria, assembly GCA_963859945.1. Lineage (NCBI taxonomy): Eukaryota > Metazoa > Arthropoda > Insecta > Lepidoptera > Erebidae > Euplagia > Euplagia quadripunctaria. Next base: position 14,365,540 of record OY982569.1, read on the forward strand.
CCTAAAATTTTTCCCGACTTAGAAAACCAAACAAAAGCTCCCTTCTAGAACCCAGAACAAACCCTAACACTCATGATGACTCTAACTCTACAATCTCCGACTCTTAAAATCTTATAAGAGAAAGGCTATCAATTCCCTTAACGACACCCGGGATAAACGACAACTTATATTCGGACTATCTGAAAGCTACAAGTCACAGTAGAATAACCTACAACACCATAATACATAAATATATAAATTTCCTACTAACCAGGCATATTCAAACTATTATAATTCCAACGTCGATAGACTTGAACGGATCAAACCCATACGTCGAATAGGTCCTTGGCAATTATGTGTCAACTCATGATTGCCAAGGACGTAACCCAGAATACCTGAATAGCGAAGATGAATACCTGATTTCACCAAAGTACACTATTTCGATGATGTCACATACTGTTGTTTCAATCAATTAGACACCTTCGTGATTAATTAATTATGGAATGTGAAGAGACTCCTACCATAATCGCTATTTCAGATTTCAAAGAACCGTTTGTCAAATTATCATATATTAAATTATACAATATTCTAGCTTATTTATTCCACAACACAAACATCACCATCAAGATTTATAGAAACACAATACTATTCCCAACGCCTCTTTTTTTTTTTTTTTTTATCGTGTGGAAACCCCCACGGGTCATCACCTCACCGAGGGTGAAGTGGTATGTCGGACTCGAACCGACTAAAACCACACGGTGTTCCGTCACAAGTGAGTCTATGGCAGGGGACCCGGGATACCCTAGGAAGGAAGCTTCCGAGAATCCCTGCAGACTTTGGCCTCCTGATCACCAGGCGACCACACCGTGCAATAGGCCCCCCTATAGGCTCTACCCCCTCCAGATAAGAGAGGCGCGCGCGGAACCCGTCGCGCCACCATCTCAGGCCTGCTTCTGCTGGGGTAACGGCTAGCCCAACCCACTACCCCCAGGCCAGCGCTCGTGGAGGACGGAGATCATTCAGCGCTCTCCGGCGATCACTATTCCCAACGCCTAGCGAAATCCCTAAAACCCTTAAACAAAACCACGACTTACTTATCGCAGGTCAGAGAATGTACAATAGAATTAAAGAAAGATACTATTGGAAAAACATGAAATCTGATATTGAAAACTACATAAAAAACTGTGCAGAATGCCAAGTAAACAAAGCACTTCGACGCGTCAACCGAGCTCCCATGCAAATAACTTCGACATCAGCTGCACCATTTGAACGGATTATTCTTGATATTGTAGGACTACTGCCTGAGGCCGGTCCATCAAAGCTTTATACATTCTCACCCTACAAGAAGACTTGACCAAGTTCTATTACGCATATCCTATTTCGTATACTTCTAGTGAAGAGTCTTGCGAGTGCCTAGTCCAATTTATTTCTTTGTTTCGCATACCTAAAACGATACTAACTGACCAAGCCTGGTACAAATACGTGCAAACAGCTATCCTAGCTTATAATACCAATGTCTATACCACTACAAAACTCACTCCATACGAACTGCTTTTTGGTCATAAACCTTACTTGCCTGACGCCATTTATGACCCTGGCACCTTTTTTTTATATTATAGGGGGCAAACGAGCAGACGGGTCACCTGATGGTAAGTGATGGAACTGTCACCCATGGACACCTGCAACTCAAGAGTCACAAGTGCGTTGGGGGCCATTGAGATAGGCCTCTGGTACTTATCACGATTATATAAAAATGCTTAACCACAGACTTAGAATATCACACAATAAAACCATAGAAAAAATAAGTAAATCTAAAGATCATTCGAAAACATATTATGATAAATATTCACGACCCGTCACTTTTAAAGTGGGTGACTTAGTTTACTTAAAAAATCACCTCAGACTCAGGAAAGCCTTATCTGCGTTATGGAAAGGACCCTACAAAATTATTAAAATCCACGGCAACAACACATTGTCACTCTTAATAAACCGTCATCACAAAAAACACCATTATAACGAGGTGAAATTGGCCACTGGGTCTCTCCCTAGTTAATACTACACATCTTGGGTTGAGCCAGTTTTTTGTATGTTGAAGTCAAAGTTATGACACCATCGTTTTGACTTTCAGTAATATTATTCAATAACGCATGTATATACACTTTTGAAACTTATTATGGTGATTATAGGCGTCAAGAAGGACTGAATACAGTTTTCAGCGAGCTTCTACGATTTTTCGTTTAGGCGCTGCGATATTTATTTGGGTTTTTAAAAAAGCACGATTACTTGAAAATTATAAATATTTTCTTAAATATTATTCTGTCACAAATTAGCACAAATTAAGAGCTACTCGTGTATGTTTATTCTACAGGCGCACATACAATAGTTTTTGAGATACACGATTCTGCAAAACGTTACCCCAGCAAGAAAATCAATTTCTCGAAAACCTGAAAACGCACAAATTATATTTTCGGCCCACATTTTAGCACAAATATAAGCTCTCTGCCCATCCACAAAATTTCTCTCTGCGATAATTAGTTTAGAATTTTCCTGCTGGAAGAACGTTACCCCAGCAGGAATCATTTTTTCCTTTTTTTTTCGAAAACGACAACAGGCACAATTTTTTTATGCGGCGCACATTTACAGCAGATTACGCACTAACTATACGTTCCACTCATATCAATCTAGGAGCAACTTTCCAGCTGGGGTAACGTACACTAGGACGCCCCATATGGACTGACGACCTGAGGAAGGTAGCTGGGATAGATTGGAATGCGAAAGGCAGAGGACCGGGTGCTATGGTGCGCCATAGCACCCGGTCTTCTGCCTTTCGTTAGGGGAGCAGTGGACTGCAATAGGCTGACGGATTGGACATTTATCGAATGTACAGGTATAAGTAGTATTAAGACATATCTTACCTTACCTTAATAGTAGTGAATAATTGAGCTTTTATTAGCTTAGAAATATAGGTACCCAAAATTATTTGTTGTGGCAATTTTAGCTAAATCGTTGGGTTGTAAAAATAATCTAGGAACATCGATCCCCTATTCCCCTAGTTACAATGGAAAAAAGGTGGTATAATTAGGACGGTAGTGCACAAGTCATTGAAAAAAAAAAAAATATGATTGTGAACTGGGGTATCGAAACGAAGAGGTCGGTAGGGGCGGCAAAATTTAAATAGCCTAGAGGCGGCAAATGTATAAATCCGCCACTGGTAACGCCCATAATGATTTACCAACAACCTGAAGGTAGCGAATTGGATAGATTGGTGCAATCAAACGACTTCTATGAAAACAGGCGAGAAACTTTGTTTCATACCAGGATATTTGCATTACATTCTCCCGTTATTTGCATTACATTTTTCTTTCATTTTGAAATAGCAATTTAGGTATGACTACTTATGAAACAAAAATTACGTTTGTACTAAAGATAAGCTGATCAACAAGTACGGTACCTATTACAGCAAAGTTATACCTACTTCTTTAATTAAATTAAACCAAGTATTCATTTTGTTACTTTTATTTAATTTATACACTTTTGTTTCCAATTCTTCGGCTATGTACATACATATTATTATTAAAAATTCTACAATAATAAAATAATAATTTTATATGGTGAAAATGTGTATTCACGATAATTTTATCAATCCCAAGAACTAAATCGTACTCTTAATAATGTAAAGTTGTACATTCAGAGAACACAATATAGAAATATTTTCGACGGATTGATTATGTTGATTATTGTATAATCGTAAAACGAACCAATAAAGGATGTCACACAAAACCAATGTTAAATCGAAATAAAATAAAAACTCTATTTAAGCAATTAAAACTTATGCCATTGGATTATTCCCTGCTAAAATAAAAATATTTATTTTTAAATATTTACACCAACAAAATAGGCAAATTAAATAACTACTTATTTATTACTTCATGTCATGTGGAAACTTAAATATACATCACGTAAATTATTATAGCCACATATTAATATTTTAATATTATTATTTATTCATTTAACAGATAACATTGAAATATCACATGATGAAATGTTTAAACATTATTATAACACTTGAAAATGGCAAAATTAAAATTAAATACCATAGCTTTACAAATAAAATACTTCTGCCATCGACAAATTGGACAAAATAATTAATTATTCTTATAAGGAACAATGGATAAAATGTATTATGAAAACGACATTGAAGCTTGGGAAGATACGCTTCAATATGTTTCGAGGAAGACGATATATTTAACAGTATCGTCATTTAAATCACAGCTACTGTTGGTGTCCTTGAGCGCTATTTCGTAAAGCACGTTACATGGGAAACTCTTAAGTACACCTAATGTTGAAAGGCACTAAGACCCTAATCTACAATAGAATCTCTGTACACGTTATTGGATTTGAAAATTTGTAGATAAAACTTATGTATTTATAGCGTTCAGGCAACAGTTTGACGCACGACTAGCCGATGTTTATATACATTTCAATTAATTTAATACCTAATTAGTACAGCCTGATAATAACAATTTTTAAGATTTTACTGGAATAATATACTTAATGAGCTCTTACTACATTAAATGCAATTTTACTCAATGAAATACTTATATATACATGACTACACAATTGTTTAATATTACAAAAGCAATTTTTAGTAAGAAATATCTCACTGTAAAATGCGCCTCATTTTTGATAAATTTCCCTCAATTTCCCTGGAAAAAAAATGAGACCTTTAAGTTTTATGCTTAACAATTTGAAATACAGAACTTTTAATTTTAAATAGTAAATTAAAAAATATCACATTACTGAGATTAGCGTAAAACAAGTTGCAAGAAACTGATTCGTCAGCAATTGTATGTTATAATAATATAAATAATAAGACAAGTGTCAAGTCAATAAAAAAAAACATTATTATTTCCATCATAGGTATATATAGATTACGAATACATTCGTTTCTGACTGTTCGTACTTCTAAAGTTTTGCAGAATATTGCTTTCACTAAATATTCAAATCTCTAATATTTAGGCACCGTAAATGTTTTTTGGCAAGAACGTTGCAAATCATCTTAAGCTTACGTTTCATATGCGCTTTAGCTGAATCACATTAATCAATGCTGTGTCATTATCATTAGCCTACATTTTAACACACTTGTCTGCGATGTGGCTTGCCGTTCAACCTTATTTTAGTACCTAGGCTAGCTCATGTGATGGTTACTAACTAGATAAACATAAAGGGTATTCCCAAATTAAACTGTGCCATATGCGCGATCACACAACACTCACTCAGTCTGTATAAGCGGTTGCTTGGCTCCCCAAACGGTTGAGATCATTACTGAACCGCTTGTGATAGAGTACCCTAAACTTATATAAATGAAACCTTTAAAAAACTTTAATATTCTGCAAAACAATAGCTAACACGTAAAATTAGGCATTTGCTGTTTAAATTTTTTGTGAGATTCCGGATAATTTAAAACAATCTATTTTATTAAATGAAAACAAATTAACTTCCGTTGAAATGCAGAAAAAAACTCTTATATTAATACAACTTATGAAACTTACAGTTTCAAACTCTAAGAGAAATTTTTGTAAATTAAAATCTTTAATTATGTGTTATAATGTCGACGACTTTTTATTTTAGATACCAAATTACATATTTTCAAAGCTGGGCCCAGCTTCAAACCCATATATTTCATCATCATGTCGGAGTTAAGCAGCAATAACGCCTTTCCATCTATCTCCTGTAACAATGTACGGAATAATAAAAATATTAATTAATGAAAAAAACCAAATCTTTAAATAACAAGTTAGTTGCAAAAAGTCATCATTTATAAATATATGATGACTTTTTGTAACTATCTTATCACTATCTGTGCCCCGCGATTTTACCAGCGTATATTTTAAAAGATGTCACTGATTGGTGATTTATAATACTTCAGTATAGACAATATTTTAGTAACATTTTCTTAGTCGACAGGATTATGCGTCACCTGCCCGTTACCCTAGCAAGAGCAGGCCTGAGATGGTGACGCGATGTGTTCTGGGCCCGCATCTCTTAACCGGAAGGGGGCCAAAAACTCCCCGCACCTTCGCACGCAATGGTGTAACTGCCTACACTTTAAGAACCGGCTAACGTCAGCTCAGTGTACGGGGTCTTTCTTTCCTATAATATACCAGAGTCCCTTGCAAGACTCGCTTGCGACGAAAAACCGTATATTGCTATAGCATGTTATTTGGACGCATAGCCTAGGAGCTTAGGAGGCTTAGGCTGTTGTAAAGAGCAAAGTTTATCTTCTCTCTATCTGTCTTGATGATGAAGTACCTTTCGCTGCATTCGCTTAGAATCACTTATTTATTTATGTATTTATTTATTATGATTTACCAACATTTTACCAACAATTACATTCAAATTAATTTTAAACTGAGTGTAACAAATAATTACAGGTAAATACAGCATGCTATATTGAACTAGGTACTCAAATTATTTTTTAAACATTTTTGTGACATATACGTATACAATACAATAGTATATAAAACAACAGTATACAAAACCAACTGTTAATGGCTAGAAACAATTTACATAACTTTGTTCATATAATATTCCAATAGTGTGGATCGAAATTTGATTAGTGAGTCTGCATGGATTTCCACAAGAGCACTAGATTCATTTGCCAACTTAGAAAGCCTTGGAATCGAAGAATCTGTTTAGATCATCTTGGAGCAAAGAGGCATCGTCCAGGGATTCGACTATTCTGCCAAACTTATTAATTTTTAATAAAAAAAATCACAAAGTACCTTATTGTGGCTTATGTATAAATAAAATGAAATATAAATGAAATGATGATGATGAAATAAAATAATAATAACTTCACATATCTCACACACGGCCGTCTGATCCCAAACTACGAGGGCTACACTGAAAATTTCGGGAATCAAGGAACTAACACAACTTTACTATTTAAAAATGTATTTATTGCTTTTCGAAGTATTCTCCGCGAAATTTGACACATTTTCCATACGATGGAACCAATCATTGAAGCAACCATTCCATTCGGAAGTTGGGGTCTCCAAAATGGCCGTTTTGTTGGCGTCCACAGCTTCTTCAGGTGATGAACATCTCTGACCACGCAATTTATTCTTTATTTTAGGGAAAGTATAGAAATCACTAGGGCTTAGGTCGGGACTGTACGGCGGATGGTCTAATAATTCTATGTTTTCTTGCTCTAAAAACTCTTTTGTTCTGTGCGCGGTGTGAGATCTCGCATTGTCGTGATGGAGGACGAGGCGGCGGTTGCAGTTCTCTTTACGGAGTTCGGAAACGACCTGTGGCAAACAAATGCTAGCATACCATTCTGCATTAACCGTTCTTTGTCCCTCAAGAGGAATAGTCGCAACATGGCCGGTTTTGGAGACAAACGTGGCCACCATTTTTTTTGTAACACTCCGTGAACGAACAATTTTAGTTGGCTTTAACTCATTTTCGAACACCCAAACTCGTGACTGGTGTTTTGTTTCGGGTTCGTACGCGTATATCCAGGATTCGTCACCTGATACAATGTTGTATACAGCATTTGAGGATCCTGCGTGGAATCTTTCGAGAGTTCTGACGCACCAAGTAACGCGAGCCGCTTTTTGCTCTTCACAGAGCAAATGCGGTATCCATCGGGAAAACAACTTTTTTACACCTAATTGTTCATGCAACATTATTTGTATTTGACTCATGCCAATGTCTAAATTTGCCTGAATTTCGCGGTATGTCACAAGTCGATCTTCCTCAATCAGCTTACGCACAGCATCAACGTTTTCTTGGGTGACTGCAGTTTTTTACCCAGCGATAAATTGTGGTTTTGGATGGGGCTTCATCACCAAATGCAGAAAGCATCCGGTCAACACACTGGTTTTGTGTTAAACCGCTTCGAAAGTCATAATAAATCATCGCCCTTGAATTTTCTCGAGTCAATTCCATTTTCTCAACGACTAAACAAGTTTGAGAAGACCTTGTGAGAAGACCGAGAATCTTTTTTTTAAATAAATAAATGGTATTCGATTTTTAAAACCAAGGAGTTTTCAATTAAAAAGATTTTAATATGATAGGAATAGTGGAAATATTCCATTCCCGATACTTTTAGTGCAGCCTATGTAGGCAGAGCCTGTACTATGGTAACCAGACTACTGATAAACACTTATATATTTCTAAATACATACCTAAATAAATACATATTATAGATAAATTACACCCAGACACAGAACAAATTATCGTGCTCATCACACGATTATTTGTCCTGGTTGGGAATCGAACCCACGACCTCTGGCTTAGCAGTCTGGGTCACTAACCACTAGACCAACATATAGGCCATATCTCTTAAACATAAGAACGCGCATAAAGCAGTTGGGGAGCACTTTTTCTTCCGACGTACTTATTTAACAAAAATCACTATTAAAGGCTAACTGAGGGGTATAAGCTAATGCTAGATAGCCTATACTATTCCACATAAATTATGTAAAACCATTGATAATAAGATATTTTTTAAACTGAACTTTAAAACAACGTAAATGGAGTGCTCTTTGTTTTTTGTTATAAATTCTAGGTGCCATGCAAAAAATACTCTTACTCATTAGTGCTGTTCGAGCGTTTTGCATGCATAACCTTTAATCCTTTATCTCATCTGTTCCATTTAGTTTTGTCTTGAAGTTTAAGTTTAAATATGTTAGAATTAACACTTAACAAAAATTTCTGTTTCAAATATATACAGTGTGGGAACATTTAAAATGATATTGTCTTTAAAATAAATTTAAAATTTAAAACATCCCCGACTCGAAAATCCCTTCAACGATTATCATCATCCCATCATTTTGGAAAAGAGCTGATACTCTTACACTGCTGGACCGATATTAACCGAACATAGCTAAGAACCACCGCAAGGAAACTGGCTTTCAAATGAAAAAACTGCATCGAAATCGGTCCATCCGTTTGAGAGCTACGATGCCACAGACAGACACACACACACAGACATCGACGTCAAACTTCAGTCTAACACCCTGTCGTTTTTGCAAGCTGTCAAGTGTTTGTAGTTCATACATCGCTCTTATTACTCTTTTTTGTGATTTAAACATGAGTTCTCTATTTATGGAGTTACCCCAAAAGATTATGCCAAATCTTCAAATTGATCCTACCATACCATGATACGCTGCTAAACATGTTGTGTGTGTGTGTGTGTGTTTAAACTAGAATAGTCACCTATCGTATTTAATCTAATAGAATATTCTACTATTACTAAATAATATTATTTATCATTAAAAAATCCATGCATAAAATTTCCAAAAAGTACTAACATGTTTTCTAAACAAGTCGGCGTGTGCAGCTAGCGCCTGGTCAGCAGCTGCGATGAATCCTATGACGTCCTCGACCGACCAGTCGGCGGGCGGCGCGCCCGGCGCCGGCGGCGGCGGCGCGCCGGTCGTAGACGACGCTGGCTCCGGACGCTCCGGTGACACCCGCGCTATTTTACCACTCGAGCACTCGCCAGAACCGTTTACGCTACTACCAGCCAATTCTTCCTATGAACGTTAATTACAATTATTAGAATAATTTATTCATACATTTTTAAATGAAAACCATTTCAGTGAAAACCATCAAATTGGCTTTGTAACGTACATTTTTAATGTGAATAAATATCTATTATAATTTAATTTGTAAAGTATAATAATAATATATACATATAAAAATCTATGTATACAGAGTGTAAGAAACACCGTACCGAATGTTGAAATAGTGTATTCAGACCATCATTCCGAGTCGAAAATCATTGGAATTTTTTGCCGGAAAATTCATTATTTTTTTTATAATTTTCATTTTTTTTATTAAAAGTGATATCACAATGAGTAAACAACATTTTACCGAAAAAAATTAATAAATACCCCGCCAAACCCGGCCAAAAAACTGCAATGTAATCAATTATAACATTTATGCAATCAGCTGCTTCGACGGCGCCGTACGTTTAAGGTAACTGACCGTACCGCACAAAAAGAATACCGCTTACATTGCGTAGCGCCAGATGAAACTAATGACTATAAATCCTTAACCTTAATCAGAAAGAGGTTTTTGTAAGTTTTTCGCGTAAATTACGCGAAAAACTTACCTCTTTCTGATTATACTTCTCACAATATAAAAGTCAGTTTATCATAAAAATGAGCGTTCAGCGTCCTTCAGCGTTCGGAGGCGTTGAAGCAGCTGATTGCATAAATGTTGTTTAATTGATTCACACACATCGTTCGCACAATCGTGCCTCCCAACAAGCGCGACTGTAGGGGACTGTGACAGCCAATCAGTGAAGAGGGGAGACAGAAATGCAAGACCTGCACAATCTTTTTTTTCTTTCTAACGCTGTTACGTTTCCACATACGGCTAGCTGCCTCTATTTGTATTATCTTTATGCACACACGTAATCAAATTATATTTTCATATCATACACACTGAGTTATTATTACTAGCGTATAGAGTAGCCACCGTAAAGAAAAAGTTTGTAACGCGAACTGCGGTCCATGGACCGCAGTGATTTCAGTCGGAGTTTACGCTCAGCAGCGCTCGAACGTATTTCACCTACTTTTAGTTATCCAATAAATGCCTAATTGTGTTTTTAAAATGTGTACAAGTCATTAAAGAGCGAAAAACATAATTGTGATGTGACATTTCATCAGTAAGTGAACAAACATTTACTAAAACCAACACAAAACAATAAATTAAAATCATAACTTTGATTTGGCAGCGCCGCCATTTTCTAAGCACATCATAGATCAACAAAAAAATACACACAGGCCTGGCACCAGGTTTCTACCTAGGGCACCTGTAACAAGATAACACATGGCTAGTAATCGCCTGCGATTTCTTTCGTATTTGATAGGATATTATAATGTTTTTTCTGCAATTATTTTTTATTTTTTAAAAAGAAGTTAATCAAATGAAATAAAAAACATACCCAGTACTAACTTAGTATGTTTTCTATTTAATTTGATTTCGTTTCGTATAACTGAACCGCTTTTTTTTAGATTTCTGCGAATCAGTCACGGAAACGGGGAAGTTGGAGCATTTAAAAGATTATTAATTATATTTTACAAAGGCAGGGCGATCGTATTTCCAGAAATATGTAATTCCCTACAACAAGGTAGTTTCGTCACTCGTAAAGTCAGCATTGTTAGAACCAGTTTCTGAATCAGTAAGTGAATAAATTTTAGACTCAGTGTAAAATAATGTTAAAAAAAATATATTCAAACAAACCACGGCAACAACTCGCTGTGAATTTCAAGAAAATTCAACGACAAAAAACAATAATTTTTGATGAAAAAATGTGAATCTTACAAAATAATGGTCAATAATTTCAAAGAAAAAACTGTATTCAATTCACATGTTGAACATGAACTAATGTGAAACACTTTGGATTAATTAACAGTATCATTACATATTATAAAATAAAGTCCCCCGTCGCGTCTGTCTGTCTGTTCGCGATAAACTGAAAAACTACTGAACGGATTTTCATGCCGTTTTCACTAATAGATAGAGTGATTCATGAGGAAGGTTTACCTGGTGTATTTGTACCCGTGCGAAGCCGGGGCGGGTTGCTAATTAATAGTAAAGAAGTATTTACTTGACCTAGCATACATACAATCACCCACCCCCTTATATTGAATCATAAGATTCATCTGATTCGAAGTATGATTCATAAATATACAACTCTATTATCAAATAAACTATTTTAAATTAACAAAATTAATTTGTTTTACTTACATATATTTCCTAAATAAATAAACCACGGCAAGTAAATCAGGTAGGCAGAAACATAGAGAAAAAGATATATGTGTCCCATCTGTACAGTTTTCGTTTTATATTTGACACCTTAACCTACTCCCCGCACACCCTACAGTGCTCATGAGGCGCACAAATAGGATTCGTGTTGTCTACTCTATACGCTAGTAATAATAACTCAGTAATCATACAACACCTATAGAAAGAAACTTAACATTGAATGTCTGAATTTATCAAAAATGAATAGTACATTTTGACTAAGACATACCCTGTATTTTACTAGAGGAACCACCATCCCATCATTTTAGCCTGCTACAACAAACTACTTTTGTATATAAAAATGACTTGTGTATAAAGAAAACAACAAGTCCATGACAATAATGATAAAATGGATATGCCAAAAAAAAAGATGATTGCAAAATACCAATAATTAATGTGAAATGAATGTAGCTTCCAAAACAATAAACAGTGCTGCTTCTTGAAACATTTTGGATAGTCAATTGAAAGGAATAAAATTGAATTCTCCTTATCTGCACAGTAACAATTTATATGTATACCACTTATTATAGTAAAAAATCTGTAGTTTCACAAGCAAACTTTACACAAGTTCACATTTTTGAAGCCCCTAAACACCTCAGTCAATGGCTGGTGCAAGGTAAGGTTAACGTATGGATATATAACAGTCTGTGTAAAAGTATGCCCACTGCCTCTGAGCAAATCTAAAGCATGGCAATTCCTACCCCACTTGATTGTTTGGCATAAACAGTGAAGCTGTCTGTTGAGGACAGACATTTTCTGGCACCTAAAACAGGTGTTATACATTGGAGCTATTTATTATAGCCTGTATATATATCTGTGAAAAGTGTGAATATGAGTCCTAAAACTTCCATTCTATTCTTCAAAGAGATAGTAATAACAACAGCTTGTATCTTTTCTCTGCATCAACTTAAGGCTGATTGGAATATAATCCCATATAGGTATATGGGCATTTTTCAGAAAAATGCACCTTTGTAGATTTGACGTGTCCTATGACTTTGGTAGCCATTTATTCAGACAATATTTTTTTCCCGAGTTGTACATTTTGTTCCTATAAAGTAGCTATTATCCTAATAAGTGTATTATTTAAAACTTGTGGAAATTGTTAAAATATATTACATTTTGCTAAAACAAGGCAACATGCTATGCGATTTTGTCGTGTCCGATGACCTTGCTAAGTTTGGAGGTAAAAATTATAGATCCCTCGTTTTTTTGCGCGATGTTCGAATATGAAACAAAGATTAGTACTTAAATTCTTGTTTGTCGCTCTAAAATAAGCAAGCAAAGGTCGAAAACATAAATTAAATATAAATTTCGTGTTGTCCTACGAAGACACGCATGATGGAAATTCAGGTATTTTTCCAGACCTGTAATAATAATTCTTTTGAAACAAATAGTGTATTTGAATTCTCGTAACATTGACTTTGGTATTGACAATCGTCATTTTATTTTAGTAGGTTAGTTTGAAAGATATCAATGTAAAAAGTGTTCACGTCACGCGGTGTTCAAACTTTTTGTTCCACTTACACGACGGTTTTATTCAAGGTTAATATTACTGTTTTAACTTTCTTTTTTTTTTTAAAGACAACTCCCGCATTAGGAATTACTCCCGTGTCGCGGGGGACTTTACAAACATAGAAACAACGGACACAAAGAACACCCAGACTCAAGTGGGAATCGAACCCACGACCTATAAGCATAGCGGTCAGGGTCACTAACCACTAAACCAACAGGCCAGTCCAGTTTCTGTTTATAAAGTTGAATGCATTAACCTATCTTTATTTAGATTACCTTTTAATACTTGGTATATTTACATCAATTTATTTACTGTTAAAGTTCAAAATTAAAATAACCAAATTCGTCACATCCACTACGTCACGTGTTTTACTAGTTGAATGGGAAAGTGACGTAATGGAATTCTGAGGCATAGGTTACATGAGATTTACGAAATATTTTTCATTCTTTATTAAAGTTGTAAGTATATTAAAAAATATATATTTTATTTATTCTGTTTGTCTTGGTGGTGAGAAATGATAGTAAGGTTTGAAATTTTATTTAGTTATTGTACTACCATAGTTGATTTAAAATAGAGGTACTAATTAGCAGTACTGTGTAGACCTAATATCCTAAACGTGACTTTAAATTTCCATTACGTCACATGTCCTAATAAATCTGTGATTAAGAATAAGTAATTAGAAGTAAATATCTAACATACTAAAGACCGTTTTGTTAAATATATTATAAAGGTAAAACTGTGTTTAGATTTACTATATATGCATTATGTCAAAAAAGTATCGGGAATTAATAATTTACTTCTAATTCCAAATTCAATTCAAATATCTCATACTCTTTTGTGGTTAAGTTGGCACAACTATTTTCTATATTGGCGCGTAGTTTGAGCAATATCTGTCATTTAGTTTGTTTTCAGTACTCGATTTTGTAAGCTCATCTTAAGAGTGTTTTGCGATTTTTATAATGGATAAAAACGTCGAACAAAGAGTTTGTCTCAAATTTTGCATTACAAATGGAATGTAATGTTCAGAGTCGCTGGAAAATGTTACAGAAAGCATACGGTGAATCGACTTTATCAAAAACTGTGCATTCAAAAGCAGTCGACATTTGTTGGAAGATTTGCCTCGCTCTGGTCGGCCACCAATGTCTTCAACTGAAGTTAACATCGCTAAAGTGAAGTAAATTGTGACTGCAAATCATCATGCAAGTTTGAGAGAGATAGCCGCTGAACTTTCTGTGTCTCACGAATCGATTCGTACCATTTTAAACGATCGCTTTGGCATTAAACACGTTGGCACTTGACTACTCCCGAAAGGTCTGAATTTTCTTCAAAAACTCAATCGCGTAAAAATCGCTGAAGACATGCTAGAACGAGTGAATTCCGACCCTACATTCGTGAAACGCATTGTTACTGGTGATGAGATATGGGTTTACGAGTTTGACATGCAAACTAGTCAATAAGCTTCGGAATGGCAACTTCCAACTTAACCAAAACCGAAAAAACCACGACAAAGTCCATCAAAAGTCAATGTCATGTTTTCTTTGACTATCGAAATGTTGTGCACTCGGAATTCTTGTCAGAAGATCAGACTGTAAATAAAGAATATTATTTTAGCGTTATGCGGAGTTTGAGAGAACAAATTCGTCGAAAAAGGCCAAATTTGTTGAAAGAAAATTCTTGGACCACGACAACGTGCCATCGCACAAGGCCATCATTGTGAACGAATTTTTGACAGAAAACTCAACAAATACCATCCAACAATCACCGTATTTACCGGATATGGCTCCGGTCAACTTTTTTCTCTTTTCAAAACTCAAATTACCACTTCGAGGTACCCGTTTTCAGTCGATAGAAGATATCAAGGAGAATTCGCGGCGAGAACTGAAGTCGATTCCGGAAAATGCATTTAAAAAATGTTTTGATAACTGGATTCTTCGTTGGCCTAAGTGTATTATTTCTGAAGGGGCCTACTTTGAAGACGATACAATAAATTTGGAAGAATAGTTACCTTTTCCCGGTACTTTCTTGACAGTAGTATATTTATTGTATGTTTCTTTCGTGCCATAGAAATTGTACTATTTTGAAGTATAAGGTACCAAAATGTAGCGTATGGATAGTAATTATATAATAGCACTTACATGCCTGAGGGAATGTTAGCATTACCCTCAGACATGTTTATATTTTATTGAGAAGTCTATTATGTTTATATTGATATAACAGTTAATTTTCGAAATGTATTGTATGTTCATTAAAAAAAGACTCTGTATACTTTGTGACGTATTGGAATTCTCTAGTGGAAACATAAGTCGTAAATCAGTTTTTTCGGAATTTCGTAATAATATATATAAATATACTTTTATTAATATTTATATTAATTATCAAACGCATTTAATCATAATTAAATGAAAACTATTTTTTTTAAGTGGAATTCCCATTACGTACATGCAATTTTTTTTAAAAAACGCCATTATTGAACTATGCAAGGAGTAGAAATAAATAAATTAATGTTGGAATAGTGTAAGTTGAAGTGTAGTTAAAATTTAATTAATTTATTTAAAATCCAGTTTGTATTGATCAATAGATGATATAATGTCAAATGCATTAATTACAAGTATCAATTTATCTGTAAATTTTGGGAGTCAAACTTACAGTATTGGGCCTTTTAACTCCAGATGATTCATTGTTAGATGATACATTGTTTGATGTAGATTCCCCACAAAGAGTGCAAGGTCTGCCTGCAACTTCACCTGTGTCAATTTCTATCATGCCAACACAACAGCCCACACCACTACACACCCCTTTTAACCAATCCTTAAGGTCATCTGTTGTTAACTCTGTTGGGACCTTAACAGTATAATTTTTACTTCCTGATGTTACCTGTAATCATACAAATTAAAAATAGAACATTTAAAATACTACACTTTTAAATAACAGTGAAGTAGTTAAGAATATAAATCTTTCAAATTATTTGTTACTAGCTGCACCCCCCGGTTTCACCCGTGTAAGTCCCGATGCCGTGGGAATATCAGGATAAAAAGTAGCATTTTATGTAGCAATCAGTTCAGTAGTTTTTGTGTGAAAGAGCAACATACATCCATACATCCTCAAAAACTTTCATTTTTATAATATTAGTAGGATTAGGAGGAGTCCAAATTTGGGTTTATAGATATGCCTAAATAAGTTTCTCTTATGTGTGCCATAAGTATAGTATACTATATATAGCCATAAGTAAGTATAGTATTACTAGCCACTGTTTATAGTCAATGGTCCACTCCCAAGGGTTGTCTCAATGAATATTCTACCCAATACAAAAAGAATTATTGAAATCTGACTAATCCTTCCAGAGAGTAACACAAACAATTAAACAAAAAGACTCTTCAGCTTTATTATATCATAGTATAGATATTTATACTAATATAATAAAGCTACAATTTTTTTTGTTTAAATGCCCTAATCTCAAGAACTACTACTATCAGTCAGATTTGAATGTTTCTTTTTGTATTGGAGAGAATATTTATTGATGAATAATCAATACAAATAAACAAAATTGAAGTGCCTGTTTGTAATGTGAAAAAATTAGGGTTTTTTAAGCTCATGCAGTTATTTGCACTATACCTAAGCCTAACAATCAGTTTTTTTAATTTTTGTCTGTGTGTATGTGTGTATATTTATTTTTTCGTAGAACGCATGCTTATATCTGTATTTAAAGATAAGGGATTAGTCTAAAACCTCACCACGGCTCACCAGGGAGAAGGGGGGGTTAAAAATGTCCTTAAAAAAATCACGTGATTAATGGACGACCCCTAATCTCCATAACGGGTGGACCAATTTCCACGGGACTTTCACAGGCAGGTACTTGTTATAAGGAGTAATTAGGATTCCGAGCAAAATATATAAATATGTACACGCGAGCGAAGCCGCGCCGGAACTGCTAGTATAAGCTATAAAACATCACGCTACAGCCCTTAGGAGTGGAGCAGTGATTACATCACAGGTGAAACTGCAGGGTACAGCAAGTAATTTGATATATTGGATTTTCTGATGTAATACATTTATTGTAATTTACATAAGTATTAACATAAGTTTATAAAAAATTGTATGTCTGGATGCGGAAATGTCAAGACATTTTAATCATTATATTATTCTAGAAGATAATATACAGTACTATCAACATTTCATGCTTGACTTTTACCATGGCTTACACCATAAGAAAAATAATTCAAACAAGCAGACCAATGTAAATGTACACTCATGTACACAAATATTTGTATGCATTATATCACTTCTCTACTTGAAAAGGCAATTGAATGCTTGGTTGCCGCATGTTATAGTTTTTATTAAATATTAGGATGAACTTGAGCTTATTTTGACTGACTGGCTTAGCAACACCAGATTTCATTTTGTATTATGGCGTATATTATATATAATTTCTAAGATCCAATGAAATAAAATAAACTGGCTATTCTGACAGCTGTGATTTTTATGTCACTGATCAGAAATTGTGTGTCATCAGACCTTAAAATGTATTTAAACAAATATTTTATTGATAATATCGCCACATAGTATAAAACAAAGTCGCATCCGTCGTCTGTGCGCTTAGATCTTTTAAATTACGCAACGGATTTTAATTCAGTTTTAAGTAATAGATAGAGTGATTCAAGAGGAAGTTTTATATGTATGGTTTCATATTGTTTTGTGTTAATTTGTATAATGATATGATGACAATTGTTCACTACATTAGTATCTACATTGCACCCGTGCGAAGCTGGGGTGGGTCGCTAGTTGTACAATAATCAATAACAGAAATAACATTACCTGAACATTAGTTATATTAGAATAGCTACTAGATGCAGTGAGTATTGCTCTTGTCAACCTTTGTGGATCCGGATGGACACTAAGCAACTCTTTCACAAGTGCTTCTGCAACCCCTGAGGGCCCAGTGGCTGCAACAGCACTTGGTAAAGAACTACTCCCTCCAGAACAACTACTACGGATACGAAGACAAACTATAGGCACTGGTGTAGAAGTGGTGGAACTGTTAGAGTTCCCACCCCCAGTAGACCCTCCTTCTGGAAGAGCGGGATTAGGCATACCACTTGGTCTCAGTTTAAATCTGCAATAACATATATAAGAGCTCATTACATAAATTTCCTAAGAATTTAAATTGTATGTGAATAGAGGATGTGAGAAAAATGTTTACCTTGATGGAGTAACAGCACTTTTTTGACCAGGAGGTTGTAGATTGTGTCCTGCCCTAGCACACCAACCTACAGGGAATATATCCCTAGAGTCATATCTACACCAGTAATCAAAGGCACCCCTCCAACCATCAAATGTTACATGAATCTGATCATTCTTCACTGCTCCAACTGTAGCACAACAAATCAGTTGTGAATTTTTCTTGTCAACTGCTTCCAATTTTTGACCGACAACAAACAGGTTAGATTTTGGTGTAAGAGGTTCAGGCTGAAATATTTTAGGTGGCGCCATTTCAGCACCGTTAAGAGTTTTGAGCAAGAACATGGGCCAGCTACTGGCATTCATACGAAAACCAAGTGGCGGCTGCAACATTCCATCGTTTTTTTCACAATAACCAATAGGATGTATGTCACCTGCATCAACCAGACGCCAGAAATCATTTTTATTATCACTACCATCAAGCCTTAGCCTCAAACGTGGCCCGAGTACTCCAACAACTGTTGCGATACATGTTGATGTTAAATTACGAGGGTCCAAGGCCTCTAATTTCATTCCTACTTTAAAATCATTTACTGGTGGTACAGGAGCCTGTTTAAAACATTCCTGGGGTGCTGCCGAGCTGTTTGTATCTTTCATATATTCATTCCAATCGAAAGCTTGATATATATCATAAAATGAACCCGTAGAGTTATTATTTGAATGATTCTCTGATCCATTTGCTCCATTGCCAGATTGTGGAGAAGTAGTTCGTTTTTCATTTTTCTTTTGATACTTATTTAAGCAGTACGTGGAACAGAAGTTCTTGCTACCCGAAGGTGCATTTCCTCGAATAACATTGTCACAATGAAGACAGGCGCCTTTACTGTAAGCCTGTCTGAACTCTGACAAACACGTTTCAGAACAGAACTCCTTTTTCCCATTCTCTGTAGGCAATATATACTTAAGAGGTGTTTTACTTTCAGCACACCAAGTGCAAGTACGTTTCGGAGGTCTTCCAGGTCCACGTATTTTGCCGGGAGCAGGCCCAGACGAGCCGACTGTGTTGTTTGACATTGTTCCGTGTGAGAATGCTATGTTAACACATTATAATAATCCCAATTTACCTATTAAGAACTTTCTAGTAACATCATAGTCAAAGAAACCACAATATCGCACTATGGTAAATATAAAATTATGTATTTTTAGGCAAATCAAATATAAACAACGTCAGAACTTATTTATGACGCGCATCCAACGGCCATATTTATTCTTTTGTTTATTTTTGAACTGGTAATATTTTTTTTCTCTTCAATGAAGTCGATTGGGGTAACATTAGCTAACCCAAATCTTCCAATATTGGGCGGTATCAACCTAAAATTAAAATAATACATCGGTGCATCTAAATTGGTTTCATAGCTAGAATATATCAGAAGTATAATTTATTATAATTACAGGGTATTCTAATACGCAACAGGTAGTGTAATTAGGTACTGGAATAGGGCTGTCTTAAGTTGGTAGGGAGAAGTCGCTTTTTTTTTTATATTTTTTTTTTGCTATTTCAATTGTTCGATAACTGTTCGTCATTGTTCGATCAAAATTTTTATTTGTTCGATCTTAGTTTTTTTTATAAATAAAATAAAAAAAATTGCTTTCTCAAGTTGGCGGGGAGAAGTCATTTCTTGACATTTTTTTTGCTCTTTTAACTGTGCGTTAACTGTTCTTCATTGTTCGATCAAAATTTTTTTTATTCGATCTTAGTTTTTTTTTTGGCAGTTTGACCAAGTACTTCGTTTGTCATAAAATTCGGTTCTGGCACTCGCCGCCGCTGCCGTGGCACGCTCGTTTCACTCGCTCAGCTCGTGCGTTATGGTCACAGTTCTAACCTAATCTAAACCTAGCCACTTGAGGGTAAATTTTTATTTTGGTTAAAAAAAACTAAGATCGAACCAGTAAAAATTTTGATCGAACAATGATGAACAGTTGAAAGAGCAAAAAGAAAAAAAATAACGACTTCTCCCCGCCAACTTGAGGGTAATTTTATGTATTATGTTTTAAAAAAAACTAAGAACAAACAAATAAAAATTTTAATCGAACAATAAAGAACAGTTAACGAACAGTTGAAATAGAAAAAAAAAGGTTAAAAAACGACTTCTCGCCGCCAACTTGAGAAAGTATTTTTTTTATTTTATTTATAAAAAAAAACTAAGATCGAATAAAAGAAATTTTGATCGAAAAATTACGAACAATTAACGAACAATTGAAATAGCAAAAAAAGGTTAAAAACGACTTCTCCCCGCCAACTTGAGAGTAATTTTTTGTTTTATTTAAAAAAAAACTAAGATAGAACAAATAAAAATTTTGATCGAACAGTTAACCCTCTACCGCATACAAACCCATATGTGGGTCACCAGATTCAGTAAATTTTTTTTACGTACTAAAACATGAGCAATACCTAAACTCATTGTTTACATTATCATTAGTTCGTTGGCAATACGAAAACATTTTTTGTTTTCTATGGTCTAACGTCAATTTGGTTATAAAATTACTTTTTTAAACGCGGGTGTGCAGTTTAACACAGTGTCTGTAAATTCCTTTCCTCAAAAAGGTTTTTCTACAAGTAATAGGTAAGTTTTGCTTGATTAAAAATTAAAATATAGGGCTGTTATTGTTCCATTTTATGTATCCTTTATTTTTTTATTACTTTTTTACGTATTTGTATCTTATTGGGAGGCTTTTTCTATGAAACCATATATAGTTTCGCATGCATTCAAACCTAGCCTAACCATTTTTCGGCGGAACCAAATATGGTTTCGTAAGCGCTTTTGTGATAGGCATGGCATTATGTTTCCTTGGTTGCAGAATGGACCCTGGTCACTTTTATGGCTGAAATGATGATGATGATGATATCAATTTCAGCCATAGGACGCCCATTGCCACTTCAATTTGCTGGCCCGTTCGGCTATGTCGGTAACCTTCGTTCGTCTGCTTATCTCCTCATTTCTGATTCGATTGCGCAGAGAAACACCAAGTATAGCCTTTTCCATAGCTCGTTGAACGACTCTGAGCTTGCTTATCAAGCCCATAGCGAGAGACCACGTTTCGGATCCATATGTCATCACGGGCAACACACACTGGTTTAAAACTTTTGTTTTCAGGCACTGAGGAATTTTGGACGCAAAGATTCAGCGAAGTTTCCCAAACACTGCCCATCCGAGGGGGATTCGACGTTTGACCTCTCTCTCGAAGTTGGGCTTACCTAGTTGGACTGTTTGTCCCAGGTATACATACGCGTCAACAACTTCAAGACCCGAGTCTTCAACCATTATGGGGTAGGCACCACATGGACTCCAGGATCCAGGAACACCAACTCTTCCAAAGAAAATGAGGAAAGTTCCTGCCAGACATCAAGATCTGCCATTGGACTCTGTGAGAACCGATAAAACAGACCATATGCCTGAATGTCTGTAGTAATTTCGATTAAAATTTGTTTGGATGCATACGAACCCATATATGACTTAATTTTTTTTTCAGTTCCTATTATTGTTTTTTTTTTAATATGGTTTTTATACCAAATTGTATCCTTAAATAAAGCCTAAACAACAATCAAACATTTTCTCAATCACTTCCTTCATAATTCATGCGGTAGAGGGTTAACGAACAGTTGAAAGAGCAAAAAAAAAATGTAAAAAAACGACTTCTCCCCGCCAACTTAAAACAGCCCTAGAATTGAAGGGATTATCCCATCAAAAACACAATATGTATAAAAATTTAAGTCTCGCAACGTAGTTTTTTCCAATGCAAATAGTTGTGATATTTAATTGCTATCTGAGATCTGAGTGTGACCGTATCAATATTACACTACCCGTTGCGTATTGATGTTAGTATACATGGAATTATAAAAAAAAAACAGAAGAATTAGAAACTAAAATGACAGCGCAATAGTTTTTAATTTTAAAATTATATCGGCAATAGTTCATCTCCTAAGAGCAATGTATTGCTCTTAGTTCATCTCCGCGTAGGTAGGTACAATGGGTAAGTTTCTTTCTCTTAAAATGTACCTAAGAGCTATCAATATTTAATAAAAAAGCTGTCTTGTAGACAACACGAGAGAAATTTGTCCTCTTTTTTTGGAAAAAGAGACAAAATGCTTTTTGATATACAGAATGTGAGAAACACCGTACCGAAAATTGAAATACTGAATTCAGACTAGGCCTGCCATCACTTAAATTGCCGACGCCGGACAAAAAGTACAAAAAAAATCCGGACACATGGGTGAAATCGAGATTCTTTCCCGGACACCTTAAAAAAGAACGCCGATTCCATTAAGAATTTTAGCTTGTTAACGATTTATCTAACAATTATAATTGTCGCTTGGCACACTTTTTGAAAACCCCGCCCGGATGCTCCCTGGACGCCCTCTAAACTAAGACAAATACGGGGAAACCCGGACGGATGGCAGCCCTAATGCAGACAAGTCGAAAAACATTGCAAAATTCATTTTCTTTTTGTAATATTATTGTACACCAAGAAAAAATCTCACAAAGAACACATCTGATGAATTTGAACAAAGGGCAGCCTTATATATATATATATATATATATATATATATATATATATATATATATATATATATATATATATATATATATTATTCTAAATATATTATAAATTTTTGTAATTGAATTTTTTTTGATTAAAAGTGATATCACAATGAGTATGATGAACTGACTTTTGTATTGTAATAAATAATTAAAAACAGAAAGACGTTTTTGCAAGTTTTTCGTGTAGCTCATCAATTTACACGCAGTAAAGTTATACACGGTACAATGAGGATCAGTTACGTTTTTTGTTAAGTATGCAGATTTATAGCTGTAAAAAAAACAATAAATACTGTGTTTAATTTTTTTTAATGGGATCAAAAGTGACCAAGATACAGAGATTTTAGTGCACCAACTTAAAAAACGCTCGCATGAAAGGCCGTGAACGCTGTGACGTCATTCATCGCGTATCGGCAAAAGTGGCGGGTCGCCTTCGCGTCGCCAGCTTGGTGGTGGCTTTTAGTCTAGCGCAGTTAGTGCAAAGACCTGACGATTGCTGATTTTTCAGATTAGTTTTTAAAGTGATAATGCCGTCAAATAAGTATTGCATTGTCCCAAATTGCAAAAATACAAGTGTTAATAAGCTTTTTTTGACTGTGCCGAAAGATGCAAAAATAATAAAAAAAAATGGAGTAAAGCAATGCGGAGAGATGACAAAACTCCTCTGTCATGTCGAAGTGGTTTATAGGTACTGTTGCGAAGATTATTTTGACGTAAGTAGATACATGTACATACAGTATCCTAGCTAGAGTATCTACCTAATATCAGTAGGTACAATATGGTCAACGTGTCTAGTGCTAATCATTCGTAAAGTTAGCAGTTTCGATGCGCAGTAGACAATTTAGTATGAAAAAGTTGCACTGCGCATGTTAAACAGCTAAAATTCACGAATAGATCCACTGACCGTATAGAGTATAATATACCTACGTATTGTGCATCGTTTCTATCATTTCTTAATAATATTTGAATTTCCGCGGATAGTTTTGATGTTCGATCATTCATGCCTAATGCCTACCTACTCAAATAAACAATCGAACACAAGGATATTCGAGCCTAGGGCTGTACTCAGACCACCACCTCGATGTTACAGAGAGGATTTTACGAGAGATTTGTTCGTGGGAGAGCTATGCTTCGGCACGTATGGGCCCTCGACCAGAGTGATACCACGGCCTCACAGAAAACCAGCAGTGAAGCAATGCTTGCATTGCTTTTTGCCGCGTGAGTAAGGTTACCGGAGGCCCTAACCCTTCCCTCTTCCCTATTCCCGTCCTTCCACTCTTCCCACTCGTCCCCTCTCTCCCCCTACTCTCACCTTAAAGGGCGGCAACGCACTTATGACTCTTGAGTTACAGGTGCCCATGGGCGGCGGTAGTCATTTGCCATTAGGTGACCCGTCTGCTCGTTTGCCCCCTATACCGTAAAAAAAAGCCCTGAGCGGGCAGGTGATTTTGTCATGTGATAAACGCGATCTGTGATTATGTGTGAAAGCGCGCCTGCCGCCCGACGCCCGTTACTGACTGTTGAGTATTGTTTCATTTGTATCCTCTCCCCTTAGATTATATATAGGTCCAGATACCGTGACTAGTACAAAAGTCACCGTTTACTTTGAAGCCACTTTTTGGTGCTGTGTGAGTGAACCCCGCCCAACGCAAGTGTCTACGTACAATCTTTATGTTTGTGTGCATTGACGGTTTTACTACCAGTGCATAGAGGTTACCCCAAAATTCAGGGACTTTTTTATTAAACATATTTTTTTTTGATGTAAGTAATATTAAATAAATACATTTTAAATGTATTTAAATCAGTTACAAATATTCGTTTATTTCATTTTTTCGTTTTTTTCATTTAATTCGTTTAGTTAAAAAGACAAATGTAAAATAAAACTACTTAGTAGGAACTATTTATTTATCACAATATTTTTTGGTTTGTTTTCAAGACATTTTTTTTTAGAGTTTCCTCCTTAAGAATCGATTTTCATATAAGGCCGTATGAAAAAAATAAGAGAATAAGAGTAATTTTTTTTATGGTAAATGTAACATAAAAGCTCTTTTGAGTAATAAAATTAAAAGCAACTTTATTCACAGGAACAGAGTAACAAAAGGTATTTTGATAAAATAAAGTGAATGTTTTGCCTTGTTTTGTAGGACTTGGATATATATATATATATATATATATTTTTATAAAGTATCAAGTAACTAGCAAAATTTTACAAGTCCTAAGTGCTCTATAGCTGTGTTCGTTAGGAGTAGTAATAATAAGTTATAATACGAGTACAATCCCACAGCTAAAGTATCGTTTGACGGACACATTGAACTCCGGGTGCTAGAGTTTAGAAATTAAGAATATTTGAAGGATTCCAGTTTCGCGAACATTAACGTTAAGCATATTTCTCGTCTTTCTATAAATAACAAGTTTGGCAAAGAAAAATATATATATTGCTAGAATGCGTTATGGGTAAATGAAATTCACGTCCTGGCAACATCTCTAGTAATGGCGTCGTAATTTTATTAATTTGAAATTTTGTTCTATTATTTATAAATACATTAGGAAATAGAATACTTACATATGAAATGTGATGTTCGGACACTTAAGATTTTTTTTTGTATAATTTTTACAGAATGTGACAGCACAAGCATGCATTTTTAAATATTATAAGTAGCGACTCGAGACGTACTTCAGCGGCGAACGTTCGCTCGCGTGTGACGAGTGAGACGCTTATATTTATATTAGACGCTTGTATTTTTTGGCTTCAGTTTTGAGGCACGGATTAGGCATCTGGAGCTATATATAATCTAAGCCTCTCCCATTCGGATGAAATGGTCAAACAATAGTTTTCGTCATAGTCAACTTCATATATAGCTAATTTTTTAGATTTATCTTGTTCAAACTGAGGGCTCGCTACGCAAAACAAGCATTTTCTTTTTCCTGCAAAAAACATGCTGTTCGGTTTGTGCTTTGCACTTGTTAGAGATAATATTTGAATGATTTAAATAATCCAGAAAAATCTCATCCTCAGAACACGCAGTTAAAGTGGGTAAGTAGGTAGTTAGATACCTATTTTAGGGACTTAGTAGGAGTAGGTAGGTGTAGACTTACTTAACTTTTCATTTTATCCCTACAAAACCGACCTTCATAATAGGTAGCTACCTACTCGTATCTATTTAGATATCAAAAGATACTCACTATCAATATAAATACTGTTGTACTAATAATATAACATCAAATTATAGTAAAAACTAAATAATTAACATACCACGACATAAGCGAAATGGTGAATAATCTGAACCAAACTGACCAAACTAGCGATTTTGCACGAGTGGAGGGCGCGATTCGCGACGTGTGACGTCATCATACCAAGCGCAGCTCCGAGCAAGCGTTTTGAAATAGCCGAACAGAAAACTTTAATAACTTTGTCATTTCTTGTTGGATTTGAATCATTTAAAAAACGAAATGATCAGAATGTTATAGCGCATACGCTCTTATATTTAGAAATCTAATATTTTGTCATGTAAATGATCCTCATTATAAAATTTACAGCAGTATATAATATATATATCTATAGTAGAATAGGGAGGGCCTCTCCATTTATTTATTTACTCATTGACCAAGCCAAAGTAAGGTTAAAAATTATTATTTTCAGATCAACCTAACCTATTTAAACAAGTCAGTTTTGCTCAGGATTATTGCTCTTTGCCCAGGATTATCAGGATATGTTAACTTGTGTATTGAAGAAAAGCATGTCTCTCGATATTATTCACAGAATGATAAGCAATGCCGAAGTTGCAGAAAAACGTTTAATAGAATTAAAGAACAAGGTTAGTGCTACAGAAACTTTCAAAATATAAAGTAAACATAGAGGTAAAGGTATTCTCTGTAAGTCTATTATATTTCTGTTGAAATACCTGAGTGACCTAAGGTAGAAAGTCATTGAAGTTACATGTGTGATGAAAAATCAATCAAAATCCAACCGATTGAATGAATGGAAATCTAACCTATTGAGGTCGAAGAGAAAGAAGCTGTTTCAGGAAGTAATAGAGTGGTTTCTAAGAAACGGTTAGATAAATTAAGACAGATTGTTTTAAAGATGATAGGATGTATTATAAAGGACAGGAGAAGTTGAGTGACAAAGATGCATTAGAAAGAGAGAAACATTTGGAAAGTACTTTTAACTGAAATTACAGTCAAAAATACTTTTGCCCAATGGAGCTGGTTAGTATAATTAGGTCAGGCTAGATATTTTTATTTACATTCTAACCAGTCAAAAGTGAATTTTGACTGAAGTCTTAGTGCTTAAAAGTATGAATGGCCCTTTTTTCAGAAAATTTACAAATCAGGTAATGGTTTCCATTTAAAATAAAATGTTTTCATTTCATTGTGATTAAATGTGCTTGATAAATAATATAAATTTTAATAGAAATCAGTTATTTGGGAATTTCTTAATAATTATGATATGAATATAATATCATAATTATTAAGAAATTCCCAAAAAAAACTGATTTAAAATGGAGGTTCCTACTAGAGAATTCCAATATTGCCATCAAGGGGTAATAGTTGCCTTGACCACCGCACATTCATAAGTACACAAAACCCAGCCACTACGCTCTCACTTACTACATATTTGAGTCAACCATTACAGACCATTATTCATCCCTAAAATGCCTAAAAATTAAAACAACACCTAAAGCCCCTGCGTCTACCGTATCAAAAATTATCTTTGTATCTTTAGATGAAACACTAGAACAATTAGATATTACACCTATCTTAACTATGGAAGATCCCAATGTTGCAACTGATATGCATATAATACAAATACACCAAAGGTGTCCGCAAGGAAACGTATCCTGAAGCCGTGAATTA
The DNA here is from genome assembly GCA_963859945.1 of Euplagia quadripunctaria. Taxonomy (NCBI): domain Eukaryota; kingdom Metazoa; phylum Arthropoda; class Insecta; order Lepidoptera; family Erebidae; genus Euplagia; species Euplagia quadripunctaria. The sequence continues at coordinate 14,393,491 of OY982569.1, forward strand.
CCGAGGGCTTACTAAGATGCATTCGAAACAGGGACGCTATACATTAAAAAAAATAAGTAATGAAACATTAATAGTAATATAGACATTATAGAAATTTATGCACTAAAATTTAAAAAAGGCTAAACGGAAATATGATTCAGAGCAGATAAAAAGTGCCAGGAAGAATACCAAGGTGCTATGGAATGCCATAAAAACCATTACCAACACATCTAAAACGACACATTCATCCTCACAACTGTTATCACTCTCACACACACTCTCTCACTCATGTAATAAAGTTAACAACTTCTTTATAAATGTTGGGAAAGAACTTGCAAAAAACATTAACACTAGTTCAACACAATTTCCTAAAACACCCACCTCAAATGTTTACTCACCGGCATTTTCATTTGTCCTAGAAGCAACTGATTGCTATGAGATTATAACAACAATTAATTGGTTCTTTGAGGTCTGATGCGGCACCTGGATGGGATGGCATTTCATCTGTGGTACTTAAAAGATACAGCTCTATTCTTGCAACTGTGTTATGCCATATTATTAATCTCTCTTTTCAGACATCTGTCTTTCCAATTTCTTTCAAAAGGGCAATTATCACATCAACATCCTGTCTTCAAGGGTGGAGACGGGCATTTGGTCACTAATTATCGTCCAATTGCAGTACTTAGTGCCTTCTCTAAAGTACTTTACGCCTAATTAATAAGAGATTTAGTAATTATTTGGAAAATAATAACTTAATATCACCCCCACCAATTTCAACCTCAATAGCGACAAAAAAGTGCTTACGATATTTTTAGATCTCACAAAGGCTTTCGATACCATTCCCGTCAATACCCCTTTAAAAAAACTCGAAAGCATAGGTGTCAGAGGACCTCAGCATCAGTATTTTGAAAGTTATCTTACAGGAAGAACCCAAATGATAATCAAATTTTCATCAGATGCGGTTACATGTGCACGCATATTATTGCTCTGTATCGTAGTGACGCTTAATATTATTGTTTACGAATATGGTAAGTACCGAAGATGACACGGATTCGGATGATTCCCAAGTGTTAAGAGAGTGTGAACGAGAATTGGAAGAAATCAGTTCAAATGGGTGTGATAATAATCTTCATAATACAAGGAATTGTGAAAAAAAAAAGATTAAGATCTAAAAGTGATGAAAGTTGTGAAGAAGGTTTTATTACAATAACACGAAATCGTAGAAAGCCGAAAAGGTTGATAAGAAGTTATTCTATTGAAGAAAATAATACAGAATGTTCTACGCATCAAATGGAGACTGAGGGTACTTATGACAAACATGAAGTGTGTTTAACATCTTTGTCAATTTTACCGAAACAGATGGCTTTTGCGAAGTTATTACAGAAAGAAAATATACAAGGTATAATGAAGATTAAATATAAATCTCCCTATAAATTATTCATCCAGTTCAATGAAAGGAAACAGGCCGAAAAACTCATGGAATGTCAAAAATTTAAGGAACTTCATATTCGAATGCAGTTTACTATTGAACTAATGTTTTCTTATGGTGTAATTAAAGGAATTGACTTAGATATGTCCGAAAAAGAAATTATAGACTGCGTGGAGAGTACATATGAAATTATTTCCGCCAAAATGTTAAAGCGCAGAGACCTTAAGGGTGCGTGGGTGGACAGTGAAACTATAAGAATATCTTTCAAAAGTTCTACTTGCCCTGAATATGTATACGCTTTCGGATGCCGTTTACCTATAGAACGTTTTATATTTCCTGTTAGTCAGTGCTCCAAATGTTGGCAATTTGGCCATTTATAGAAATTTTGTCCAATTAAAAATATAATTTGCCCTAAATGTGGGCAACATCATGATAATTGTGAAACTTAAAGTTTTATATGTCCTAACTGTAAAGGGCCTCATATGGCCCTAAACAAATGGTGTCCGTTGTACAGAAAAGAAAAAAAGATACGTCTTATTATGAGTGAAGAAAATGTACCTTATAAATTAGCATTAGAACGTCTTCTGAGTATGGAAAACGAACAGACAAGAATTTATCAAGAAAGTAACAGGATAGAGGTAGTAGAAAAGCCACATTTATTTAACTCTGAAGATGTCAGTGACATCACACGTCAAGAGAAGGATGTTTTGCCGCCCACTCGAAAGTATAACGAGGTGGTTAAGGAGGGGAAAAAAAAATCTAAGAAGAAAACAACAAGTCTGCCAGCATAGGTTGAATGTGACATACAGGAGCACGGGGTATTGTCAACCGATAATTCATGGGAACAGAATGAAAACACCAGTGGAAGAAAGAAAAGAAGTACAATAATTCAGAACTTGCTATTAAAAGCTAGAGAGATTATATCAGAAAAAAATAAGACGAGATATACGACGATAGAGATATGTATAGAGTTGTTAAAGTTAGTATTTGTAGAATGTAAGTCATTTATTTTGAGTCTATTTAGTGAGAACGATTTCTTGAAGTTGTTGTTTAGTTTACATAATAATGGATAACAGAAAAATTAAAAATACGATTAGAATATTTCAATGGAACGCTTAAAGTTTATCGCCTAAGCTATTAAGTTTTAGTTAGTTAATAAAACAAAGAAAAAACACATATAGCTATAATCAGTGAAACATGGTTTAACATGGAGCGTGAAGTACATATGCCGGGTTATAGTATTTATAGGCAGGATAGATACGACAATTATGGTGGTGTGGCTATATGTGTACATAAATCATTACAATCAAAAAAATGTTCCATAGTTTTAAATAATCGGGGTATTGAGGCTTTGTACGTTCAAATATTTAACTGTAATGAATTACATAATGTTATGTCAATATACTGCTCGTCTACTGTTCATAATAGACAGGCAGATTGGGACCAGCTTTTCTCTATAGTGAGTAAAAAGACGTTAATTGGAGGTGACTTCAACGGCCACCATACCAATTGGTCTTATAAGACAGATCAAAGGGGTATGCAGTTGTATGACTCGGCACTAGATTATGGATTCACGTCTCTGAACACGGGAAACTCAACTAGAATTAAATTAATTAATGGACAGTTGCAGAATAGTTCGCCTGATGTGACATTCGCATCACCAGATATAGTTGCTAGTGTCGATTGGCAAACTCTTAACGAAAGTCTTGGTAGTGACCATTTAATTATTAAGATGATAAACAATTCCAATAGTTGTCAAAATCATATAAATAATGTTGAAAATTTTAATTTTAAAAAAGCTAACTGTTATGAATATAAGTCTGATCTTGAGGATTATTTTAGTGACTTTTCTTTAGATAATAGTAATGTTCAACAATTATACGACCATTTTGAAAATTTATTATATTCAAGTGCTAATAAAAATATCCCTAAAATTAAAATATGTTCAAATCAATTTACAAATTTCAAACCCAAGGAATATAGGAATCCAACGCTATCCAGAGCAGTTGCTATTCGACGTCTAGCTCTCAAAGAATTTAGAAAGAATCCCACACCTACTAACTATAAAAATCTTCAAGATAAAATTAAGGAAACCCGCTCACTAATTTATAAAGCTAAACTAGAAAGTTGGAATAATTTCTGTGCAACCATTAATGAAAAGACATCAGCCTCAGTTATGTGGTATAAGATGCGTTGGTTAAAAAACCACCGTAAGCTTCAGTCTTATACTTCTGAAAATGATCAAAAGGACCTCTTATATTCACTTACACCAGATACAGTTTTAAATTGCCCTCCTATTATTAAATCAAAAAACCAATTACTAGATTCCCCCTTTACTTTACAGGAATGCATTAAAAAGAAAGATACTGCTCCGGGTGGCGATGGTATAACTTATTCTATGATATATAATGCCCCCAATATAGTAAAAAGGTTTCTACTCGGTGTTTACACAGCAATATTCAAGAATGGTATTATTCCTAAACAGTGGCGTACTATTTTAATAGTTCCTATACCAAAAGCTCGGAATATAGAAAATTCTCAAATCAAACTAAGGCCAATTTCGTTAATATCATGCCTTTGCAAAATCTTCCATAATATATTGTGTAAAAGAATTGAATGGTAAATAGAAAATAAAAGAATATTATCGACGCGAACACAACGGGATTCCGTAAAAGAATGTAAACAATAGGTAATTTAACCAGAATTGTTACATATATTCAAATTGGTTTTTCCAACAAATTGCCTACAGTAGCATGTTTTATTGATGTAGGTAATGCTTATAACAATGTTTTAATTGATAACTTGATACGCATTTTGGACAAGTTAGGAGTAGGAACTTATATTTGTAAATATCTTTGGTCATTTTTATCTTCAAGGTGTCTTACTATTAGGAATCGCTCGAACAATCAGGTGATTGATGCTAGATGGTCTGGTACTGGCTTAGCACAAGGTGATCCTCTTTCACCTTTGTTGTTCAATATAGCTACCCATAATATATGTCAACTTGCTTCTGACAGAGGTTTTATGGTTTCTCAATATGCAGATGACTTTGTTTTTTATCAAAGACATGGCAGTTTAAATATTTGCCAGTCTCATTTACAGTCTTTATTAAATTTGTTAGTTGAAAATTTAAATATAATTGGACTTAAGGTAGCTCCTACTAAATCCAAAATTTGTATTTTTAGCAAAGGTCGTAAGAAACTTGATGTCAATGTAACTATCAATAATAATATTATTTCATGTGTTGGTAATTTTAAATATTTGGGATTTTCGCTAGATAGAGCTTTATTGTGGGGAAAACATATAAATGAAATTTCTTCAAAGATTATGAAAGATTTGAATTTACTTAAAATCCTCACAGGCCCATCTTGGGGCGTCCACACTAAACACCTTCGCACACTTTTCATTTCTTTAATAAGAAGCAGAATTGACTATGGTAGCTTTTTATATAATAACTAGCTGTCCCGTGCAACTTCGTCTGCATTAGTAAATTTTCCTATCTATCCCTATCGCAGCGCCATCTACCGGGTCCAATTGTAAAACTAAACCATTCTCGAATCCACGTGAAGACACAAAAAATTTCATTAAAATCAGTCATTATTCCTGTAACCCTATCGCAGCGCCATCTACCGGGTCCAATTATAAATCTAAATCATTCTCGAATTCACTTGAAGATACACAAAAAAATTCATTAAAATCGGTCATTATTCCTGTAACCCTATCGCAGCGCCATCTACCGGGTCCAATTGTAAATCTAAACCAATCTCGAATCCTCCTGAAGACACAAAAAATTTCATTAAAATCTGTCCAGCCGTTTAGGAGGAGTTCAGTCACATACACACGTACAGAAGAAATATATATATACTGCATTTACACTTCAGTCTAAGTAACACGTGGCCGGTTATGCTAACACCAAAAATTTAAAAAGTGGAAATAATTGAATTATACGGTATTTCGTTCACTACAAAATAAATTTAATTAATTTTATATTAACAACACGTGGTAATTATGCTGTTAAAATGTAGCTTATATAACACGTTCGTAGATTTACCATAGCAGCGCCATCTATTGATTACTTACTCAACCCAGTCGAAAGGTATCGACATCTGTTAGAATCATTTGGAGTTAACAGATAATTGTGACTGTCAAATAATAACAGACAAATAATTAGCAATAAATTAAAATTGCGACTATAATTTGAGATTTAAACTATCCTATCTCTCAAGTTGGATCAAACTGCACATGGTGTGCGAATTTTATTATAATCGGTTAAGTGGTTTAGGAGTCCATTGAGGACAAACATTGTGACACGAGATTTATATATATTATATATAAGATATAAGATAAGATAAGATAAGATAGTGCTAAGACGCACTTGTTTAAATTAGATAAAATCCAGAACCAAGCGTTGAGAATAGTTGTTGGATTTATTAAAAGTACACCTATACACGTGATGGAGGCAGAACTTTGCATACCACCTTTGTTTATTAGAAGAATGTACCTTGCCTATAAGTATTGTACTAAGAGTATGTCGTGGACAGATAATGTCACAATAAAGCTTGTAGAAGATCTCTACCACTATGTAATAATTCATATTGGCCATATAAAAACATTCCTTTGTTGGTTTCCGTGTTTGACGTGTGCAAATTGTATGACGTGCATTCATCCAGTCCTTTAGAAATGTTCTCTTTAAATGTATGGATTTCCTATATAGATGTAAGTGTTATTGTCAAATTAGAATTAGATTCAATCAAAACAGCTAAAAGGTACCTAAATATGGCATTTTTGAAATATGAAGTAATCAGAGAATTACAAGGAAAATATTATGGATGGCATTTCCTTTTTACTGATGGTTCAAAAAATGATACTGCATACGGGGCTGCTTATTTTGATGCATGTCATAGAACATCTGCTATGTTTAAAATTGACTGTTGTGTATCCATTATGACATTGGAACTTATTGCAATCTCAAAGGCTATGAGCGAAGCTATTTCGTTAAATAGTGACCGGGTCGTTATTTTAACTGATAGCAAAAGTGCTTTACAGCATATAGCTCGGTGCGCCTCTGGTTTCAGAGGTGCACCGATAGCTTATGTAGTGCTAAAGCAAATTCATGAATTGAATTCATCTGGTAAGTCTTTGAGATTGCAATGGGTTCCTTTTCATATTGGACTCCAGGGTAACGAGCAAGCTGATACGTTGGCCAAGTTAGCGTGTACAAATGGAATGAATTACGCCATTAAAATGTCTCACTCTGAATACTTAGGCAACATTTAAAAAACTATGTTATAAACACTATAAAGAATATTTTGATGAGAGGAGTAAGGAAAAGGGCATTTGGTATAAAACCATTCAACATCAGCCTGCTGGGATGCCCTGGTTTATTAATAGTAATTTAAATAGAAATATGATTGTTATAGCGCATAGGCTGCGCTCAGGCCACTATCCATCTAGAAAGTTTGGACATCTCATGAAAAAAGTAGATACGCCCGATTGTGATACTTGCGGAGTCCTTGACGATGTCCAACACTTACTGATGAACTGTGTTAAATACCGGCGCCAAAGGAACTCGTTGATGTTGAAATATAATCTTAATGTGTACGATGTAGGACTTTTCATTAATATTCTGAGTAACCCTACTACAGATGCGGCGTTAGATCTATTTGAGATATATGCACAACAACGACTTCATTTGTCTCCTATCATAACATAGTATCATCTTAGAATAAGCCACGATGGGGCTAACATATTACTCTGTAATAAAAGCCTCTAAAAAAAAAAAATTGATAATAATTTAAGTGACGAACTTCCTATAGAGTACAGTGTACCACAGGGAGTACTCGGACCAACCTTGTTTATAGTTTACATTAATGACCTGTGCAATCTCAAGATTCCAAATTCCAATATAATTTCTTACGCAGATGATACTGCTATTACATTTTTCGCAAATACTAGGTCAGATCTCCAAAACATAGCGCAAGATGGCTTTACGTCTGCGTTTTACTGACCGTTATCTCATACCCTAACACTTAACACCAGTAAAACAAAATTCATTACTTTTTCGATTAGCGCTGTTTCTCAACCCAAAACTCCAAACACACTTTCACCGCACGTATGTAATCTTGAAATAAATCCTAACTGTTGCTGTACACTAATTAAAAGTGTTAATGGTATAAAGGATCTCGGTGTAGTTTTAGATAGAAATTTAAATTTTAGGCCTCACATAAACACTTTTACATGCAAAGTGCGTAAACTAATTTATATTTTCAAAACCCTTCGGTATGTTGCTAACAAATTTATAATACTTAAAGTATATTACGCATTTTGTCACTCTATATTTTCTTATTATATCTCTTGTTGGGGTGGGGCGTGTAAAACTACTATCTACCCATTAGAAATACAGAGCCATACTGTAGATTGCAACTTTCAAACCAATTTTATATTCATCAATGTTACTTTATAAAAATTGTAAAGTCCTTAATGTAAGACAAAACTTTATACTTCAAACTATTCTCTTGCAACATCGTAATACCCCATACGTTATTCTTGCTAACCACCGTCGTAGAGATAAAATTTGCTCCCTGCTTAGGACTAAATGTTCTTTCACAAAAAGATTTTTCTTCAATCTTGGTCCATATTTATATAATAAGTGCCCCGCGGTTTCACCCGCGTAAGTCCCGATCCCGTGGGAATATCGGGATAAAAAGTAGCTAATCCCGATCTCCAGCTATCCCGGTTTTATAGTTTTGGCGTGAAAGAGTAACAAAAATCCATACATGCTCACAAACTTTCACGTTTATAATATTATTAATTATTTATATAATAAAGTAAATTCTGCAAAGTTTATTTACAATCCATCATATATATTATGAATGTAAAAAAGTTGTTCAAAAGTTTCTTCAAAATACAGCCTATGATGAAACGAAATCATTTTTACGTTCTTTACTATAATAACACAATAACTACTATACAATATAAACATACACATGTATAAAACACACACATGCATACACACACGCACGCGCGCAAGTTCTCGCGAATTTACATTCATAATTAAATTCACAAACACTTACCCTAGTGTAGTAGTTAGTACTCACATGATTGATAATGTTGTATTTTCAAACACTGTATTTCCAATCTCTGAGGAGGTGGCACTGTTTCTCTTTACTACAGGCTATTCTGTAGCCTATTTAAGAGGACAGTACTTTAACCGCTAAGTGTAGTTATTATTTGTTATTATTATAAGTATGTATTGTACTACAGGTCCTTTTTATGAAATAAATGTTTATTTATTAATATGTCACAAAGTATACAGAGTCTTTTTTTAATGAAAATATAATACATTTCAAAAATTACCTTTGTTATATCAATATAAATATAATAAACTTCTCAATAAAATACCAACACTAGCATTACCCTCAGACATGTAAGTGCTATTATATAATTACTATCCATATGCTAAATTTTTGTACTTTACACTTCAAAATAAATACATTTCTGTGGCACGCGAGAAACATACAATAAATATATATAGTAAATTTAAACACAGTTTTACCTTTATAATTATTTAGCAAAATGGTCTTTATTATGTTTGATATTTATTTGTAATTACTTATTCTTAAATCACAGATTTATTAGGACATGTGATGTGAGGGGAATTGAAAGTCAGATTTAGGATATTAGGTATGGTTTACAAACTACTGACAACTAATATGTTTAATTTAAATCAACTATGGTAATACAATAACTAAATAACCTTTCAAATATTACTATCACTGCTTACCACCAAGACAAATAGTAGATAGAAAGTAGTAGATAACTAAGCTGAGTCTCAAACAACTTTTATACAGGTTTGAGACTCATATAATAGATAATACTGGCCTGTTGTTCAGTGGTTAGTGACCCTGACTGCTATGCCATAGGTCGTGGGTTCGATTCCCACCCAAGTCTGGGTGTTCTTTGTGTCCATTGTTTGTAAAAAAAAAATGGGTGATAAACAGGATTTACCTTTGATTTTTTTTTTATTTAAACTACGGAGGGTAGCCCCTCCGTAGTTTAATACAATAATAATCAATAAACATTCTAACAGTTTATACATAATACAAATATTGATGTAAATTCCAGGTACAAGAATTAAAGACCGCCAAAATTGAAGACAAAATTAAGGAACTGACAAAAGAAAATAAGGTACTTGAGTCTAAAATTGAATCTACTAAGGCTGAATTAATAAGGTTGGAAACAGCTAATGGTAAAAAACAGTACCCCATTCCTGGAAAAGGTAGCCCTATTACTGTAGTCCAGGAATCAACTGAAATTAAAGATTCTCCAACAAAAAAGGTCAAGTCAGCTAATATTTCTTCTGATGTTAATGCACCAAAAAAAAAAGAAAAAGCGCCTGGGCTCGCCACTGACGCTATCATTGACATTCGGAAATTAGATTTGAGGATTGGAAAAATAATTGACATAAATAAACACCCTGATGCTGACTCCTTGTATGTAGAACAAGTTGACTGCGGTGAAAGCAAGGCTCGGACAGTGGTATCTGGTCTTGTAAAATATATACCAATGGAAGAATTAAGAAACAAAATGGTTATGGTACTCTGTAACTTGAAGCCAGTTAAGGTATGTTTACTTTCAATCTAAATTTCACTGCAGTCGTCAAGTAATTCAGAACTGCCTAATTGGTGCAGTCATTACCAGTATTTGTTCCAAGGTGCAACAATTATTATTTTTGTTTAAGTGTACCCATACTTTGTATCCATTTATTGTATGTTTATGAAAATCCTGCGACACAGGGCTCATTTCCTTGTGGGCAGGGATCCTATAAAAGAATAAAAGTCTAACCCAGTAGGTATATAATATTCATTAAACGCATCAGACTGTTAAACAAAAGCTTGTCCGTTTGAATCCCACTTAGCATTCTACGACGAAGGGGTATTGGTGCATTGGAACAGCTTGGTCGTTCAGGACGGAGTATTGTGCCTTAAATAGGAGAATGCTTGCGGTGCCACCTGTCACCTCCAGATGGTGTTTGTTTTTGTTCGTAAAGCCAAGGTACCATAGATTCTACAGCTATACCACAACGGATGTTCAGGCGGCTATCTGGGGGTGAAAAGGACTTTGTTGAAGGTTCGAGGATTCACTGTCGCGACGATGTGGAGGACTGGTATCGCAAATGCACTAGTTGTGCAGCAGTGAAGGGACCTCACACACGCAGCAGGAGTGCATTGCAGTTGGGTAATGTGGGAGCTCCGTAGGAACGCATTACCGTGGATGTAGCGGGACAATGTGACACGAATTTTTTTTATATACTTATAGAAATACATTGTAATATTTCTCACTCCCTGACTGATTTAATTTCAAATACATAAATCCTATTTACGACTACAAATAATTTTAAAAATATATAATTAGCAAGCAAGTTATTAACACCTACCCATCATTGGTTGCTAAGAAAGAATTTGTTAGTAAACAATCCATATTGAATTTGGCTGAAGTATAATTGCTTGTATTTTCAGATGAGGGGAATAACCTCAGAAGCAATGGTTATGTGTGCTTCGTCTCCTGAGAAAATAGAAGTCTTAGAACCGCCTGCTGCGGCTGTTCCTGGCGATTTAGTTCATTGTGAGGGTTTCCCAAGAGAACCAGAATCTGTACTTAACCCCAAGAAAAAGATATTTGAAACTTGTGCCCCTGATCTCATGACAAACAATGATAAAATCGCATGCTATAAGGGAAGTCCATTAATAGTTCCAGGTAAAGGACCTTTATTAGCTCCCACATTAAAAGGAGTTAATGTGAAATAAATATGAATCAGAAACAGAAAAACATAATTAATTTTATGAAAGAAAATAATAACCTTTAAAGTGCATGTATTATATATATTTATACCAATAAAGCAGAAAGAAGTAACAGTTTTCCATTGTTTTCCTGGAAAAGAAGGGAGTTCTCTGGGCTCTGGACAGACGATGTTAATGCAACTGAAGTCTAATCCCTGGGTCATAATTATTTTTATTTGTCCTTATTGTCTTAAAACTTACTCTTTTCTCTAACTCCAGTAAGTACAGCGGCGCTGTACCGTTCTGTCAATGAAGAACTTCTCTTTTTTTCTTCTTTTTGGGTTCTGTTTGTGGGGAGCCATGGTTCGGTACGAATGGGCCGGCTCGACCTGAGTGATACCACGGCCTCACAGAAAACCGGCAGTGAAGCAATGCTTGCATTGCTTTTCGCCGCGTGAGTGAGATTACCGGAGACCCTAACAATTGCCTCTCCCCCCTTTCCCCTCTTCCCGCTCTTCCCCTACTTTCATCTTAAAGGCGGCAACCCACTTGTGACTCTTGAGTTGCAGGTGCCCATGGGCGGCGGTAGTCATTTACCATCAGGTGACCCGTCTGCTTGTTTGCCCCCCCTATACCATAAAAAAAAAACAGTGTAACAATTCCTTACATTCTTTTAGGATTTTGCAAGCGTAAGCTATTGCGCGAGTGAGATCCCTGCGCTTTAATGGATACTCCTTACCATTTTTAACTGACTTCAAACTTCAAGGAGGTTCTATGTTCCACTGTTTTTTTTAATGCATGTTTACCGATTACTCAAACACGCCTAGACCGATTTGGAAAATTCTACTTTTGTTTGAAAGGGTATACTTCCCAGGTGGCCCCTGGGTCATCAGGTCAGGATCAAAATCATTTATTTCAATTAAACCCATTATAGGTATTTTTGAATTGTCACGAGTAGTAAGTAGATCCTGCGGAGAAGAACAGGCAAGAAACTCCAAGGACACTCTTTTTCAACATCTTTTTTACAACTCTTTGGTTACATTGCTTATAAGCGCAAATTAAATGTGAAGACAATGTAACGTATTGTTCTAAACTATAAACAGTCGCGCAAACTACTACTATATGTAAGTAATAGCAGTTCGGAGATGACCAGCCCCAACCAACGGCACTCGTTCACGAGCATGACCCACGCGCCAGCCATCGTCCGCTTCAACCATATCAAAGGGAGCCGAACGACCCGACACATATGCCGCCATCAGCAGGACGTCTAGGCAAGCATAACATACTCATAACGGCCAGGCAATTTAGAAAATTAACTTAATATGTTATTGACTACACAGTTCTCACATGTACAATTAAAATTTTTTCTAAATGTAACAAAAATGTATTTCAAATCTTCTATGATAATGTCAATGTTTTGTAAAGTTAACAATGTCAATAATAATGATAAAAAATATTAATAAATAACATGTCAAATAAAAACTAGGTAGTATACAAGTGAATATTCATATGTGCATATTTCTTAGGACCACCGCTCATCTACAGTGTGGCTGTGGAGCAGGATCAGCATTTTGCCAAACATTTTTATCAGCTAAATAATCTTCTAGTTTATAATATGCTCGTTTACATAGTGTGCGTTTAATGCAAGTTTTAAATTTCTACTCATTTAGTTGAAGAATATTAGGAGGTATTTTATTATACAGTACCCCATGAAAGATATTTATACTTTTGTTAGTCTAAATTTTAGTTGTACTAATTTATTTCGTTCTTTAGTAATGTAATTACGTCTTTGACATCGTTGAGTAAATAGGTGCAATTTTTTTCTCACAATGTTTTCATAAATAATATACTGACAAGGCACCGTCAGGATGTTAATTTCATTAAATAGATCCCTAACGGATTCGCGACTACGTAGAGTACAAATGGCTCTGATAGTTTTTTTCTGCAGAATGGATATAGATTCTACATCTGCACCACGCCCCCACAACAAACCCTTCTTCCTCGTAAAATCCCGTAGGACATGCGCTTAGAATTAACATTTGTTCTTCCTTCAACCAATGTTCTGTAAAACACAATGTCATATTGTGTTTTTTTCCAAAAGCATTTCTACTTCTAGTGACTTACTAGAAAAACCTTGAATGTTTTGGTAGAAGAACTTCAAAGTATTCTGCTTAATGTTAACCCTAGTATGATTTGAGGACTGTCTAAAGCTAGAAGATATATTGTGACCTATTGCTCTAAGCCTGTTTGTAATAGTATCTTCTGTTGTCATATTGACTAGTTTAAATTATTATCCGAATTATGGCTCTGGACTATATCATCACCAGGTGACAAATGTTCGCTGCCTGTACCTGTACCCATAGTTTGAGAGCCCTCCTTTGTCCTAAAACTACTACTATCTAACCTAACATTAGTACATGTACTAAACTGTATAAAGTATAATGAATTAGTCATATTATTTATGACAGAGGTAATAGTATAAGCTAATAGCGAAGTTATTTTGTGTCTAAGTTTAATAAAGAGGTGCAGTGCATAGCTTAGGGAAGCTCACAAAACAAACAAAAATTCAAAGTCGACTTTAACTTATTTACAAAATGGTTGGTGTCAAACAATGAAAATTTGTCACTATAGTGAGCTAGACTAGAAAACTCATGATTATTAAGAGTATGAATATAATTAAGTATATTGTTTATGAGACAAATGGTCAGAATAGGGGAATGCACACAGTATAATCTTATGACAATAACTACATTTGAAATTATTTGTTTATATGTTGCACCAGGCATACAACAATTTTGAATGGAATCTGATGATGGGATCCTGGAGAAATCGAGGGAACCCTTCAAATTTTCAAAGCACACTTGAAGCGATTTGGGTATTTTGTGAGGCGCATTGAAGTCGGTGATACTTTTTTTTAAAGATAATTACCTATATATTTTTACAGTTAATAGCATAAAGAGCATGATGCAAAGTATGACGATCGTGGCTTGCAGTTAATTTGGATGGGTATCCTTTGAGTGTAACTTTCGTTCATGTAGAGAACACAGTGGCTCTGCCATATAATCATATAGAATCTTCCGAATTTAAACCATTTTGTATCAGCCTGCGAAACTGTAAGTAGGTACTTATACTGATAAAATAATTAACTTTTTTGGGGAGCGTTGGCGCAGACGTTCGCCTGACGATGTAGACGGCCTTATTAACTTTCAAACTACTTAATAATTAGTTCCTTCTTTTACAACTAAAATCTCTTATCATCAGAATGTAAATTTATGCATTCATTTATTCATAGTACATAGAAGCACTCGCAAAAAGATGCATCAAAGATTCGAAAGGTAAAAAGAGTTTATGCAAATCCTTAGCAAGGGTTTCCTTTTGCAGATATTCAAATCCGCAAATGCGGAAGATAAACAGGATTAAAGGACGACTAACACGTTGCAGAGAGCGTTCTGTCTAGACCGGTCGAGTGTAGTATTTTTGAAAGCGAGTTCTGGCCTTTGATTATATAGGGTATTTTGTAAACGCTTCCGAAGACGAAGACAGACGATAGTACTAATGACACCTTTGATGATGTGTCAGAAAAAAATTTAATTCCGATGGATTTTTTTTTTACAACGTCTTATTAGCATTATTTATGCTCCATCATATTAGTACAGCCACAGATTAAGCGAGCACCGACCGCTGCATGCAAAAATGATCTTAAAAACACGATTATTATTCCTCTCAATACCGCACGATTGCGTTGCCGTAAGTGAGTTTAGGGTTACCTCTTTTTATGTAATATTCAATATCTATATTTTTATAAAACAAGGCTGTTTATTAAAGTTTTATTACACAAAAAATCGGGTGTGTTACCCGACTTAGAAAAGTGTAACACTGAACACCACGTCCCCGTAAGTTTAGGTACTAATACGAAACACTTAACAACGAATGTACGCTACCACGTCAAACTTAACGCCGTAGCCATGCGATCTCGAATAACCAAATTTCTAATTAGGGTTCCGTATCTCAAAAGGTAAAAAAAGGAACCCTTATAAGAACACTCTCTTGTCCGTCTGTCTGTCCGTGTGTCACCACCAATTTTCTCAAGAACGGGTGGACCTAGCAAGTTGAAATTTATACCAGATACTGAGGTCTATAGTCCCTATTTGGTGTATAAAAATCAAGGTCCTGAGTCGACACGATAAAAAGATATGGGAAAATTTAGATTTTCGCAAAAACTTGTAAGCACCAAAATTTACCTTAATTTTCAACTTTTTTTATTTTTCGGAATTTTCCCTTTACTTGTGCTGTAAGACCTTACTTTTAACCAAAATGAGTACCTTTTAGGTTTTGGGTCGAAAACCTATAGGGTACTTCCCATTTACCTAGAATCATGAAATTTGGTAATAAGCAAGGTCTGACAGCACCAGTGAAGGAAAAAATCCGAAAGTCGTTAATTTGTTGTTATATCACATATAAAAAAACTTTTTGTGATTACAAACTTACATTTTGCGGTTGGATTGTTCACTTTGTCGTACATCGCAACCGCAAAGTTTAGTTTGTCTTTCGAAAAAGTCTTTTTTTTTTGAGAATTGATGCCCGAGATGGATGTATACAAGTTTGTTTGCTTACGGAACCCTCGGTGCGCGAGTCAGACTTGCACTTGTCCGGTTTTTTTCACCAATTCAAATCACTTAACAATAAATGCGCGCTTCTACGAAAAACTTATCGCCGAAGCCACGTCAGCTCGCTTAACCAAACCTCTAATGAGGAACGTCAATAAATTAAATTCACTCATACAAAAACTCACGAAACCAAAAGAGCAAAGAAAAAAGAAAATAGGGAAGAAAAATTTAAAAAACATTTGGTAAAAAGAAATAATGGACTTAACCCCTCATTCGTCTTAGGACAGATTCTGGGAACCACATTTTTAGATGGTCTTGCATACTTGTGCTAATTTAAACGATGACTGAACTCATATTCACATATTTTGTTTAGGAACTAAATAATTTATTGATGTTTTTTTACAATAAAAATATTTTTTCACGTTTTTGCAACATTTTTCATTGTTGATCTGCTCCTATTTGTCGTACCGTGATGTTATATAGCCTATATAATAGCCTTCCTCGATAAATGGACTATCCAACATCGTTCGCCGCAATCTGCCGACATCCTTGAAAGCAAAGTACCGTTCTCAAGTGCCGCAACATACATGCATTCAATAAAATGTAAAGTTGTACAGGCCGCCTATTGTACATATCCACTTTGTGTTTTTTTTTTATAATCTCCAATATGTCGCCTGATCCTTTCGATAACGGCAAACTTGTTGGTTAATAGTCGTGTCAAATATAAGAAGCTCTTTAGTCCCACGGGCCCCATTTCTACATACATTCCGAGAGTAACCCATAATAGTGTTGTTGATTAAAATAAATTACTTACATTTTTGAAAAATTTGCAATTTATAATAATAAGAGGCTCGCGTTAGACGGCTGGATCAAGGGACTGATGCAAACGGCAGTTCTCCTCGACACGGTCCGTATAGTGAGGAGGTGCCTGTCTTTGGGGCCCTAACCACCGGTGTCTTGGTCCCTGTACCTGATGTTTACAATTTTTTTTATATTTTTAAATATATACTTTGTTTTATACATATTGAAAAATGTAATTTATAAGTTTTGAGTGTAAAAAGAGCAATAATAATATAATAACTTGACACTCTCGGTCGTCAGAACAAATGATCGTACTCATCACACAATTATTTGTCCTGGGTGGGAATCGAACCCACGACCTCGGGCTTAGCAGTCAGGATCACTAACCACTAGACCAACAGGTCAAGTAGTTTTTTTTTTGCCTGTAGTTCTATCAATCGGACCATGGGCAAATCGCATTGCCTGTAGTTCTATCGATATCGCGATAGTAGTAAGGGCAACTTTGCTTACTTGTGGTTCTATTAAAAGTAATGTGAGTAAATAAATCTGTTTGCATGTAAAATTCAAGCAGGAAAAGGTTTTAGCTTATGCTATATTCCTTAGCTTACATCCTAGTATCCTTGTGAGGCTTAAACTTGTTGTTCCACTATGGAAGTTGGTTTAGAAAGTGATAATGTCAATTATCTTCGACGACCGCTGTGGCGTGGCGGTCGTACATTCGATCGACTGCCGAGGTTGCGGGTTCGAATTCCACTCAGTGCAAATATTTGTAAACATGAATACGTTTATTTACATTGGTTTGGGTGTTTCTTTGTAAACATACCCGTCATTGGTTGCTGAGAATTTGTTGAGTTGCTGAGAAACGATTTGTTAATAAACATTCCATATCAAATTGGCTGAAGTGTAGACAGGTATATGATCAAAGGTTATGACAATAAGGTGATGCACACTTAATTCGCTGTTTCGCAAAACACAAAAATAAAACAAACAATTTAAGCAATATCAACAATATTTATATTACATTTCTAGTATGTGATTCTATACAACAATTTGCCGTCATAATTCACTATGTAGAAATTTAATTTCCAATTGAGATAGAAAAATAGATGTGACATAATTTTAACATTAAGACCACAAAGACTCATTTAATTATGTCTATGCTAATGGGGCAAAATACTATAATCCTCTCATTGTTCTATTCAATTCCTTTAGCTGTGGTCTTAATTTTACTTTGTGTATCTGTATCAGCTTTAAAATTTAACATGTGATTCTTAGGCAAAAACTATCTACTTTAACATCAACGTATTACAAGTCATTAGGAAATATGTCTTTACAATTAATTAACAAACGTGCAGGCAAGCTCGGTTTAAAGTGAAAGATCATAATATTGTAGGCCAGTCACCACAGTTACAACTAATTTGAGTTAAAAAGTTGCATTTTGTGCTTGCTATCTGTTAAACATTTTTTTTTAAAGTAGGTTTACAGGTTAAGTTGGCCGCTAATCATCAGAAGATTGATTATTTATTTAAAAATCGACTTAAATACATGTTGCTTATATGTAGTAATTCCTTAAAAACTTACGTCTAAAAAATTAAAATATTAAGCTACACGAACGTGTTGAGGACCGATGCGTTATAGCTTATTATTCTATTTTACATTAAATTCTAAAATGTTAATTAATTATAATTTACAATAATTGAAAATTAAATTTGAGTTTTAAGAAATTTAAATTAAATTTGAGTAGACTTTTTGTCCACTAGTTCAATTGAATAAAAAACAGTAAATAGATAAAATTCATACGTAATAAAGCATAATTATCATAAATAATAACTTTTGTTTTGTTTATTCCCACCAAACAATGCCTACAAAAAATAATGTCACTTATACATTATTTTTGTAGGCATTTGATCACGTTATACCTACATAGAAGTTAGCTCCGACTTACAAGTCCGTAATTATGATAAAATAATTCAAACCTAAATTGGCTAAAACCAAATAAGTTACGATAGGTATTTATAATATAAGATAAAATGTAATATCGCTATAAACTATGATAAATATACTTAATGATTTAATTGAATTTTGCAAGATACGACATTTTTACGCTCTGTAAGGTATGTATAATATGCATATTTCGCGATTATGTATTATAACCCAATTAGTTGCCGGCTGTGAGTGGGTGTCTGTCTGATCTGATATGACTCCAATAAACAAAAAAATTTACTTCTGGGGACTGACCTAAATACATTTTAATCTATCATAATATGTCTACAATCAGCTAATATAAAATAAGTAAGTACTTACAATACATATTATTTGCTTTGTTAATTCAAAAATGTTCTTCAAATGAAAAATAAATAAAAGTAGGTATATAGTCTAGTCAACAAGTTCAAAAACATAAAAAATAGAGATAAAGGTCCTAAAAATATGAGCGATAGCTCATTGGATTCGGAATCACCTCTAGAAAAATGTTTTTGAACGATTTTGGTGCAGGTAAAAAATTGCAATTGTTATTAACAAAATAAGATGAAAAAAAATGGTATTTAGTTTTTCGTTAATAACTCGAAAAATATTAATATTTAAGCAATTTTGTAAAAAGCTCGTTAAAGAAGAGGAAATTTCCGATAAAAAAGTCCCATTTCCCGGAAATCTATCTCCATTATTTATAATTTTAATTTGACGTTAAAATAGGGCTGTTATGGCATGCGCGCGCCGCCGCTAAAGAGAGTTCATCAGATAAAATAATTTTTTTATAACATAATATGTCATTTTAAAAATTTGAAAAAATTCTAGTATCTTCTTAACACTTGAAAGAATCGAGCTCCGTTGGAAAAAAGTTTTATCACCATTTTTCAAAAAGTTATTCAATTGTTAAGTAACAATTTTTTTTCCTAATCTACGTTGGCATAAATAATGGGATAAAAGGTATAAATAATTGGCCAATAAATTTGAAACTTCGTGGAGCCCTTTTGATATATATACTTCATAAGATCCTGCCATAAATGTTCATAAAAGTTTATTAATTTGTTAATTATGATTTTTTATAACTATTGCAAAATTAAATATCTAAAAAATGTTGATAAATTTTTTCTTTCCATTAATATTTAGAAAACAGGCATAGCTAAATATTAATGGAAAAAAAAATTATAGATAGAGATAGAGTTCCGGGAGTTGGAACTTTTTTATCGGAAATTTCCTCCTCTTTAACGATTTTTTTTTCATCTTATTTTGTTAATAACAATTGCATTTTTTACCTGCACCAAAATCTTTCAAAAACATTTTCCTAGAGGTGATTCCGAATTCAATGAGCAGCTATCGCTCATATTTTTTAGGACCTTTATCTCTATTTTTCACGTTTTTGAACTTGTTGACTAGACTAATAGTTAAACTCCATAAAAATAAAAATGAACTTTGTTATATTATTCTTGTTTTTGAAACAATTACATTAGGTAGGGATCTAAGACAGTTGAACTTGAGACTTCAAGCACAGTATAAATAGTATTACCGTGCTACAAGGTTTTTTTATAAAACTGTACTTATTGGGATACAATGCAGTTCCGAAGGTTTAATGTATTAGGAATACAAGGTTCCTACTAGTATTAATAAATTTTATATCTACTCTCTATTAGTATAACTTGGACAAGTGCGTCATATATTTTAATTGTGATAAAAGTTAAATGATGTGCTGGCTTCTCTCAAAAATGAGATATGCTCACTAGGTGTAGCCTATGTATAAGTTTATAATTATATATAATATATTTTATTTATAATATATAATTTATAGTTACAATTAATTTTGAGGTTTTTGACTTATCTCATAAAATATACTTAACCGAGATGGACTTAGAACTTATAAATTAAGTATGTGTAGTCCGTAACAATTTCTTATGTATTATATTAATAGTTATTATGCATTGCCATTAAGGGAACATTATTCATCATGTTTGTACTGTTAATATATGTTTATGTGTTTTTGGAATAAATACTCAACAAAAAAAAAAGACAAAATTTTACCAAAATATATTTTGGTGACGTTTTTCTCACGTAATTTGATCTTTGTTATACCAGAAAGTCGCAAGAAATACAACTCTTAGGTTTAGGAGGCTTAGGGAAATCGCATCAGCGCTGAATTAAACCGAAATAATTCGAAACACCGCTTTCTTTGTGGAATGTTAACTAATAACTCTAATTAGTCAAATGTCAATGTATGTGTATAATAATAACAAAAACAAGTTATTTTATCTTCGAGTAACCCCTCTCGGGATTGGACGTTTCCCAAACCCCTTAAATGTCCTTACGGAAATCCAACAAATTTCTGAATGTCAATTTCAAAATCTACCGAATCCTGTTATTACGTGTCAACGTATACGGCAAGACATACATTTATTTTTGTCACAATAACATTCCACATCGATTAGCTCTCTTATTAATGTCTGTTTAATAAATGCCATTAAATGGACACAATACCTTTCACAAAATGACCTACTAATTGTCAGGTAACATTATATAAATAATTTTCTTTGCAATATTTATACTATATATGTACGTAATAATTTTGCTCGTGCGGATATGTCTGATAGTGGATGTGTAAAAATAGTTATGCTTATAATAATTATTATATAATTCAAAAATTTTAGGTGACCTGACCGGACATCATGGCGCCTACAAATTTAGGGATGTTTTGGCAATTGTAACTGTACTTCTGTTCATACGGCCGTACGGATACCAAACAATTATAATATTTATCATAACCATACGCATCATTAAGTTTATTGAAAATTCATTATTATACTACATGCACCCTATTACACGACGTAAACATCTACGTATTTTCTTTACCTTGTTACAGTAAAACATTACGAGTAGCATTACCTGTTCTTTGGTATAATACCAATCACCATAAGGTACAGTAATGTTATTTATACAGTATTGTGACTCGGCCCTGTTCTTGGAATAATTACCTACAGCCGGGCGGTACGTAAACACCCGATAGGGCTGCCCATAATTTTATCTACCTACTAGAGTTTCTTTCTAGTTTTGTGATTGTAAATATTATAATTTATTTTTTATTTAAAAAATTAAATTCGTTGTGAATGAAATGAGAAGTATTCAATAAAAATACATGTCCTGTTTTTTGATTAGTAGATTTAATAAAAAACATTCTAAATCTTACTAGGTACCTACCACTTTTTTACTCTCATTATCATTTCATAATGATATTTCGTCTAATTCAATAATATTCGTAAGTAGCTAAATACATAAGTAAATAGATAGCTTAGTTTAGGAAACTACCTACTAGTTTTTTTAACGGGAGCGTAGGTAGGTCACGCGTGTGTCACTTTCGTTACCCTATACTTATTTATTTATTAATCCAGGTTTCTTATTCGGTGGAAAAAGTGAAATGCCTACCTATTAAAAAAAGAAACAAATTACGTACTAGTAGGTATATAAAAATTATTATAGTTTTCAGGTAATTTGCAAATGTTATCTCTGGGTGCGTTTTTGAAGAATTCAAGCAACCAAAAACAGCACAACAATGTCTTACTAATATTATAAAGGTGAAAGTTTGTGAGTATGGATGGATGGATGGATGTTTGTTACTCTTTCACGCAAAAACTACTGAACCGATTGCGATGAAACTTGGTATGCAGATAGCTGGAGATCTGGATTAACACATAGGCTTTTTATCCCGATATTCCCACGGGATCGGGACTTACGTGGGTGAAGCCACGGGGCGCAGCTAGTAGTCTATAATTGCTCTTTGCCATATTAAGTATTTGTATTTATTTCAATGACTTATACTGCTTAAAAAAAACCACCGTTCGTTCGTCACTGCGACGCATTCGCGACTGTTTGTGTACCGAGTGTATACCGAACTCGAGGCGTGTAGGTATATCTCGCGATCCGACCGTTTGTATGAAGATACAATACTGTATAGATAGTATTACCGTGCTTTAGGTTTTATGTTCAGTAAGTAAAATAATAAAAAAACTAATTAAAATTATTATTATGCAAATGTATTCTCCGCAAGAAATTAAGAGAAAGGTGTACATTAGCTATTCTTTGGTATAATACCAATCACCATAACATTTGCGTTACAATGTAGGTTTTATCTTAATCTCTATGAATAAAAATCAATGTACGTATGTTTGTCCTCTATGTATTTCTAAACCGTTGATTAGATTGTGATGAAACCTTGGGAGGGTCTTCTGAGAACGCACGCGAGGGCCCAAAACACCTATATAAAAAAAAGCATTGCAACGCATACCGGGTACAACTAGTAGTTAATAAAAAATAAAACTAATTAAAATAATTATTATGGAAATATAGTCTTCGTAAGAAATCAAAAGAAAGAAGATGCACAGACTCAATCAACACCCATTTTAGATAACAGTGACAGTTATAATAATTGTTTTAATAACTCCGATTTTAAAGTGGCATTATTTGAGAGTGTACTTTAGACAGAGGTCAACAATTACTGTATTGGTAGAGCTGGAGCAGTGGTCGTCATCGCAAAAACATCTACAGAAGTTACTATAATTACAGCAAGTAACTTCTTTTATATATTATACAAAATTGTAAAATAAAAAACATTTATAAGTATGCTTTATAACATCCAGAATATTAGCATATAGTTTGGAGTGAGGAAAATAATTGTTTGGTATTTATATACCAAACAATTACTGTCAAATAATTTCCTTATTTGACAGTTTGTTTTATATACCAAACAATTGTATGCTGTACATCATAATTGTTAGCTGAAAACGGAAAAGAGTAGATACGGTTTATGTTTATGAATTATATAAATGATTTAGATATGGTCATAAAAATACAGTACGTAGATCGTATACAGTTAATAGTTAAATTTTAGTTTACTTAATAAAAATAAATATAGGCTATGCTTAAGATCCAAATGATTACTAGAAACACGTAAAGCATAGGGAATGGCACAGTAACGTTACAGTAAACAAACTTGTTAGACTTAGTTCTTCTATCCTCTACACTCTACAGTGAATGATAACAAAAACAGAAATATATTGGCTTAACCTACGTAATATAAATTATATCTTTATTTATAAAAAAATCGTGTCACGTTGTTTGTCCGTGATATACTCCTAAACAAATGAACCGATTTTAATAAAATTTCGCGCACTGTGCAGTTTGATCCAATTTGAGAGATAGGATAATTTGTATCTCAAATTATAGTCACAATATTTTTTTATTGCAAATTACTTAGCCACAGCAACGCGTGGCAGTGCAGCTAGTCGCATAATACATATCTATGTAATACGAAATTACATTAAATCACAAATTTAATAAGGGGTAAAGATGTGGGTAATTGCAAATGTTGTTTTATGAGCAAATTAGGCCTCATTGATATGAAGATGATTATAAATTTACCACCACCATTAAAAATTGTGTTTGGTATGTACTAAAATATGGGTTTTCTCGTGGTCCTGCTGAAGGATCGAGATAAAAATGTACCTCATATATAAAGAAATCAAACCAAGTACCTACCTAGGGCTTACAAAATATATATTTATCTTAATTTATCGAAAAAAATAACGGGTGTTATATATTTCTTGGCTGATGTAGTTCCTTTTTATTACTTATTGCGTTTTTCATTTCATTCAATACTCGGGGTCCCTTAATTTTTCTTATTTATTTTTTACAGTAGGTACTTGTATGAAGTAGTACTTGCATGAAGACGAACTTCCACATCGTGCGATCGATCAACAACGTAATCGATAGTTTAATTAATTCGTTGTCGGAAGGGTTTTTTCATTTTATTTTGACCAAAGAGGTATATAATATCGAAGAAGTACATATAACAGTTATTGCCATTTACTTTCTTGTTAATTTATAAAAAACTAGCTACGCCCCGCAATTTCACCCGCGTAAGTCCGCGCAACTTTCCTGATTTTTCCTTCATAAGAACCTTCTCGTGACAATATCAAACACAAAAAAAAGAATTAGCGAAATCGGTCCAACCGTTCACGTGTGATGCCGTGACCAAGGGAAATAGGAATTCATTTTTATATATATAGATATGATTCATATGTCATTATTCATTACATGTCAAGTCGTATTTCCTTGTATTATTTGTCCTGTCGCTAAACTTTTCGTGTCGTAATTATTACCTAATTAATAATTTTATAAATATTTGGGGAACCGGGAAGTAACCTATTTAAAGAGAAAAGGCGAAATAGTCTTTCTCCTTGATGGTCGACTGTACTACAGACGGAATATAAAAATGGTGATGTGGTATGGAACTGTCACTTGTCTAAAAAAGAGAATTGCCAATGTAGTTCTCTCATTCTTAAGGGAATTTTTATTTTTTTTCTCATTTTTACCTATACTCAGTTCTATTTTATAATATTGATTTAAATTATCTTCTTAGTGTAAACAAGTGGTGCGAAGTAATGAATATTCCTGCCGGATAAACTTTTCAAAAAAATAAAATTCATGGATGTGTTGATAAAATGAGCCTTACGAACTGATATTTACAACCGATTCCGCATATTTACAATGAGGTTAAAAAGATATTAAAGGATCAAGGTATCCATTTCACAGCACAAATACCCACATTGAAAAGTGTTCAAACTTCGTTGCACACAAATCGCAATAAACTTTTTTTAATGTGGAATCGGTTACAATCCTATTACAGTTTTTTTGTTCTTGTTGATTAAGTATTACAATGTGGATGAGAACATCTTTATTATTGTTTTGTTAGAAAGAAAATAAAAAAATAATGGAAAATGTCGAAGGATATTTAGTGGATACTTTTAAAAGTTGCCCAAAGCCATTTTACCAATTGTACACCACCATCCACGGTGATAAAGGCGGTACGTCGGTACAAAACAAATGTAGTAACACTTGTTTATGCACTTATGATTATTTTCCATGATCAAGTCTCAAATATCGCAATTATTGGTCTTACATAAAAGTACACTTGGATTAAGAAATTGCAGCTTCAAATTCATTACATAATGAATTTATTTGTAAAAATTATATTAAAAAAGTGTTAATTTCATTTAACCAATGCAATTTGGAAAAAGCCACAGATGACATAAAAATTAAAACAAAATCTGAACGCAGAATTGTTGGTCTGTGTACGAGTTTGGTATTATTGCCTGAGCAGCTGCTTAATGATGGTGTTAGTTTCATAAAATCTGAAAGTCCCAGTACCCTAAAAATGTCTAAATTTACGAAATATATGGAAAATACGTGGTGGAAAAACGAAGAATTTAGATTTAGATGGTGTATGTATATTTGGTGAACGTCACTGAGCAAATAAAGTTGTACAAAGTTTGCACGCACAACTCAATAATAGTACGAAGAAAAAACAAACGATTACATCACTTTTGCGTTTATTAAACACACCGACTGAGATGAAAAACGTCATAAGTAATCAAAACGAACCACATCGGCGCCAAGAAAAAGATATAGATCGAGATGATTGCATTCTAAAATATCAATTACAATTAATCCATGGTCATATCACAACTGTTTTTTAATAAATATATATACATATATTCTTAAGCCCTAGGTACTTGGAATGATTCTTTTATACATGAGGTACATTTTTGTTTCCATGCTTCAGTAGGACCACGAGAAAAACATACCCTCGTGGTCCTACTAGTAGGACAAAAGGATCGTACCTAACATAAAATCATAATAAATGTTAAAAAATAAAGTTATGTAAATAAAGTTCATAACCAAACTTTACATTTTAAAGTATTACATTAATCATGGTATAAATACATTAATATTGGATATACATACATGTTTTGTAATAGTAATTGCAAAAATAGAGTCCTTATAATTTATAACATGTCAATAGATTGTTAAGATGAATCAATCTGTATTTTAAATTTATTGATCAAATATAACTTATTCTTTACGTATTATACTTATATCTAATGATACTGTCTTACAAAAATATAAACAATATTTTATTACAAGAGTAACATCAAAAACTAAGGGAACTAGAAGAATATTGAGTATCTACAAGAATATTTTTCCGGTAATACTTATACGAGGCAATACTGTATAAAGTAAATACAATTAATGAAAATATAACTAGTTATATAATTTTTATAAGATGTACAATTTAAAAAATATTGCACTTCATATAAGCCTTAATAGAGCAAAATACAGAGAATGTTAAATAATCGAATGGCACAGAAAAATAATATTACCAGAAATAAAATTGGTGGGAAAGTACGTTTTTTATATTATATACAAATGCTTTATTTGCTTTAAATGGAGTACATTATTATTTGTTTATAACCGTAAATATTTCATAGGAAGACGACTTTCATATTTATGTCACAACGTTGAAACTCTTTTTTTGTACCGCTATTTAGGCATTTAGAATATAACGGTAAATTTTTTAAATTTAAAAAATCGTTATTGAAGGAGCATATTTTTTATCATTTTCAACACTGAATGACTGCCGCTGAAATTATGGCATTCAGACAAGTGGAACGTATCGAACTTAAAAATCACATTCCTGTGCATAATTACTTGTATAAATAAATAAATTAATCATATTCAAAAACTGAATCGTATCGGACAGAAAATTAATACTTCGGTTAAAAGTCGACATTTTTCGACGATAAATGTAAAAATTCGCAATAGATTCTTCTTCTTCTTCTTCTTATTTCCGAACCTATCCAAGTCGTACAGACTACGGCAAGCGCTTTATTCTTACTCAGATGTATTATTTTAAATACAATCGAGTTACAATATTTAGTGGCAGTCCTTCATACATCCGAGATACTTACTGAACATACATAATAGCTAGTTTTGGCTTAGAGTTGCGTCGGTGGAAAACGTCGCTGAGGCTTACTGCGGCGCTGCGCCAAGGTGGACTGCGACACCGGGCCCAGCACTTGCACGGCCAAGGGCGATGACGTCATGGCCTACAATCAAAAGTCTATTTAATACGTGTATTTGTCTTATGCGCTCCCTAGACGATCATGCGGCATGACATGCATGATAGTTCGCTTGGTATAATCATTTTATTCAGTCGATATAGATAGTACAGTTAAGGGATCTTCTGCGCTGGTATGGAAATGTCTTTGTCAAAAGCAGATTTATTGATAAATAAATTTATAAATATAAAAATAAAAGAAATTGTCAATCAACTGCCAGCACGTATTTTGCATGTCATTCGCATCAATCAATGCAATTAAACGATCATGCATGCATTACGGCACGTAACGCATGTCATGCCGCACGATCGTCTAGCGAGCGCTTTAGAGCCCCATTAAGCACTGTGCAGACCATAAACTTAGTAGTAATAGACGAACAGTCTCCTCATTTTCGCGAGACTGAAATTGAAATGTTTCTGTGTGCGAGTTTTACAGATGTGTGACTGACTTTTAGTGTCGGAACATTGACGTCTCCGCAATATCGATATAAAAAAACGGCAATATTTATTACACTATGGATTTTTAGTATTTTGTATATTTTGTTGCCATAGCAACAAAATATACAAAATACTACCAATCCAAAAATTTTTGAAATTTTTTAATGACGGAAGTGAAGAAAGTACAATAGAATAATGATTGAAATAATTTTCATCCTAATATTTTTTTAATATTTTCTAGCGTTAATTACCAGGTTTAATGTTGATTAAGTATGTAAAATAAGCTCACGATGTACTGTCTCTAGTAGACAAAAGTCCGCCATTTGCTGCTCTTACACACCCACGCTTTGACTACTATCATCAAACATTTTATGCAAGTAAATCAGTTTCGGGGACTTCATAACTGACCTCATTGAAACTGACATTTAAAACTATTCTGAATTAATAAAAAAGGTTTGCTATAAAAGGGATATAATGTTACATAGAAAGGCAGTGGGGGCATATAATAAATAAAACATCAAAACAAAATCAAACTATTTTAATTCAATAAAACCAATTATAGGTATTTTTGAATTGTCAGGAGTAGGAGTGAGTCAGAATTAAACTCTAGAAGGATACTCGACACTCTCTTTCAACATGTTTTTTTTTACAATTTTATGGTTATATTGCTTATATGTGAAAAATATTGGTAAGATAATTACACTCCCGCTAATGAATCCTCTAGTCAGTTTAAGTAATAGTAGTCCTCGTTAGGCCAAACTTACGGCACCCAATTGCAACATGACGCACGCTTCAGCCATCATCCAAGTCAACCAAAGGGATCTGTACGACCTGACACACGCCACCATTAGCAGGACTTCTAGGCAAGCATGACATACTTAGAACTGTCACAGGCTATTTGCCTATAATAATAACTTGACCCATCTCACACATTTTAAAAATATAACTTAATAATATTGACTACACAGTTTTCACGTTTACAATTCCGTATTTTCAAAATGAAACAATATCAGTACCTAATAACATTTAAAAAAAAATCTACGTAAAGAATATATATTATATCAGAAGAAAACTAAAAGTAGTACAAAAGTGAAAATTAAAAAGGAGAAGCAGAATCTAAAGACCATTACGAACATTTCATTTTGTTCTAATAATTTTTCTAAGCATTTTTATCAGCTACACAAACATCTAGTTTATATTTATACTTGTTATTATCATACTCATAGTTTATACTTATAACTAGAGATTGCTAATTAGATAAGCTCGTTTATAGCCATTGAATAATTTAATCCTCACAGTTTAAAAATTTAAGAAGTACCATGATTTTACTTTGTTCAATGAGATCATGGAAAACTCCGTGATTTATACACAAATTAAATGGGAGCGGAAAGTTTAATAATAGATTGGCAAGTTTCGATAGAAGATAATCGGTTAAAATTATCATATTAATGGTATCCCATTATATTAGGTGTTCTTTGTGTCCGTTGTTTTTATGTTTGTAAAGTCCCCCGCGACACAGGAGCAATACCTAATGCGGGAGGTGTCTTTCTAAAAAAAGAAACAAAAAGTAATATTTAAAGGTTATCACAAGATAAGTGAAAATGGAAATTCTTAACAATCAGAAAACAATGCCAACCTTTAAGTTCAACCTCTTTCTAGAAAAATGTGTACTGCAAACAATAGAATTTTTTTGAGACTCCCAGTCATTTTTATTTAACATATTTAACGTATTTTTTGTTTAACATGTACAGTTACAGAAGACATGAAATGTATGTTATTCAATCCATAAATATGAATGAAACTATTATATAAATGTTTGCAGAAAAATGCAACAATTACATAATCATCTTTAAAAAAAAGGGATTACCGATAAACTGTAATAAACGGTGTTCTTCAATTCAATTTACTCCCCTGAGGGGTAATATTTTCTTCAAATTTGATTGAGACCAACCTTGAGTATTCACAACTCCTTGTGACATATTCTCTCCATCCCATGGTTGCCTGGAAGAGATTGCCTAGTGCGATAAGGCCGCCAATTGTACAAACCTATCTATAGTTGTGGGTTTTTGTGTTTTTTTTAATACGTGATGCATACTGAAGAGTATTATTATTATTATAATGTATATATAAGAAGATGAAGACGAACTAAAAACCTGCCCCTTTATTTGAAGTCGGTTAAAAATAATGAAGTTGTGAAATGATCGCAGGTTGATAGTTCTTTTATGCGACATAAAGTATATCGACATAGGTATCGATAGATTGTGTTTTGCTTTTAGTCAATCACTATGCTACTACAATAGCGGTCATATTCACGTATACAACATTTTTTATCTAACACATAATTTTTAAAAATATTACAATATCCTAAAAATAGACTATTCACTGCATATGTTAAGTGTAATACAGAATAATTTTGTGTTTATATTCTACGAAAATAAACACTTTGAAAGTAGTATTGAACTTTTCGTATTTAGCTTTAAAACGTTTCTTTCTTTGGTTTTTTCCTGTATGTTACACCAGAATCTAACAGATAATACGGCACCATTATTATTTTTTATATTTACCCGTTAAAATATAGAAAGATTACGACGAAAACACCAAAATTAAAACGGGAATTTTTTTAACTCGAGACTATTTTGGACTAAATGTTTCAAAACCCGTCTCACTGTCAAGTTCGTCTATTACGTTAGTATATTAAGTTTATGGTGCAGACAGACCACACTGTGATCTTAGAAAATAATTAACACGCAGAGCAGATCATAGGGAATGTAAGTTTGTCAATAAAATATTAATATTCTTTTTTACTAATCAACTTTATTAATTAATTTTAAAGTGCAAAGTCTTTACAATAATTCTAGAATAATCCAAAGTACATAAAAATATGCGCTATTTAGTGAAAATAAAAAAGAAAGAAAGATTATGAGTAGTTAGTGTTATTTTCATTACCAAAAGTATCTAAATCATTACAAATGACACTGACAAAAAAAACCTTGTCGAAAAAAACTAGTTTGATTCAACTCCACCAAAACACAAATAGCGTTCACCGCTAAAAATAACCTTTCACGATGGCCCCAAAGTTCCAAACCAAGCTGGCATCAAAAAAGCTTGGTGTGCTTAATAGAGTGAAATGGTACAGCATCCAGGGGCAAAGACTTTTATTGTACAAGGCACAAGACCATTCCTGATCTCAGGGTGTTAGCACCTGGATACCAGCTCGGGCCATTTGACTTAGTTCTTAGACCTGTTGGCGTACGGACTATGCGGGGACTGCGAGGGGGAGGCGCGAGGTGCAAAAGCACAAGCGCGCCACCCTACCGACAACTTTTCAACATTCATCTTACGGCATACGAAATCACTAGATCGTTCTCAGAATAATATAATAATATAGTACAGAATCAGCGGCCTTTCTTTTTATTGTTTTATATCAAGTCAACAGACCTGCGAATCGTCGACGATCCCAAACTGTTAAAGTGGCAGGCTAGCCGTCACTTCAAGTGGAACAATTTGAACTATTGTGGTATACTAAGCTGGAGGTATTAAAATAAAACACCAACTCGTATTTTGATCTGTGTAATTGTTCAAACATAATAAAATAGTTTAACCTAATATGCACTTTCCGGTAACGAAACCATAGCGTCATCTAAGTCGATCCTTACGCTATCTATCGAGAACCGACGTAAATTGTACAAAATAAATCTGTCTTGAACATACCGCTAACCAAGGGCATTTAGTAAGGAAATGTCCTTCTAAACTGATTTACAAAATTTTTACAAATGTGTATTTTAATTGGAAAAGTTACAGTCTTCGATCGCTCTTATATCTAATCTAAAAATAAAAACAGTGAATGGTTGCAAAAGTTGATTTAAAAATTGGTTAAAAATATAAAACAATAATTCATTCAGCACAAATAGGTAATATACATATCTTCGATGTTGGTCTTTTTAAAACGGAAGACTTTGTGCGTAATGTGACTACACGGGTAAGGTTATCATAACCAGGATGTTTTTGTTCTATGCGACCGAATAGCCAACGACTAGGAGGCAAATCATCTTCCTTAATTAAAACAACGTCACCGATTTTAGGTTCTGACACTTGTTTTGACCACTTATATCGGTGCATGAGATTTGCTAAGTATTCTGAGGACCACCGCCTCCAGAATGACTCCAACATTCGCTGCACAAATTGCCATCGCGATAGAGAATTAACATTTGACTTTTCATACGTGTAGTCAGGCACGTTTATTATGGGTTCACCGATTAAAAAATGACCCGGAGTTAATGGCATCGGAGCACCGGGATCAGATGTGTTGATTACGTTAATTGGCCGCGAATTCAAACAAGCCTCTACTTGAATTAAAAGAGTACTGAGCTCCTCGTAAGTCAGTGTTGATTCCCCTAGAACACGCTTTAAGTGAAACTTTGTGGATTTCACTCCTGCTTCCCACAACCCACCAAAATTGGGTCCGTGTGGGGGAATGAAATGCCATTCCGTGCCATTGGATTCAAGTTGCTTTGCTATTTCGGACTGATAAGAAGTCAACTGTTGCAACTCCCTGGATGCCCCTACAAAGGTCGTCCCGTTGTCACTCCAAAGTTTTGCACAGTGACCTCGCCGAGACACAAAACGCCTGAAGGCAGCTAGGAAAGCCTGAGCGCTCATATCGCTAACTACCTCTAAATGAAGGGCCCGGGTACACATACATACAAATAAGCAGATGTATCCTTTGTAAGAATGATGTCCGCGACCTCTTGTTGTCCGTATGTTAATGGGGCCAGCGTAGTCCACACCGCTGTGCAAAAATGGCCTAGCTGGTGTGCAACGAACGGTTGGAAGTGAACCCATCAATTGATTTTGGCTGTTGGCTCTATGTCTAATGCATGTTACACATTTCCGGACGTGATTTTTTACAAGATTTTTGGCTCCAATAATCCAATAGCCTGATCTTAAATAATTAAGCATGAGTTGTGGACCTCCATGCAAGGTTTTATTGTGAGCGTCTGCCACAATAAGATTAGTAAGGTGAGTACCACTAGGTAACACTATTGGGTGTTTGATTTGTTCGTCTAGTTGTGCTCGCTCAATCCTGCCCTTAACCCTCATTATACCCCTTTGGTCGAGGTAAGGGCACAACGCCTTTAGCTTGCTTTTAGATGGTACATATTCTTTGTTCTGTAGGTGTGTATATTCTTCTGTAAATATATCCCTTTGTACCTTTATTATACATATTTCTAAAGCCTTTTCTATTTCTTGCTTTTGTAAATAGCTTTCAATGTTTTTTCCTTTGTTGAGAAATCTTCGACAGTATGCTACTACTCTGAGTAACCTTGGCAATGACGAAAACCTTTCTATTATTGTATTGTCTGGAAATACTGCTATATGTGATTTTATTGACTCTTCTAAATCTGTGTTCAAATCATTTGGCCTTTTATAATTTATATTTATGTTCTTGAGGAATGGTGGTCCTGAAAACCATAGTTTGTATTCCACAAATAAACTGGGCAGTAATCCGCGTGAGGCACAGTCTGCTGGGTTGTCTTTGGTAGAGACATGGAACCATTGGTTTGGTTTTGTGGTGGTCAGAATTTCTGCTGTGCGGTTGGCAACAAATGTCTTCCACCTGCTGGGATGGCTATTAATCCAAGCTAGTACTACCGTGGAATCTGTCCAGGCTGTAATTTTCTGAGGTGAAATGTTCAATACCTTAGCAGTTTCCGACAATAGTTGTGCCAGTAATACTGCTCCACATAACTCCAAACGCGGGATGCTTATTTGCTTGATAGGTGCCACTCTAGTTTTGGAGACCAGCAATGATATGTGTACTTGGCCTGTCAGGTCGACTCTCCTCAGGTAAACCACTGCTGAATAAGCAACCTTAGACGCGTCACTGAACCCGTGTAGTTCCAGATCATCGTTCGACTTGGTACCGAGCCAACGTGGTATCTGGACCTTGGTGATAAGTGTGAGTTCCTCGCGGTAAGTACACCATTCTTTGACCAATTCCAGACTCAATTCTTCGTCCCAACCAACACCTGCGAGCCACAATTCCTGGATGAATAATTTCGCCAACACCACACATGGGGCCAGCCAACCTAGTGGGTCAAAAAGTCTGGCTATTTCAGAAACTACAGCTCTTTTTGTTACAGGCAACGTCAGCTTCGAAGGAAGATTAACTGAGTATTGAAAAACATCTGTATTCCGGATCCAGGTAAGTCCTAGAATTTTAATTGTGTTATCTAATTTGATTTTAGTTTTATTTTCATCTTCATTCCTATTATGCGTTATTCCATTGTCCTTTTTATTTAATTGCTTTTTCCTCACATTCATGTCCATTAACTGAATAACCTCTAACATCTCCTCATTGTTGCTATTCCACTTCTGCATTTTAAATCCACCTTTCCCTAATAATGCTGTAATTTGTTTTATTATTTCAGCTCCTTCTTCCACACTGTAACACCCTGTCATTAAATCATCCATGTAGAATGCATTTAACACCCTTTCAGAAGCCAGGGGGTAACTTTCTCCTTCGTCGTAGGCCGTCTGATGCATTGTCCGTACGGCCTGATATGGTGCCGAGGCCGTACCAAAGGTAACCGTTAACAATTCAAAATCTTGAATTGGCATGTCAGGGTGATCTCTCCACAATATGCGCTGAAACATGGAATCTTCTTCAGCTATCTTAACCTGACGATACATTTTAATAATGTCCGCTACGAGTCCAATTGCATGACGACGCCATCTTAGAATTGTATGGCGCAAATCGGCCTGAAGCGTTGGGCCAACCATTAAAGTATCATTTAATGATATACCTTTATTATTTTTCTCAGAGGCGTTGAATACCACACGGACCTTTGTAGTGGCTTTGTCCTCTCTTATAACGGCATGATGGGGCAAATAAACTGCTTCTCCCCTTAACTTATCATTGTTCTTGACTGCTCTCATATGACCTAAATCCAGATACTCTTGGATTACCTTTGTGTATTCTTTCTTTAATTCTATGTTCTTTCCTAATCTTTTTTCTAGCGACCTAAATCTAGCCTCCGCTATACCTCGTGAATTGCCTGCCTTACATGGAGGATCAATATCTCGGAACGGTAGCCTTACGACATAACGGCCGTCATCACATCTTTTCGTCGTCTGTTTATACAACTCTTCACATTTTTCTTCTTCGGGAGTAAACCATGTCTTTGTTCTTACAGGTTCCTCTATTTCCCAAAACTTCTTGAGAATATCGTCTTCATTGATCTGAGCGTGCATGACGCTTATATTTCTTGTTGTTGACTTCTCAGTATTTACAGCATTAACTGCACCAGACAGGACCCACCCTAAGGCAGTGTTCTGTGCAATCAAAGTGCCCAAGGGACATTTAACTATACCTTCCTGTATGATGTGGCTGTAAATATCCGCACCTAATAGAAGGTCAATCTTGTTCGGCACATTGAACTGTGGGTCTGCGAGATATAAACCCTGGGTCTTGATCCAGTCGAAATTGTTTGCATTAATAACCCGTTCAGGCAGGTAAGCTGTTATTTTATTTAGTACATAAGCGTTCAACTGTAGTATAAATTTTGGATCAGCGCGTGACTGAATTGTTACGTGTACCATGAATTTAGCTAGAGTTGATCCACTATTACCTAACCCGGTTATAATCCCTTGTATAGGAATCCTTTTCAGTCCTAGTAGTTGCACGGTTGCCTCTGTAATAAAGCAAGCCTGTGAGCCTTGATCGAGCAAGGCCCGGACTGTTTGCTGATGACCTGATTTAGACTCGGCCTTTATTAGCGCTGTGGCTAATAAAACCTGTCGTGGCTTGGGGGCGGTGCCTGTAGACAGGCATGACACTATGGGTGCATCATGTGGGGCATTACTAGATTCTGTGTTAGATGGCTTTACTAATGAATCATTTCCACGGCTATTGAAATTGACGGGGTTGGGATGTAACAGAGAGTGATGACGCTTCTTACAAACTCTGCAAGTAGTAGGTTTTTTGCATTCATAAACAATATGATTACTGCCTAAACAATTGAAGCAAATGTTCTGCTTAGCCACAAAGTCACGTCTACTGTCTACGGGTTGCCTGGCAAACTTTTTGCAAAAACAAAGTTTGTGTGAGGACTCTTTACAGTATTCACAACGCAGAGAGGATGTACTCGTAACCAATAAAGCCTTTGAACTATAACCAACTGATTCTTTACCCTGATGACCTAAAGCTTTATTTGGTTCTATGAACTCCAATGCGCGGTAACGATTCTCGATAAATAATTTAAATTGTTCAAACGTTGGCAATTCGTTACCGGTAGTGGGGCCAACACTTAACTCCCACTGCTTACGAGTTTCAAAATCTAATTTAGTAGCGACTATGTAAATGATAATTATGTCCCATGTAGACACATCAACGTTCAAATTCTTCAGTGCATTTAAGCAATCATTGGTAGTGTCAAACAATTCCTTCAGACCGGTACCTGACTCTGAGTGTAAACGCCTCTGGGAAAACAAACGTTTCAGAACACAATTTGATAAATATTTTTTATTATTATAACGCTTTTCTAAAATGTCCCAGCATTGAGCATAATTAGCGTCACTTATTGGGGTATGTCTGATTAATTGCTCGGCTTCTCCAGTGAGATGGTTTTTTAAATAATGTAGTTTTTGACAATCATTTAGGGATTCGTTTTTATGGACTAATGCTTTAAAAAGATCATTAAACGTGGTCCATTCTGTGTAATTGCCAGAGAATGTAGGAATCGAAATCTTTGGCAATTTAACAAAAGAACTAGATTTTTTGCATGATTCCTCGGCTTTACTTTGTGTTGACACTTTTACAGGTAATTTATTTAGTAGTGACTTCATTAATGATTTGTAATTAATATAACTATCTTCAGTAAAATCATAAATCTCATCTACCTCTTTACTCTTTTCATCAGCACTATATTTTTCATGAAATTTACAGTGAGTTTCTTCAAATTTTGCCCAATGTTGTTCTAAAAGTTCCTGTCTTGTTTCAATGTATTCTAAAGTAAGTCTTTCTTTCGGACTCTTCTTAAAATTCAGAAACCCTTTTTGAATAGTAGTTTGTATTCGTTGCAAAATACCAATAAATCCTTCCATTATATTATATTGTGTAAAACTGCGGCTTATAAAATAAAATTAAAGCAAACAAGTCCTGTAAATATAGGCAGCAAAAGCAAACACAAAAAAATAAGGTTCAAAACGCATGTAGGTAAGTACCTAATGCTTAAAATAGATACAACTTAATTTGTAAATATAAGCATAAAAAGGCATCTAACAACAATTACTAATAAATATAGTAAGTTCAATACTACACAAAAAACAACAACTACAATAAATATAGCCAACTTTGCAACTAGGTATTGGTTGCAAAAATGGATAATAATCAAAAAAGTATCTACTAATAGCTAACGCAACTATATAAAGCTTAAAATACTAAACTAGTTTTGCTACAATCTAAATGTATAATTAAATTTGTACTAAAGTTAGGAAGGAATATATATATGTTTGACTACTTTCTAGGAAGCACAGTGTCTAATATTTGTTACCAACAAAGATGTTCAATCACTAAAAAATTCTAAGTCCCAACTGCGAATCTAAAAAATTACAAGTGTTTAACTAAAGCCTTTACTATCGGCGACCAACCGGCATAGATTCACGGTTCCCCCGTTTTTTATAAATTATTCTAAGTCCTTATGAACTAGCATGCACAAATTACAAGTGACTAAAACTAAACTAAATTTTCTAAGTCCAACTTCTAATTCCAAATCTTCTATTTTAAATGCTTAGTAGCAATAAGGTACTGAATTGCTTGACTCCAACTCTTGTTGATTTTTCTAAAGGCACTATAACTTGTATTGACAATAAAAATGTACTCACAGTTTGACACTTCACTTATCCTCACTTTCAATCTTCCTTGTGGCGCCCTCTGTGGCGACTCCACGTACTACTACGCTTATCGCCGTGTGCGCTGAACTCCGTCAATCGCGCAACCGCGCGTCACTGCAGCACCGCAGTGCTGTTTCCCGTACTCTTTATGCGCAGCGATCCACTGCGAGTACGGGCCGGTCTATCGCTAGACCGTTGTCGTCAAAAATGTCCTATCCGGCTCGGTAGGACCAATGTTAAAGTGGCAGGCTAGCCGTCACTTCAAGTGGAACAATTTGAACTATTGTGGTATACTAAGCTGGAGGTATTAAAATAAAACACCAACTCGTATTTTGATCTGTGTAATTGTTCAAACATAATAAAATAGTTTAACCTAATATGCACTTTCCGGTAACGAAACCATAGCGTCATCTAAGTCGATCCTTACGCTATCTATCGAGAACCGACGTAAATTGTACAAAATAAATCTGTCTTGAACACAAACTCACAAGCGATATTGCATCCTAACGAGATACTTATTCTTTTTTTTTATTTATTCATAATAGGTACTTCAACGACTTATTCTCTATTACATTGGTTTTGTATTACAGTGAATGTGTCACTTAAAGAAGTACACAGCAATTACATAAAAGCTTTATTTTAGTCTCCTTATGCGTATTCTACCGATTGCGGGGTTCTTCAAGAATGGAGTACCTATATAAGTTCTTAACGGGCGGCAACGCTCATACAACTCCTCCTAGAGTCTGTTAGCGTCGATAGGTAACCGCTACCGTACCATCAGATATGCTTGACGCCGACGCGGTATAAAAAAATTAACATCTTAAGGGAGTAATTTAGATAGCAATGCGCTCCGAATATTTTTTTAATAAAAACGTAACTACCTACTTTATAATCATATCGCTTTTATGATGTACACATAGTTACATACTTTTAGAAATCGTATAATTTTGTTAATCTTTCACTATCCTAAAAGCAACGACGGGGGCTCCACAAACGTTGTGTGTCATTTATGAAAATCAAAGCGAGTGGCATCGCCGGTTTCACAAATGTATCTACTTCAGGGCGCTCAGGTAGCGCGCGGGGGGAGGCCGCCAACCTGTATATGATAGTGTGCGTAGACTGTTTGCACGAAATACAAATGTAGGTATTACTTTTGCGCGAGACGGGGTGTGACCTTAACGTTTGATGCCGTCGACGGCTGCTTGATTAATTGCATTACAGTTTTTTGGCAAATGTAGTATTTTTAGATTTTTTTTAGGAAAATTATGTTTACTCATTATGATATCATTTAAAAAAAAATAAATCATAAAAGAAATCATATGATTTTTTTGGCGGTCTAACGATTTCGAATTTAGAATGATGATCTGAATCCACTACTTCAGGATTCGGCACGTCGTTACTAATACCCTGTATTTAACGTAAATTTTAAGTTAAACAACCATACCTAATCGAGTAATTTTGATTATCGATCGTTGTAGTCAAAATTAACAATTACATATAATCTCGATCGAACGTAATCAGTGATTAAAAGTACTCATGATTAGAGATGGGCAAATAAATGACCGGGCATTTATGGCAAATTGGGAATATTCCTAAAAGTGCCGATAAATTTCTTTCCTTGGGCATTTATTTTTGTTTCAAAATTTATTAACATAATTGATACTATCTTTGGAAACTAGGGTTAGTTGTTGAGTTTTGATATCGTTTATTGTTTATAAGTAGAATTTGAGGCAGTGCTGGATTTACACTAGGGGCACTCGGGGCTAGTGCCCAGGGCGGCAAATAATCAGGGCCGGCATGATTCGGAGGGTGAGAAAAAAAAACTGTGTGGTGTCGTGGGACACCAAATAGGAACGAAGTTCCTTATTATAAAAATATTAATTTCAAGTTCTATTCGAGGTATAAAGATATAAGCATATAAGATGAAAATCAAAAACTACCTTACAAAATTATTTTAACACCTTTATTTTATTATAATAATAACAGTCATGACGTAGACTATACATGAGACACTGTATAGCCATCATACATAGACTATACATAAAAATCTTACGCTTTTTTTAACGTTACGGATGTTTTTTGCCGGCTAGGCAAACGCCCCGTAAAGAACTTCGTTCCAAAAATTCTTCGCGGTATCGAATATGCTATTCCATATTTTTTTATTTTCTAAAAAATAAAAATCAGCTAAATTTATCTAGTACAATTTTCGAAAAATGTGAAACATTTATAAACTATACTGCAGTCAAATTCGATGTAGAATGTTTACCAACAAAGCGTTTTCGCGCATTTTCTGACAGGCAGTTGTTAATAACCTAGTTGCAAATTACATACCCTTAAAAATATTGTTATGGTCTGACAAGGAAGAAAACGTGCGGCACTGCTAGTTTATTAATATTATAACATTTATTGTATGAATTCTAATATATAAAGGCTCAAAATTCTGTGTGTAATGAAATTTTTACCTTTTTAACTTGATATGATTATACCGCCTTTATAATACTAGAAAATAAACAACGGTAGTTTCTATGTACTATAGTAGCACTGCAAACCTTCTTCAATTTGACGATTAATAGATAATATTTTTTGTATTCTTTTGAACGATTATATTATGTCATTACATTACCGGAAAATAACACATCATCACTAATATCCATCAACAGTTAAAAAATTAAAACTACAAAAAACAAATTGTTGTTGATCTGCGAAAGTTGTAGAGTTATAGGGTTGGAAGGCGTATAGTTGGTATTTTTTATTTGCTAATTCTTGTTTAAAGGTATTTTTTAACTTATTTGGCGGTTAGGCTGAGTTCCAGCAAAAGCAATGACAATAAAATCGTAAAGTAAAACCAAGAAATGGAGGTAAAATTACAATATTTCTGCATTTTAATTATGACAACCCTATTTATGATGACATATGGTTTGTTTACAAAGATTCCACATCCAATTTGGCTCAAGTATAGATGTTTGCATTTAAAAACAAAATTAAGTGGTCATGAACTTTGTGTAAAACTCTCATGCTAGATGTGTTTGAAAATATTGATTTGCAGATTGTACATTCACTGTTTGGCGCTACGTGTTTCGCCTGCGCCTCTCTAAACGGGCAGGAGGGTAAAGCCCTCCGCTAGCAATGGTGTGGCTGCCTTCTGATTGAGGGCGGCCAAAGTCTGCCAGGGTTCTCGGGGACTTCCTTCCTAGGGTGTACCCGAGTCCCTTGCAATAGACTCACTTGTGACGGAACACCGTGGGGTTTTAGTCGGTTCGATTCCGACATACCACTTCACCAATAGCCATGGCGAGGTGACGACCCGTGGGGGTTATCATATGAACAAAAAAAAAAGATGAGGTTCAGTTATTTTGAAGTACCTACTAATTAAGCCTTAGTTAGGTTAGTTGACATGATTTGTAGGCTAAGACATTGTGAGCAATGTATTTTGCATAAATCAACTGTCATTGAAAAAAAAAATGGCAGTCATGGGGCCGTCAACCTGG
This sequence comes from Euplagia quadripunctaria, assembly GCA_963859945.1. Classification (NCBI taxonomy): domain Eukaryota; kingdom Metazoa; phylum Arthropoda; class Insecta; order Lepidoptera; family Erebidae; genus Euplagia; species Euplagia quadripunctaria. Next base: position 14,434,845 of record OY982569.1, read on the forward strand.
GTTTTCGGTGGGGCGGGGTGTCGGAATCAAACCAACTAAAACCACACGGTGTGCTGTACTGCGCCTAAAAGATCCGGGAACAGTTTTTATTAAGACATTCGGGCCCCTCCTAGCGACAGCCCCCAAAAGGGCGGGCGTCACCTTCAGGTAAAAACCTCTCAATTAGGCGACGTCCGGGCACACGCGGACTCTTAGGGCGGCATGAGTCGCTGGAAAGCGCGCCTCCGCCCCCGGTGGCAAATTACGGTCATCACATAGTATATCTTCACAGTAACGGTACAGCTCCAACCCAGCAATTAAGTTGTCATTCAAATCTGAGCTTTAAAACGTGGTCGTATAATTTATTTCATAATTTCAATATGAAAAAGCCAACGCCGGGCAGTATGCGCGCTTGCTGCAACCATACAACTCGACTCGCAGTCGGCGCGCTGTAAGTTCGCGGTCAGCTCGCTTACAGCGCGCCGACTGCGAGCCGCCAGCGAAAAAAATTCGCGTCGTGTCGCACATGAAGACGATGAAATTAGCTAGCACCTCGCGGGCGGCGCGCGGACTGCGAGCTTGCAACTCGCGGGCGACGCGTGGTAAAGCCCGCTGGCGGCTAGCGATAGCCTCAATTTCAGGCGGCGCCGTGTTGCAGCTGTGCCGTTGCAGTGTCGTTATAGTGTGTGATGACCTTGAAGTCCGAGTGGAGATCGTCCTCCCGGACCCGTTCCGCCCCCACCTTCTGCGAGATGACGTCCTCACAGTACCGCTACCGGCCATTGAGCATATGACGGCCCTCACAGAACCGCTACCAGCCATGGAGCATATGACGGCCGGTAGCGAGAGATCCCCTGCGATGACTGCAGTGAGGGCCCGACGCTGCGTCGCCCAAGCGGAGTAAACCGCCAACCGTGCTGAGGCTAGTCCTCACTGCAGTAGCAGTAGTGACAGGCGGGACTCAATCTCTCCTAGCGACCGAGGGCATGTACTTACCGAAGCAGCCGTGCCCGAAAAGAACCTGCGTCAGGCAGAAGGAAAGGGTCCCGTGCTGCTGCCCTGCCCACTCAACGATAACCGGCTGGAGCACCTCCATGGCAGCAAAGGCAGCAAGTGGAGCCTCCAACCGGGACAACCAACGAGCTATGGTGGCTCGGTGAGCGGCCACACGCCATTCGCGTACCTCTTCGGGTGGGGGCCGACTGCCACTTCCCGCTCGGAACTCAGCCGCCCGCCGAAATACTTCGGCGAGCACACGTCCGCCTCAGTATAAATGAGTCATTTCATTTATTTAAAAATTGTATAACGAAACTTCATTCATGTTCTAGAAAATTTCGAAAATGGGGCGGCATTTTTACAGTGCCCAGGGGCGGCACTAAGGTTAAATCCGGCACTGATTTGAGGACAGTCTATTTAAAACATACTTAAAAACATGTTAAACGATATAAATATTACGAATTACACGCGAAGCGGTGGTCCGAACACTTGCACCGAGTGAAAGAAGCGGGGCGAGGGATGCGCACACACCATGCTGCGCTGCCATTTTGTGGCCGTTGTAAACGTTACCCGTTAGCGAAATATTCCTCTCTTGTACGGGCTATGGTTACCGTACAGGGGAAATATGGTTAAATGAAAGAGAAGGTTAAGCAAACTAATGGTTTATCTACTTAACTTACTCTAGGATGGTATTGTTAAAATGGTTATGAGCACACCCGAACCGAATGGTGACCGAATATGTACTAATTTATATTAATGATGAAATAGCGCGGCTCGGCGTGAACTGCTGAGCGCGCACAACGTGATTGTACGAGGCTCGTGTCGATTATTGCATCGTACATCTCTGAAGTTCATGCGGTTCATAAAAACCTACAACCAATGCCCGATATTAAATCTACGATTTTAGATGAAGACTTCCTAATGTAGGTGCATATAGCTAAACAACACATTGTGAATTTTCAAGTAAATTTCAACAATTTTGTTACTTCATTTTTTTTATGAAGATATTTTTAGAAAAATCTAGACATTCCATCAACATCCTTGGTATTAAATACTCAAAGTTTCATTCATGTCAGCTCTCCCTCATTCGAAATATTAGTTTTATCGGTCAATTTTAAAAGTTAAATTTTTCAGTTTTAAACTAAGATTTTGGCATTAAAAATCTTAGTTTAGTTTCGAATTTCCATAAAATCGTTAGCGCTTTATCCTTCACGGGGTCTACTACACGATCCTAAAATATGACCACACCTTTCTGTAACACCCTGTATAAAAGCTTACGACTCACTACTCATCTACTGACTAATCACGAAATCTAGAAAACTACTTGACCCATGAGTATGAACTTTGTGTATGCTCTTAGGCCTCATTAATCCAGCCCTGCCGCACAATCTGTTCTAAACTGACGTGTGCTACCCATAAACTACCTCCCTGCGAAAGTTCAGGTTTCAAATACAACAAACCAAAGACTTTCTTTAAAAACTTGTGAGAGCCGTCTTAGTTCGGCTCTGTTGCAAAATACGTTCTACGCTGACGTGTCCTACCTATAAACTACTTCGCCGCCTAATTTAACCTGTCCTTTGACCTCCTTAATTCAGTCGCAAAATTCGTTTAAACTCTTTAAAGTTCTCGATCAGTACCTCTCCACGAAGCTTGTGATCTTAGGAGACTTTAACGCTCATCACTTTGAGTGGCTCTCGGTCCACCAATTACGGGTGGAGGTCTGCTCACGAATTTGCTCTGTCCTATGGACACTCACAATTTTTTTATAATAGGATTTTTTTTATAAAAGGACATTACAAACATTGAAACAACGGACACAAAGAACACCCAGACTCGGGACAACTATTTGTGGATCACACAAATTTTCGTCCTGTGTGGAAATCGAACCCACAACACTTGGCGCGGAGGAGTGGCGAGGTGACCACTGTAACCATTGCACCACCTGGTACGTTCTCCCACGAGGATACCAAACATCAAGGACCATACGAGCTCTCTACTAGACCTTCTGCTGACCTCACGTCTGGATGGGTATTCCAGCTCAGTGAATGCACCACTAGGCTCGTCCGATCACTGTCTCATCCAAACACAGGTACCATGCGCATGGCCAGACACACCATGGCCAACTAGCCTAAGAGGGTGTGGCAGTATAGGTCAGCAGATTGGGATGGATTGCGAGAATTTTAGGCACGATATCTAAAATTCGGGGAGGTAGCTCTGTTTCACATTAGAAGATCCCGACTCTATCGCTGAGACGATCCAAGCGGGTACGGAATGTTTTATTCCCTACTCGCTGGTAGCTGCAGGTGCAAAAAACGACCTTGGTTTAATAGGCTCTGTAAGGATGCTAAGTTTTTAAGCAAACCGCATACAGGGCTTCGACCAAGGCCGAGGCTGATAAGGATGCAAACGTATCTGATGTGAAATGCAAATTAAACGCTGCCTCGAGGTATAGTAAGAGAGCAATTGCCAAAACTAAAGTCGATTTCGTCGGCATAATTGGAGAGAAGCTTGCTGGCTACTCCTCTGGAAGTCGCGCCTTCTGGTCTCCTGCCAAAGATGCAAAAAGCTGCTGAGGATCTGGCCTATAGCGCAAAAGAGAAAGCCGATATTCTGGTTACTCTTTTTACCTCGAACTCAATTGATTTGATTGATACCGCCTACCGTTCCGCGATGCGGGTAGTCCATGCCGGAAATCAGTATTTCGCAAAGGGATGTCTAGCGGAGTTACTGTCTCTAAATGTTCACAAGTCGAGTCTACGAGGAAGACTGCCCTTGTGCACCCAGTGCCAAAAAAGGCGAGAGATCAGACCCACTGAATTACAGGCCTATAGCTATCAAGCCCCTTCTCTCCAAGGTGATGGAGCGTGTAATTAACACGATACGAGCCGTAGTAGACGCCAGCTGCTCTGAAAGCATGGACATTAACGCTGGCGTCGAACAAATGCTGTTTATACCCCATATCAATGATATGTTGTATATTGATGACATCCATTGCTGTGCAGGTGATTGCTGCTGATATGCACCATCCAGCGCCGTCCAGTTTTGACTTGGAAGGCAAAGCTAAGCTGGCATCTAAAAAGCTTGAAGTCCTTAAAGCAGCGAAGCGGTACTTCACCCCGGGGCAAAGACTTTTATAATACAAGTTACAAGTCTGTCCTATATGGAGTACTCTGTCGTCTCTGGGCGGGGGCACCTGCATGTAAGCTTGGGCCTTTTGACTCGGTCCAAAGACGTGCTGCGAGAATCGTCGACAATCCCAAACTCACAAGCGGTGCGGTATTCAACCCTTAAGCCTAAGGGGAGACTTTGCCTCCCTGTGCGTGTTCTACTGCTGTAATGGGTTGTGCTCCGAGAAACTGTTTGACATAATGCCCATGGCTACATTAGAATATAGCCATGGGCATTATGTATCACGGGCGGCGCACCGCTCGCCGCCGGTATTCAGCCTCAACGGCAGTCGGCAACGCACATGTGAGTCTTCTGGAATTACAAGCATCCACAGGTTGCGGTAACCGCTTACCAACAGGCGTGTCGTGTGCCTGTTTGCTACCAACGTAGTATAAAACAGTCGCTTATTCACAAACTACCTTCAAATTTTGATCTTCATAGATCAAGTGGTGTTCTAAATTTCGTGATTAGTCGGTAGACGAGTGAGTGAGTGTGTGATGATGAGATGATGATGATGATGATGATGGTGAGATGTTTTATATATACTAGTATATATTTCTATAATATTCTAAAATTATATTTATCTCATTGTCTCAATTTAAATGTAGGAAATGATATTTATCCACGGATTTGGGTAAGTAAATATCGGATAAAAATGAGTAAATACGAATATTTATCCATTTCGGATAAAAACTCAAGTATTTATCCTTTAAGTATTCATCCATCGCCCATCTATGACGTTGATTATTAGAATTTTTATGATATTTTGTCATTTTATATAACTTTGTTTAAAATGTTCTATGTCTAAAGTTTTGATGTTGATAATAGGTAACCTCACTTTGTGATGTAAATATATATCAATGTTATTATATTAAAATAACTGTGTTCAATCATTAATATATTTCTTTTATTTGAAATACTATTAAACAATGAAAAAAAATGTTCGCCCTGTGATTGGGCATTTATTCGGGCATAAATAAATATATGCCCAAAATGCCCAGTTTTTGCCATTTTTGCCCGCCGGGCATAAACACTCTGCCCATCTCTACTCATGATCGATATAATCGTTGGTGACGTACCTGGAAGGTGAGGTCGACGGCGCGGCGCAGGTCGGCGGGCGG